>MU826834.1:1458868-1957449 GCA_029204205.1 Desmophyllum pertusum | reverse complement strand
TTATTGGCTGATTACGTTCGCGAGCGCGAAATTTGAATTTGTATTCACTATAAATACGCAGCAAGCACATTTTTGATTGCTTTAACACTATCTAAGCTGCTTACAATGTTAAAAACTATTTCCAAGTCAAAGATCGAGAGCTTCCTAAATGGGGAAGCCTGTTTTTTTACAACTTTTTTCGATAACAATAGCGCCATGAGTAATGCGATTCTCCGTCTTTAGTCATTCTCATTGTTCGCCCATCACTCATCCGTCAACAAGTTTATGTCGGCAATCAGGAACACAAATAAATTTTCACCTAAAAACAAAATATGAAACTGTCGGCTTCGGCAGATAACAAAAAACTGACCTCAGCCTTGATATATCTTGTATGTAAACTTAAGGCTCTTACACCAACCTAAAATAAAAGTTCAATCTTGAAATAGTTCTCGTTCGAACGTGTCATGACGCTACAAAGGATTGTAGCCGTCCGCGGTTTCCAGTTCTAAAATTGCCGCTTCCAACAGATTCGAAAGTTTTAGATAAAAATAACAATTCCTCTGCCACTGAACTTTAAGTCCATGTGCTTCGATCGATTACGATCTCCGGACAGGAGCCACAGGCACGCCGATAGCCATAATCGTGAACTGCGTATTGCCAGAAATGACGATGCGCTGCAAATCGCGTAGAGATTCTTTGGCTTGAAATATGGAGATCTGATCCAGTGCAGCGACAGTTGGATATATCCAATATTTCCAAACTTGTGTATGGCCGCATCATTTGTTGGAAATGATGATTTGAGACTTGCGTTGAGGCCTAGGTTTAGCCTTGTGAGGGATCTAAATGTCCTTCGTGGAATGAAGCAGTACAACTTTCCAGTTCCAGATAGATCCAAGTCCTCCCAATCTCCGCTTTCGATCATTCGATGCCGCTTTATCAAACGCCCACCACTCGAAACAAGTTCCAGCCGCTCTTGCCAAGTCATTCAGGTTTATAAAACGAAAAAACCAACACCAAGATCACAAAGGCAATCATTTAGAATAAGGACTGAAAGCCGAGATGATTGAGAGATACTGCGTATATCAATTTTTTTCTCACCTTATACAATACGTTGCCGGTGAGGTCTTTGAAAAAGTTTCTATCGTTCTTTGTTTCCTTTCTTTAGGTGCGAAGATCGCAGTCTATATATGGGAGAATTAGGTCTGTTACCTCAACAGGAGAGCGACAAAATTGTGCCATACTGATTTTCAAAGGCACCGCTTTGATTTCCTCGTGCTTGTGAAGCTAGCTGATCTTAGTCCCACGTGCGCACATTATTTTACGTTCTCTGTATTCTGAAATGGAGCAAAGGTGAGTACAATTGTCTTGACCCGTATTAGTGTCGCTACCCTTAGAATGACGCACCTTTTCACTCACTGAAACTTTGCCAACAGAAAGAGAGCTGGTCCAAGCCACGAGGAAGATCAACAACCCCAAAGAGACGCAAAACGCGGAAAAAGCATTTCGGTAAGGCAGTCCCTTAACTCGTCTTTTTTCCGAGTGCATAACATGGCATTTTCATAACCCGAAAAGGGCTTCAGTAGTCGTGTATAGATGTATATCATTTAGCGCCGCAAAGTAGAACAGTTTGCCTTTTGTCTTGGAAAATTTACAATGAGTATTTTTTACTTTTGTTTGTTCAACAGGTCAGTGGGCTGCGCAGCGTCTACGGAAAGATAACAACCTTCCCAAAGAAAGAGAGGGCGTATGCAAGATGGCGAGCTGGTGAAAAATTTGGAGAAATTGCGAGAAACGCCTTGTGTCGCAGAGGCAACAGCAGACGTTTATGTCATCGACATAATTGCCAGTGGTGTGGGGAACCAAGATCTTCATCGCAGGCTCATCAGAGAGCTCAAGATCCAAGACGAGTTCTTTGAACAAGTTCAAGAAAGTCTAACTAGGAGTGGCATAACCCTAAGGGAAATTAGGGACACCACCCAGCTCAGTTATAATCAAATTCCGGGGAGTTATTGCTGTCCTCATCAATGGATACGAATTGTAAATATACTGGCATAGCAATTCAATAATTGTGAACTGATTGTTCTTGGTCAGCCTAAATTTAATCAAAGTAATGAAAAGGTCAGGGGTTTTATTTCCAGATCGCTGGAGCGTTTTGATAAATTAGCAATCTGGAAATAAAATTATCTGATCTTTCCATTACTTTGATTAGAAAAACGTTGAGCAAGACCAAAAATTCCCGACTGACCTGCTTTTTATTTCCCCCCGTCTTTTTGAGCTACATGTATCACTAAGCGAGTATCATGCCTGCAGGCAAAACATGTAGATGTGTTTTTTCCTGTTTAGTGTTTTGAATTCGGTCAATTCCGGTGAAGAACAAAACCCCATTGCCAACATTCTCTGCAAATTGTACCTGTTATAGGTTTTATTTATTATGGCACTCTTCATAAATAATTCATTTCAAATGTTTCAAAAATTGAAAACAGTTTTCAGTCAACTGTTGCTGACAAAAAGCGAAATGACGGTTTTTTTAACTAATTTACAAGTACAGTCAATAGTGCCAGTTTCTCTAAAATTACCACAAAGCAGTCTAAATCTACTGATCAATCCTTACGCTTTCTATCACCTTGATAAACAATAAAATTTTGAATTGAGAAATGGATCCTAAGGACTTGGACATTATACTTCAGGGAATAAGACAAAAAAGGCAACATTTTGGAAATTAAAATTCCAATGAAATAAAATTTATCTCGGCTTAAAATTGCCCAAACAAATGTACCAAGTGGGCTGAATTCAAATGTACAAAGTATAGTACAAATGTAAACCTCTACCACCAAATGTTAGAAGTTTGTGTCTGAGTAACCATCTCTTCACTTTCACTCTTGTACAGTGTTGTTATTGCATTCTAACTAGGAAACCATGGCTCTTCTTTTACATCAAGGAAATCTTTCTCTAAGCAGGTTAACCATTTAAGCCCCAATAGTGACCAACATCTAATTTATCCTTACAATATCACTACTTGATCAAACTCCAGGGGGGGACCTCCAATATAAAAGTGACGGGGTGATTGTCGCGAAATTTGAAAAGGACCCATAAAAGATACCAAAATGTGGCTCGAATATATTTTTACCCCTACAAAACTAGTTCCTTCCTGTTTCCCCAACTCAATACCTTAAAATAACTCTAATGACGGGCACGACAATCACCCCATCACTTGTAAATGGAAGTCCCCCCTGGGGATCAAACATAAGGCTGTCAATGAGAATGAAGGAAATGATCACCATGTCTTGATACATGTATATGATTCAAGTATAATAAAAATAAAATACTACTACTAATAGTTGTCCATAAATTATTCTGCCGTAAATAATTTCATCAGCTCTTAAAAGTAAAAAACATTTCGTAACTGATGCAATAGTGAGAGAATGTTGCCAGATGTCTTTCATCCATAGCATCCAACCATTCAGGAAGGAGAAGAATATTGCCTGGTGGAGTGCATGCTATGATGGCTCCTTCATTTCCATGGCTGTGTGAATCAATAATCATGGCAGAGCTATCAGAGTTCACTTACTAAAAGCATGGCACGCCCTTGCGTCATAATAACACTGCATGATTTTGACATGTTTTTCTGGGCCTCTTGAATTAACACATTTGCCAACTGATGAACTGGGTTAATGCCCAAAAATGTCAATCTGCTGCCCCACTCTCTGTACCCCACATTCATTATCTGCCAAAGAAACTGCTTCTTCCACTTCTAGATCAACTGCTTCATGGTTAAAACAGGTCATCATGGATTTGGTTACCTTTGATCATTGCCTCAATCAATGATTTCCTCCATGACTCAGGAAGATTGTCACCTCTTGGCCAGAGCAAACTTCCTTGTATCCATTTCTGCCCCATGAGCAAGGCAATAAAGGCCACAAGCATTGCTGCCAGTTCTACCTTGAATATTTGACTGGGATTCTGTAAAAGTCCACTCCACAACACCTGCTACATACGGAGAGGGATTTCCTTTGATCAATCCTGCCTAATGGAATTCCAAGTGGCAATGGACTTGAAGTGGATGGGAGGGCAATTGGTGCATGAGGAGCCAAACCAGATGTGTTCATTGCTGTCGGCATTGAATTGGTGTTGGATTGGAGGGTACTGCTAGTTCCTGTTCCTGTCTGAGCACAGTCTGGTGAACAATTCACGGTCTCCCTTGCCATGTCTGTTCGCAAATTCTCTTCCTCCATCTGGTCTGGGCAGTAACTATTTTCAGTTACCCCTTTCAAACAAACAAATACACCATATTAGTTATCATACATTTTACAAAACATTATATTTATATTATGAAATTAAAACAGCAAGAAATTTGTGGAAAGAAATGATGGACAGGTATAGTTTACTTAAGCTTGGTAGAAATATGAGAGAGATTATAATTTCTGTCAGTGACACAAGCTACTTGGAGAAAAATTCCGACTTCCCCCAACAGGAGTCGAACCTATGACCTTCCGCACACTGATCGGACGCTCTATCACTGAGCTACAGGAGACTCGTGGGAGCTAAGGCCATATAACTAGGTTCAAGTGTGACACACATCACGCATACTGCTAGGACTAGATTTGTCGATGAATAACAATTTTTGAAAAGAAATGATGGTATATTTTAAGCTTGGTAGAAATATGAGAGAGATATTATTCTGTCAGTGACACAAGCTACTTGGAGAGAGTGATCCAAGTAGCTTGTGTCACTAACAGAATAATATCTCTCTCAGCAAGTAATTTCTCTAACTGATGTACCTTCTTGATGTGATCGCAGTTGTCTTGCTTCCTCCATCAAGTCTACTGCTAATTGCCTCTGTTTGCGATGGTAGGTACTCCACCAGCTTTTAATCTGAGATTCTTTCAGTGCAGGAACTCCAGCTGCCTTCATTGCATCAATGACATCAGCAGGATTTGCTCTGATCTGGGACGTCCTTTGGTTCTCATAGAAAGCAGCCATAATGTCCTTTTGCTCTTTTGTGAATGTGACTTTTTTGGCCCCACCTTTTTTGAGAGCAAATCCAGCTGATGGCCTGACGTCATCGTTGACTCTAACATCATTGTCCATGGGTGTGAGGTTTGTATTTCTAGAGGCATCGAAAGTGAGTTGAATGAACTTGACTGAGTATGTGTCACTTCCCTCACGCTGTACACCTACTCTTTCGTCCGATGGTCGTAACACATCATCTGTTGTTGTAGCACCTGACGCCCCCGCTATTGGCACACTTCTGAGAGAGATCGTCTGGACTTGAGCTTTCGTTTTACTGACAAGCTTCCCAATTCCAGCCAGGGACTGAGCTGTTATCCCTCCCTCGTGCTGTCCATCAGGAAACTTGAAATTCCCAAACAGCGAGATTTCTTTGAAGGTGCCCACTTTTCCAGGTGCCTTTGACCTGTCAATGATCAGTTTCTTGCATCTGACATTCTTCATTGTCTGAAATGAACAAAAATATTTAATGTGTTTCATACATGTAAGTAGGGAGATTCAACATTGGTTCAAAAACATAGCTTTTGACCATGCATAACCTCTGCTGTGTCACATTGAGGCTAACCATACTCTGTAATAAGGGGTCTGTCCACAGGTTATAGACTGGCCTTTTAAAACAGTAAATGTTGACAGACTAGGGTTCAGGCAAAAAAAAAAAAAGACAAAAAAAAAGGAAATTGGCAGTACAGTACCTACAGTGTATGGACTTTTTTAGACAAAAAAACACAGACAAATACTGGCATCTGCATTTAAACAGATGGAATATGGTACATGGGAAGAAATCAATAATCTGTTATTGAAAGAACAGAGCACTTGTACTCTAAGAAATTCACAAAATTCAATCAAGGTACATGTATGTTCATGTTAAAGAGGCCTCGACCAAAAGATGCATGTCATCCTTACCTCCAAGAGATCTGCTAACTGTTCTCCTGAATCCAGGTCATTTCCAACACGAACCCAACGTACTAACTTGTGAGAAACATGAGCAAAATGTGTGTCTAGGACTGTCTTGCCCTCACCAGCTTCAAAGTTGTTGTACTCAACCAGCTTTAACGCAAACACAGCATTTACCTCAGCCAGATACACAAGTACAGCAGAGTTATGGTAGTGTGGCCCATTGTCTGTAAACAAAAATGCAATGGTACATGTAGAAATTCCACTTCAAAAATATAAATAAAATATATATTTTTTTGCAGTGGCGTTATTAAGTAATCAAAAAGCTGGTGTGAAATAAACATACATTGAAACCTTGCTGCCATAGAACTGCCACTACACATCATAGTGTCTACTCATGAATTAAGACAATTCTGTTCTATGTAGCATACCAAAGTCTCATGCCACCTTACAACCATTGTTCTGATCACAACAGAATATTGAAGGTTGGATGAAAACTATCAAAATCTTGAGAACAGCTACATGTATGACAATTTCACAGGGAGAAGGCAACACCTTTTTCAAAAGCATTGACTCTGGGAGTGGATTAAAAAAAAACTCAAATAAACATTTCCATGTTACTCACCAGAAAATAAATATACATGAAAGTTGGGAAACACTTTTTCCATCCATGCAAAGCCAACATCCAGTGCACTTTGTGTGAACCAAGCATCTTGCTTCGTGTCATCACACCAAAGGTCCAACACTTCTATACGCCTCTCCCCAACACCAACTTGCGCAATAACATAAAAGCCATGGAGGGAAATGCCACGCTTGCCATACCAGTCGCGCTGGATCTCTCTGGAATGCATTCCCAGTTCCAGTTTCATTTTGTAGTCCACTATTATGACAGCTTCCCCAGGTTGTAGATTCTTTAACACAAACCTGAAGGAGATAACAATATTCCAACTTATAGCAACAACAGCAACATCAATTGAAGATTTCAAATAAGTGTAAGAGAGCATATTGGCCAAAGCTTATACAGAATGCTCCAAGATGTTAATGAGACTGGATCCTTGCTTGAAAAGGGGGACTACAATTAAAGAGTATCAATTTTTAAAATTTTAATTTACTCCATTCATTTTCACTGCATCATAATAAATAAATAACTAGAGTGAAAAATAATGATAAATGCAGTGGGGAAGGACTAGAAATGAACTACAAAGGGAACACCTGGCCTCCGGTGATTGATGATAGCCACAAAATAGCTACATTGTACATGTAACTAGAACATCGTGTGATTCATTGAATTGAAAGTCGGAGCAAACAAGGTAAAGAGACACCATTCATACTGTCAAAATACAATTAATTTGTAAATCACCAGAAAGATATCCCTTCCAAGAAATCCAAGCATATTTATTTCACCTGTAATAATCGCCTTGGTGCTTTGTTCTTAGAATATGTGCAATATAGTTCCAGAAGGTATTGGAAAATTCATCAAGCTGTACTGAATAGTCTGCCTGTTTCTCTCTTGGGGTTGTGGCAATGGCAGAGGACAACAGCGATTGGATGTCATAGAATCCACCAAATTCAGCAGACCATTCGTTGTGACTTTGTGAGCAGGTGTTGAATGCATGGCTCATACACAGTTCCAAGCAGCTGGAATGGGTCTGTGCCTTTATTTATAGAAACAAAGCAGAAATTGTCATACACTTATTACAGTAAGACAAAAACAATTTTATAAATAAGATGTACTGAATTATCCTTTTATCACATACAACTTGACATGTGAAGTCTTACAACTTAGACAAGAAACAAAGCAGAAACACATTTCAAATTACAGAGAGATAAATTGTAAACACACGGTGCACAAAAAGTCAGGAAAGATTTCAAAGGCAGTTTTAAAAAACTCTTGTTACAGTAACATTGTATAGTAGGTTAGTTACGGTAGTATTTGTTTTAATAAATTCAGATTATGTAAAGTCCCATTGAACCTATGGGAAATGGTGCTATAAAAATATCAATTATAATTAAAATTATTATTATTATCAATGTACATTCCAAGCAACAATGTAAACATATGTACATGTACATGTACCTCATGTGAAAACTTTGTCTTGAGATATCGCTGAAGAATTGTAATCTTTTTCACAATGTCACTGAGCTCTTGCTGCTGACAATCAGCTCCCACTTTCTGAACAAGATCCTTTAAACTTGCAAAATTGGAATACCCATAATCTTCACACAAATTGCACAAACCAGCGAGCATGGTATTGCTGCGGAAGTTCTTTGGGACGTGGCCATAGATGTAGCCCCGTTTCACACCTCCTGGGAACTCCAACATGTATTGCTGAACCACCTCTTTTATAGAGCTTTGCCAGTAGCGTACTGGGCATTCCTCTCCATCAACTAAAACACTCCTGCACGATGAAGGTCGTGACATATCATCACGCAAAAGGAAATCAGCCAATTGATCTAAAGTGTCCTGTGAAACACACTGGCGGGTAAATTTCAAGGACTGAGGTGGCACTCCTCCTCTGCCAAACAAAATGCAGTGAACACGTGCTGCAGTAACTGTACTCTTTGAACACTTGAAAACGTCAGTAAGAAATGTTTGCGGATAGTCTGCTGCAAACAATTGACAAGAGCCGCCTTCTCTCAGCTGAATAAGTGGTGAGCCTTCCCAAGCTACGAGCTGCATCAGTTCGTGTTTTGAAAGTTTGAGGTGTTTCACCTTGAAATGCAATGTGGCTGCTGGACTTCGTTCCAGAAATTTTGATAGCCTGCTGAAGTTTTTGACTTTGCTTCCTAATCAGACTGTTTGATTCTTTTCTTTTGCACTCTTGGTACTCCTTGACAAGTGAAGAGAGAAACTCACTAGGCATGTTACCATAATGCTTCTTTCCTGGACTTCCGAAGGTGCTTGACCATTTCTTTGATTCCAGCAGGTCGTCAACCAGGTCAGAAAGTGCCACAGCATCACCATGTACATACACGCCCAACAAATCATGGAATTGGTCAATGATTTCAGCCCTAATGTCACTTCTCCTGCGACTCTCATAGCACTGATATGGGCGATTTGGTGGCAACGGTCCAGCTTGAAAAGCCTGGTCTGTCGCAGAATTAGGCGGAGTATTACTCAAAACATGTGTGCACGAAGATGGTGAGGTACCTGCATCATGGCTGTGCTCAGTTTGGGTTGATGCATCGTGCAACAGGTCTGACAATATTATGGGATCATCAATCTCAGAATGTTCTGTGTCCACTCTTTCTGAGGCATCAGAAACTGTTTTCTGGTTTTGATAACAAGAAAGGGAATACGTACTTCAGGTATGGAGAAGGCATTAAAATTGTCAATAACATGTGACATGGCTTTAGCCGTATAGCTTTAGTACTAGTGTGGACAACAAATAAACCATGGACTGGAGGAATTGACAAAAATTACATATTCAGTTTATCACACCAATACCAACATCCAAGATTTCACCTTACCTGTAGTTTATCGTATTTCGTTTCCAGCTGGATACGATTTCGACAAGTTACACATATTTTTCTCTTTCTGCCTTTGTGGCGACCATCCTTTTCTACTTTGCTGAACTTTATCTCGGAGTCTGTGGCAATCCTGAGGTCGGCGTCATCTGAATGTCCCCAAGTGCCGTGATGAGGACAACAACACGAAGCTTTTGGAGGCATTCGTCAACTTCAAATTCGCGCTCTCGCTCAAAAATAAAAACTGACACTTCCCTATCTAACTTCTATTAGGTTCAGATTTAAAAAAAATGGAAATCTGAGCGTACGATTCTGATAAAAACTGACTGACTACTTTCACACAATTCGCGATCCAATATGGCGGCCGATGTCAGGAAACTCGTGCGTTCGATTAGAGCCAGTTCCCCATTTGCCATGGTAACAAAACTCGGCATATACAAAGCTGATGGTGCTGGGAACGAATTTAGCGCTAAAAATAGTACAAAAAATCATTTTTTGACCATTTTTGGCCCCAGTTTGACTTTTCAGCCAATCAGAGGCCAAGATTTTAATTCGATCAATAATTAATTGACGACACCTTTTTATGTTCCGTGCATTTCAGATGCCTACCTCTTACGTGGATCATTACTTAAACAGACAAAGGCAAATGTCACGAACTGTACAAACCTGTCACCTTATACTATGACAGTTCTCGGATTGACAGCTGCATGACCGAAAATTATTTTGATTGGCTACTATTTTCGTAGAAGCGTATCGTGTTGCGAGGGGGCGGAAGGGTCAAATGAAAGCCTTTGTGTCAGGCTTTTCTTCCCTCCGCCCGCTATCCCTCCCCCCGAAAAGCCTGATACTCAGGCTATCGTTTAGGTAAGCGTTCAAAGGTTTATCCGTATTTTAATTATAACTCAAGCAATAAGAATATAACATGTTGGAAAGGCCGTCAATCCTCCGCATTGAAAACGAACCGTCTATTTCAAGAAAAGTTTAAGTTAAATCCTTTTGTACTAGAAATCTTTAACACAATACACATCTGTATTTACCGAGGACAGTATGTAACACAAAAGACCGCTGTTGTTAATGATTACCTTGATTACCCTTGCTGACTGTACCTTGACCTCAGGGATTGTTCGCGACAGCACATGTAGTCCCTAATTTTCTCAGATCGAGCGGGCGAGTGGAAATCTCGCGCCCGCAAGAAGACGCGACGGGGGGGGGGCGAGAAAAATTAGGGACTACAGACATAGCCCCAGCGTTTGACCCTTCACGGCCGAGTGATTTTTGGGTGTCAATTTCATATAGTCTTTCTTGCTGTCATTTGCGCTTGTCATCAATGAACTGCGGGAGATGTTATCACAGACCAGGGGCCGAATAGCCTGCGTAGCTGGCGGTCTTGTTGGCGTGCAAAGTCAATGTTTAGCGGCGAAGCCGAGCGGCATTTCTGGGGCGGGGAGGTTTGATGGACCTCCCCGCCGCTCGGTCGCCTCGCGCATTTTCTTACTTGCGCTTCATTTTAATCCAGAGCCTGTGAGGGGCCGAAGGAATGCGCTTTTCTTCATGGATGTTTCGCGGGAAGCCATCTCAAAATGGCTGAAACGCCAAAAAAGCGATAGGAAGGCCTCAGAACAAGCCTAGCATCAACGATTTCTGCCGTGTTTGTGGCTGCAACTTCAACACTTTTTACGGAGATTTTAAGCGAGATTTTCTTCCCGTGTGTGTGCCAAATGTGGCACAAAAATAAGGAATGCCGTGGATTGTGTTGTTGTTGTTGACGAATCGGTTTCGCCGATTGCGACTGAAAGGTTTAAAAGACTGGCACGTTCCCCTTTCTCGAGCTCAGTTAATTCCAAGTCAAGCCGAGTAGCATCACCGTTGGACACGGCGAAAACCGGCAAAGCTCGACGATCGAGTAGAATCGCTAGAACGTCTCGACCAGCAAAGAGCGCCTCCAGTGCTTCGATTTGTTTTGGTTTTAACGCATATATTTTTGGCAGCTGATCGATACAGGCCTGTAATCGATCAGCCATGATTGGGATGAAACCCTATTATATCCTTGAGTGCTGACATCGGCTTGCGCATATTGACAGATTGTTGACAGATCTCCAAGAAAGAACCAATCAGAATTTTGCAGAATTCAAACGCTGGGGCTATGTCTGTAGTCCCTAATTTTTCTTGCCTCCTCGCGTCTTCTCACGGGCGTGAGATTTCCACGCGCGCACACCCACTCGATCTGAGAAAAATTAGGGACTACATTCGTAGTCTACAGCACATTAGCTTGCTCGCAGGCTAACAGCACATCTAATTTGTCACGTATTCCGTTTATTATGACTTCCGGTTACAACTGTACATCAGTCACGTGATTTCTACCCTGCGAGACAGAGATTCACTTCTCTTTTCGCGCGCGACGAGAAGGAACCTCTGCACACAACCGCTCGATTTCCTATCGTGCATGCGCGAACTACGTCAGTATAGGTACTCGCGCTCAGCATGCGCGCGCTAAATTGTACGCGTAAGCTTTTGAATTTCTTTGCATCTATTGGCAATTTTCCCGGTAATTTCTTAGGAAAATGATTAGTTCAGTTAGTAGAATATTCTTTGTCCAATAGATGATCATTGTTTCTGCTTATATAGCGAGTTTGAAGCAGTTTTTGAAAGGAAAATTTTGTACTTACGCATACAAGTGGCCCGTACGCGTGATGAAGCGCGTGCAAGCGCGCGCACTTCTAGGTTTTAACGAGTTTTAACCGGTTAAAAACCAGTATTTTGTTAATTTATTCATCCCAGATTTGGGACGCGGCAAGATCAAAGGATCGTGCGGTTGTGTGCAGAGGTTCCTTCTCATCGCGCGCGCGCCGAAAGAGAAGTCAATCTCTGTCTCGCAGGGTACGTGATTTCATGCATGAGTGCACGGACCATGCTTTCCGCTTTTGGTCTGGGAGATACGCCATTAAAACTGTTTACGGACTTTGAATAGTGTTCTTCGTCTTTATACGCCTACTAGAGACGTTACATGGTGTCAGAAATATTACGGATCGTTTAAAGGCGACTTCCTTGAACACAACAGAGCTTCCTACGCCGTCTGTGTATTTCTTCCTCAAGAAATTTCAAGTTATTCAGCCGTAAACGACTCGAACCTCACGAACCAAACATGCCTGACGAGGAACCACAACCGCAGCCAGCCCTGCAGCCTCAAATTATTCACGTTGGGTCAAATTTGCCACTGCCATCGAAGCTCGAACTCAAAGGAAACACAGTTGTTAACTGGAAACGGTTCCGGCAAGTGTGGGACAACTACGAAATCGCTTCAAGACTCAAAACTGAGAGTAAAGAATTTCGTACGGCTACGCTTCTCACATGCATCGGGCAAGAAGCCTTGGAAATCTACGATGGATTAGCATTTGACGATGAGGCCCAGAAGAAAGACATAGATGTCGTTCTACAAAAACTAGAAGTGTTTTGTGTCGGTACTACTAATGAGATCTACGAACGTTACTTGTTCAATAAACGCGATCAAGCTGTGGGTGAATCGATTGATACCTACGTTGCTGCACTGCGTTCACTCTCTAAAACATGCAAACTATGGCGCTTTAACGGATGACCTTATCAGAGACCGCATGGTTGTTGGCATACTGGATAAAGGAATCCGAAAGAAACTTCTTCAAGAAAGCAAATTAACTCTCCAGAGCTGCATTGATATTTGTCGAGCGAACGAGTGTACGAAGCAGCAGTTGCAGACCATGGATCATACAGAGGATGTCCATTTCATTTCAGGTGATAAAAGGAATTCTAAAGGTGATCCGCCAGGTGGCAAGCAAGCCAAACAGATTGACTGCAAGTTTTGCGGAAAAAAACATCTGTGGAAAAAAGAAGAATGTCCTGCCTGGGGTAAGACATGTAGCAAGTGTGGCGAGAAAAATCACTTTGCTGGAATGTGTGGCAAAGCACCACCGCTGACTCGCAAGAAACCCAAAAAGAGTACCCCAAGAGGTCGCCGAACATCGAAAGTAAACATGGTTGAACAGTATGACGCTAGTGACAGTGATGATTACTGCCTTATGGTCGAATCCATTGATTCTGTGTATGACAAAGAGGCTCCTAAGAAGATATTCGCCAACTTGGTGTTAAAGGATACTTCAGTCAAGTTTCAGTTGGATAGCGGCGCGACCGTGAATATCTTACCAGTAGAGATGTATCAGGAGATTTCAAAGGATCCCGAACTAAAACATTTAACTAACACTGCAACCACCTTGGTTATGTTTAATAACTCGGAGCTCAGGCCACTAGGGAGTATCAAGTTGGAGACACGGAACCCCAAGAACAATGAGTCTCATCTTACCGAGTATACAGTGGTATCAAAGGGGTACAAGGCACTTCTGGGTGCGCAGTCCATACAGCAATTCAGCTTCATGTCAGTCAATGTAGACAACATCATGCTTGTATCTGATGAAACTCCTAACCTGTCAAGTGTCCTGAGAGACTACAGCGATGTTTTCTCTGGAGAAGGCAAGCTGGAACAGAAATTGCACCTCACGCTGGATAAATCACTTCCCCCTGTGGCTCTGCCTGTGAGGAAAGTTCCCATTGCTGTCAAGGAACCATTGAAGAAAGAGATTGATCGCTTGGTCAGTCAAGGAATTCTCAAGCCAGTCGATACTCCCACTGACTGGGTGTCATCAATGGTAGTTGTGTTGAAGAGCAATGGAAAGATACGCCTGTGCATAGATCCAAAGCCTCTGAACCAGGCGCTGAAGCGAAACCATTATCCACTACCGGTAATCGATGATCTGCTCCCAGAATTATCAAAGGCAAAGGTTTTCAGCGTAGTTGACGCTAAGAATGGATTCTGGCACATCCAGCTGGATACTGAAAGCAGTTTCCTAACCACCTTTGGTACCCCGTGGGGTAGATATCGATGGACCAGAATGCCCTTCGGTATTTCTCCTGCACCAGAAGAGTTTCAGCGGCGCCTTGACAACGCCTTAGGAGGTTTAAAAGGTGTTGTACCCATCTTTGATGACATCTTGATCTATGGAGTTGGAGAGACAGAAGCCGCAGCCATTGCAGACCATGACCAGCAGCTCATAGCTCTGTTAGAACGCTGTCGCAGTAAAGGCATCAAGCTAAACAAAGAGAAGTGCAAGTTTCGCCTTCCTGAAGTAACCTTTATGGGACATGTGATATCAGAAGCTGGTTTGAAAGCTGATCCTGCCAAAATCCAAGGGATTAAAGACATGCCTACCCCAACAAGCAAACAAGATGTGAAGAGACTCCTTGGTATGGTAAATTACCTCCAGAAATTTGCGTCTAATCTCTCTGCAACCACTGCCCCTATGAGAGAACTTCTCAAAGAGCAGAACCAGTTCTTGTGGGACAATGACGTTCAAGGTAGAAGTTTTGAACAGGTGAAGCAGGTCATCTCAGAGGCTCCAGTGCTGAAGTATTTCGACCCTAAAGTAGACACAGAATTACAGTGTGATGCATCTGACAAGGGTCTTGGTGCCTGCCTCATGCAAGAAGGCCAGCCAGTGGCTTATGCGTCCAGGGCCATGACCAATGCTGAAGTTAATTACGCACAAATCGAAAAAGAATTGCTTGCTATTGTGTTCGGGGTTGAACGGTTTGAGCAGTACGTCCATGGCCGGCCAGTCAAGATAGAAACTGACCACAAGCCCCTCGAGAGCAGTTTCAAGAAGAGTTTGATCAGTGCTCCAAAGCGTCTACAACGCATGATGTTACGACTGCAAAAGTACAATCTCAGAGTAGTCTACAAAAAGGGATCAGAAATGTACCTTGCAGATACTCTCAGCAGAGCTTTCATCCAGCCATCAAGGAATGAAGACATCATGAGAGGAGAGGTGGAGAAAGATACAGAAAGTATCAACATGGTCCAGTACCTTCCTGTGTCCGAGACAACACAGAATACCATTCGCTCAGCAATGGAATCAGACCCAGCCATGACAGAACTGAAGTCTACAATCAGAGAAGGTTGGCCAGATACAAAGGACCACCTACCAGTCAAAATCAGAGATTACTTTCCCTTTAGAGAGGAGCTGACACTCCAAAATGGGTTGGTTTTCAAGGGCGAACGACTCGTTGTGCCTGAAAGTGCTAAGGAAGAAATGAAAGCCAAGATTCATGCAAGTCACATAGGGATCCAGGGCTGCCTCCGCCGTGCAAGAGAAGTTCTCTATTGGCCTGGCATGACCAAGGAGATCGAGCAGCATATCTCTCTCTGTGCAATCTGCAACAGCCACCCAGCTGAACAAGCGAAAGAACCGTTGATTTGCCATCCCATTCCTATCAGACCCTGGGAGAAGATTGCGGTTGACTTATTCGAGCTTGATGGAAAAGATTACATGGTTACTGTTGACTACTATTCAAGCTATTTTGAAGTTGACAGACTTAACACAAAAACTGGAAAGGAAGTTATCGGGAAACTAAAGATCCATTTAGCTAGACATGGGATTCCCGATTAGCTGATGTCTGATAATGGGCCACCATTCTCTTCTGCTGAATTCAATGCATTTGCCAGTCAGTACGGTTTCGAACTTGTCACCAGTTCGCCGGGATACCCTAAGTCAAATGGCAAAGTAGAAAATGCAGTGAAAGTATCGAAGAACCTCATGAGGAAAGCAATGGAGTCAAAGAGTGACCCCCATCTAGCTTTATTGGCCTGGAGGAACACCCCAAGTGAAGGGCTAGGAACCTCTCCAGCGCAAAGAATCTTTCGGAGGAGAACCAAGACCTTGCTTCCAACATCGAGCAGGCTCCTCAAACCCAAGATACCAGAAGATGTAGATCAGAAGCTGAAGCTGCGAAAGGCCAAGCAAAGCATGTACTACAACCAAGGTGCCAGAGAGCTAGATGAGCTACGCCCTGGAGACATAGTACGCTTACAGCCCCTTAGGTCCATAGGCAGAGACAAACAATGGGCCCAAGCAAGGGTGGAAGCCAAACTAGACATCCGGTCATATCAAGTTAGGACAGAAGATGGGCGAGTGTTCCGACGCAACCGAAAACACCTAAGACGCACTCGTGAACAGCCGGAGCGTCCAGTAGTTCATCCACACCAAGAAGCAGTGGGGAACCCGATAGGGAACATGCCAGCCACCGCCCCTCAAAGCAACGCTGCTACTCTTCCTGTAGTGGAGCAGCCTGTTTCCAAATCAACACCTGCTAAGGAAACACCAAAGAAACCCGGACCAGACGACCAACAGAAGGAGAGGAAGCAAGACACAAGCACTCCTATGACCAGAACCCGCAGTGGGCGTGTCATCAAGGCACCTTCCCGATTTAAGGACTAGGACAATGTCATGTGAGATTTATAAGGACAGAGACACTTAGTTCCTGGATTTGTCATGTGAGATTTATAAGGACAGAGACACTTAGTTCCCAGATTTGTCGTGTGAGATTTATAAGGACAGAGACACTTAGTTCATGGATTTGTCGCGTTATATTTTAGTTATAAGGCTAGAGACTTTGATTCTCCATTTCCTTTGTTAGCGACTATTTCTTTATATTATTCTAAGGAGAGGGAGATGTCACGTATTCCGTTTATTATGACTTCCGGTTACAACTGTACATCATAGTCACGTGATTTCATGCATGAGTGCACGGACCATGCTTTCCGCTTTTGGTCTGGGAGATACGCCATTAAAACTGTTTACGGACTTTGAATAGTGTTCTTCGTCTTTATACGCCTACTAGAGACGTTACATAATTTGCAAACTTTTTTCAGGTGACCATCAACAAGAATAACGTCGATATTTGCCCACTTGCAGTGTTTTCAACATGGTGCCTGAAATGTGGTCAGATGTGAGTCTGTGAAGTCTGTGAAGCATAGTGCTGTCCTCTGTGAAGGTAAGAAATACGTTTATTCAAATACTTCTTGTTGGAGCAAGTACAGAATGCAGGGCTTCTTTTCAAGGAGTAATATGTAGTGTTTTTGCTGGCTCGTTTGCTCGGTACTCGGTAGTAGAATCTTGACAAATGTCTGTCTATTTGGTGGCTCGTTTGACATGTATAGCTCGATCCCTGGAGTACTCCCATATATAGCCTATACGGTATGGGTTTTCGACCTAGATTGATAGTTTCAGTTTCAGTTTTTTATTATTATACACTGTTTGTCAAAAAGAGAAAATACAGAAATACAGTACAATCAAAATACATAAAGAAAAAGAAGATAAAATCAAAATTGTTACAGAATATGTGCACAGTGACCAAAGTAGCTTTCGCTTTCGAAATATAAAACAGGATATGGGTTTTTATCTTGACGTTGTCATAGACAGGGTACATTGGTGTCCTTCAGTTATGTCAACAACAGATCACTGTCAGGAATCAAATGCTCAAATAGAGTGTTTTCACTTGACGTCACAGTCGCCATATTGTTAGGGACACCAACATGACTGCCACAGCCTTTATCATTTAATTCCCACAGGACTGAGTGAAAACACTCTATAAACACCTACAGTTGGTCTGTTTTCCATGTCATAAACATAAACAGGGTAGGGGAAATGGAATTTTTTTTTTTATCTCGGGATGACGTCATTATGACGTAATCTCGAGATGTTGGTGTGAGCATTCGGTCACTCATGTCTAAGATGTAGACAAATCGATATTTTAAAGAAACGTATGAAAAATTGAATTACGAGAGATTTTGCTTCTAACAATGCTTCAAGTATACTGCAACGGCGCAAGATATACTTTTTTCACTTGAGTCGCGGTTTTCCTTGTGGTACACTACGAGTTACTCAGCGAAGGTCTGGGGTCGAGAATTATTATTATTATTGAAGTTACTCATACAAAAGACTCATGCGTGTAGTGTCCAAATTCAGAAGCTCTATTTATTGACCTGATTTCCTACAAGTCACTGATGTGATTTGCCCCAAATCAGGACATTTTAGGGAAAAGGACAATATCTACAAATTATTGTTGAAATTTCCAAAACAAAATTATTGAAAAAGCGAGTAACTTGAATGAGATTTATGCGCCAAAACCACACAAGTGTTTTGTCTACTCACGGCTGTCTCAACAATCAAGCTTCAAAATTCTGTTCAATACAGAGGACATTTCCCTAGGCTTTACGAGCTGAAATATTTCCTGAAGTTTATCAGCGTATTGAGTTTATTACAGGAATCGCATCGAAAATTAAATAATTTTATTTGGAAAGCAAAGATGAATGTCTGCAGGCAACATCATGTATTGTTGCAAACTCAGGGCATGAAATTGCGCCTGATACAGTCGCCAATGCACCTAAGTTTTCCATATTGGCGACCAAATCCTGAAAATTAGTCGCCAAATTGGCGACTACACCGACTAGAATTCTGACATCTTACCTGAAGTTTTCAGTTCTAACTTTGCCATAAAAAAGTCACACAATAGATTAAAGTTATAAAACAATATTTCTCTGGTCTTGTTTTGCTTTCATAACGAGAAATATGGGTCAAAAAAACGTCAGCAAAGTTTCTCTCAACTGAGTACACAAAAACGCCCTAAGTCGTGGAAACCATTGAATACATCATGTATGCCGATGGATTGTGTCTCTGGTGCTGAATTTCTACAACAACCGCCAGGCATTTTTCTTAGGGACAACCCTGCAACCAGTTTGTAACTTTGGAGTTCAATTGAACCAAAACACATGGAATGTTGAGTTTCTTTTGTACATGTAAGTAGTATATTGACTGTATAATGACTGTAACTGGATGTATCAGGAGGGGGATGTAATGGGCTCCTGGATGGATGTAAATTATAAATAATAACAAGGGTGGCTATCGGACACCAAGACTGCGTTCTTGTATTAAAATAGTTATTATTGTTTATTGAAATTGGTTAATTAATTAATCAATTAATTAATTTTTTTCTTTCTTTTGGGCAACCAAAATCTGAACACTAGTCAAATAAGTCCTTAAGCTTAAGGTAGTACAACTGGCTAAATGCTCCGAAAAAGGACCCTTTTTGAGAACTGTTTCAAATCCATTTCAAATTCCATAGAAGAAGTTGTTAAGTCAATTTTATCAGAGAAACAGATTCTGAAATCGACATTTTCACTTTCGTAACGGGAATGTGTGAAATTGATTACCTCGCAAGCGGTGTAAAAATCAGTTTTTTCTAATTTTTAGGTTTATGTTTTAATTAGTAGTCATAATTTTTGTTTTATAAACAGTTATGAAGAAAATACATGAAATATGAGTTAGCCGCAGTGAAACAGTAAATTCTGTGTTAATTATTAACAGGCATTAAAATCAAGAACATGACTCCCTTAATTTTATTCAAATTGAATGTTTTTTTGCGGCTAAATGCAGGAAGATTACTTAACATGTGGACAAAAACTGTGCCAAATTTCGTCAGCATTGAGTTTTTCCTAGTGGCAATTTGTTAAATGTTATCACATGTAAGTCAAAAAGACGCCGAATTCGACGAATTCAGCCAGTTTTTCATCGCGATTTCTCTGCAAATTGATCCGCCATCTTGAGCCTTGTACTTACCAGCCTGATCAACATGAGCACACACGAAAAATAATCTGGAATGTTGTGCGAGACTCCCGTGAACAAAATACCAGAGCGCATGTCCTTAGCTTCCACCGTTCGATACTTACGTCTGCAAATCCAAGATGGCGTCTTAAAATGGCGCCCCAGACAACGAAATTCAATCTCCGCTTTCTCCAAAACCCGCAAACGGTGGACTCTTATCTTTTGGAATTGATCATAATAATGTTTTATCTACCAGCTGGTTGAAAACGAAGGCAACTTTATATTTTACGACTCAGCCAATTGTACTACCTTAAAACCCTAAGATTTATTATGTTAACCCATTATTTTGTGTTCATAATAATTATTAGGTTTCCACCCCAATTAAAAAGAATTAAAAAAATTTGTTGGAAAAATGGTGACTAACTTTTTGGAGTTGGCGACCACTTTGGAATATTTAGGAGCAAAATGGCTCCTGGAAAAAAAAGTTAATTTCGTGCCCTGAAACTAGTGTATGAAATCTGACTGTGACCTTAGCACGGTATTCGATCTCTTTAACTTTACACCAAGGGTGTAACGCAATACAGTCAACTCGCCCTGCGGACACCCCGTTATTAGGGACACCCGCTATTATGGGAAAAATCCAGCCCTCTACCCGGCAAAAGCTATAGAGGTTTGAAAATGACTCTCGCTATTACGGACTCCAAACTACGTCCCGAGGGTGGCTGCTAGAGCATAAAATTAAATTACATTAAAAATAAAATAACAAAAATTAAATTAAAAAATTAAATTAAAAATAAAAATATTAATAAAAAAAATTAAATATAATAAAAATTAAATAATTAAATTAAAAATTAAATTAAAAACAAATAAAAAATACAAATTAAATCATAAAATAAATTAAAATTAAAAACAAAATAAAATAATATATAATAAAAAATAAATAATAAATAAATTTTAAAAAATAAAATAAAAATAATATTATAATAGAAAATAAAATAATAAATTAAATTAAATTAAAAAATAACAAAAATAAAATAAAATAATCCCGAGATGCCCTCAGGGCCACCTTTGATTTGGCTTGGTACTGGTCAGTTTTGTCAACTTTCCATATAACCCCGTACTTCATTAAATACATACAGCAGTCTTTGTTAACAGGCGCTTTCCAAGTTTATGTCACACTTTGCCAAAATTTTATTTATCATAATTGTTTACACAGTGTTGTTTACAAATTGTATCTGTGGAGAATCTTTCCCCAGTCATATAGAATGAAGCCGTTTTTGCTTCCCAAAGTCAAATAAATTACTTGGGATCTCAGCGTGGAGTCCAGCTCATAACTTCTGTGAAATAAAAATATCAGCTTTTTTAAACACCTTAGATGTCTAAGATTGATTGGCGCATAATTTATGTTGCATTTTCTTGTTTGCTCAATTAAAGTAATTTCATAAAGGCAGATTTACAGTGCGACTACTGTAACCGGGGCCACGTAGGCAATGAATACTAATCACGTATTGTAGAGCAGAATAGAGAATTTCAACTTAATTCCACGTTGAAGCGTTGTATTGAACTGAAAACTTATTGGCTCAAACAACTGAAGTTGAAATTCTTCGTTTCTATCCTGTAAGATGGTTTGGTTTTCTTTGTCTAAGTGGCCCCGGTTATAGTAGTCGCACTGCAATTAAAGTCTAGACTATTTTAAACATTTATGAAGTAGTGCATTTTATATATTTAGCATTGCCTTGAAAAGTAGAAGTGTTGGCCCAAAAGAGCCTTTGATATATTTCACTTTGAAAACCTAAAATTGCTGTTTGAAGGTGGGCAAATGTAACAAACTTGAAAGACAGACAAGAATTCGGAATTCTGAATCTTAGTTATTTAATTAAATTACATCTGTGTGAGTACAACCATACGACCGGACCATACCACAGGGAAACTTATGTCCTGTCTGGTGAGGTTAGTACTTGGATAGGTGACTGCCTGGGAATACCCTGTGTTAATTTTGTTTTATTATTTAGGCAATACTAACTACTCAGTGCTTACTATTCGAAGTCCCGAACTTTAACAGTGAGAACGCAACACAGAATATAATGTTTGCAAGAAAATTAAATGTTTTTTCGCCAAAAGGTAACAATATTGTCAAATTGTCTGGACTGACACTAGCAACAATACTCTCAAAAATATTTTTGCATTCCCTTTCGCTCGTGTAACACGCCTTAAGAATTTTGCATTTCAAGCGGTGGTAATTTCCCATAAATATGAATCACGTAACTTGTTAAATTTAATAGGCATGCCCTGATGCATTTGGCGTCGTCAGCAATATTTTCCTTTCCGACTAAAAATAAACCATATGCTTTTTTCCCGTTCCGACTAAACTGTAGACAAAAAATTCATTTCTCATTCTCACCTTTTTCGAAAAATAACACAAGTTCCACGCAAGGAAGACTCAACTTCCTCAAACGTGTATGATCAAAAAATAACCACAGAAAATTTAACACACCATCGCAGCCAAGACTTGAAAATACTGTGTTATGCGAACAGCACTCTCCCCAGCTTTCATCCTACTGGTTTGGCAAGCGTCTCGAGGTCTTTAGTGACTGGCAAAAACCGAAATTAAGACTTGGGCGCCTGGGTAAGCACCCAAGTAAACAGTATATGTGCAAAACAAGCTATGCAATGGGTGCTTAAGATTGGAAGAAGTTATATTTTTCATCTTCAGATAACTTATTATCGATTTTTAGGATGTTTCGTTTAGATTAGAAGGGCGGCGTTCATGTATTTCCAGGGGGAGCCTACATGTACATGTACAAAATTTCACAATGTTATTATTTTCATTCTGAATTGTATTTTGCATTTGTTAGAGTTCTTTATCTATCTTTCTTCCATTTAGGAGTTCATATAAATGTATGTTTGATTTATTCATATCTTCTCTCTTCTTTTCCTTTGTATTGTATATTCACTATTTCTTGTTCTCTTTTATATTTTTGTTTTTGTGATATTATTATTATATTACAATGTTTATAACCTGTAATTTCAGGAGTAATGTAATGACAAAACATAAACAATCTCACACTGGACAACATGAAAGAATCCACACTGGAGAAAAGCCTTATCAATGCAAAACCTGTGATAAGTGTTTTAGAACAGTCGGAAATTTGCGGGTACATGAAAGATTACACACTGGAGAAAAGCCGTATCAATGCAAAGCCTGTCACAAGTGGTTTAGTCAAGCTTCTAATTTGCATAGACATCAAAGAACCCATACTGGAGAAAAGCCTTATCAATGCAAAACCTGTGACAAGTGTTTTAGCCAAAGTGGTGAGTTGCGGGAACATGAACGATTGCATACTGGAGAAAAGCCTCATCAATGCAAAACCTGTCACAAGTGTTTTAGGCAAGCAGGACATTTGCGTGTACATCAAAGAACCCATACTGGCAAAAAGCCTTATCAATGCAAAACCTGTCACAAGTGGTTTAGTCAAGCTTCTAATTTGCGTAGACATCAAAGAACCCATACAGGAGAAAAGCCTCATCAATGCAAAACCTGTGACAAGTGGTTTAGTCAAGCTTCTAATTTGCGTAGACATCAAAGAACCCATACAGGAGAAAAGCCTCATCAATGCAAAACCTGTGACAAGTGTTTTAGCTTAGCGGGAAATTTGCGTGTACATGAAAAAGCCCACACTGGTGAAAAAGCTTGTCAATACAAAACCTGCTGGATTTTCCTAGCGGAACTGAGCAGTAAGGCCCTGCTTATTAAACACTATGAAAATCATATGAAATAGGAACTGTTTCAAGATAATAAATAATTAAGATATGTGCATGTTCATACGTTGTTTTGCTGGTTAAGTAGATATGAAAGGGGGATCCTGGGCCAAAAAACTATCAAAAATTAGATAAATTTTCTCGCTAAACCGCTCGAAAATTTATCTAATTTTTAATAGTTTTTTTGCCCATGATTCCCCTTTCATATCTACTATTTATTTATATTTATTTCAAAACTCTTTTGAAAGTGATTTATAATTCTTGAAATTATTATTTTCAAAAAATAATAATTTTTGAAAGTGATAGTTAATTTTCTCGCTAAACTGCTCGAAAATTAACTTTTATAATGACCATGAGCAAGAGTTGACACACCATCTTCTAAAATTATTCTTTTATCATCATTTGCACTTAAAGTTTTTTTATTCATAGTTTGAGTATAATTCATAAGTCTATATGATCTTATTATATTCATTTTTCTCATTTGACATTCTCCAGTAAATAAACATTCTTTGAAATTGTTATGGATAATATCTCTTTCTATTACACTTTTTTTATACCTTTATTTTTCTTTTTTTCTTCTCCATTAAACATTTTATAGGAATAACTTTTTGCTTTCAACCCAACAAACTCTTCAATAATTTCTCCGCCAGCTTCATCTTTCATCATTCCAACAATTTTTTTATTTTTCCCCTGAATTCCAGAGGGATGATTTTTCTGAAAGTTTGAAGTATCAAATTTTTCATCAACATCATTTCTAATATCTTCAAAAAATCTTGTTTCAATCTCATAAGCTAAACTATCTGTATCAGTAAATAATAGTTTTTCTTTTTTTCCATATTTATTTTTAATATAGTTATAATGAAAATCATACATTAAAGTTTTTGAAATATCAAGAATTGATGCTCCACAATATATTGGTTTGTTAAAAACTATTTCTGTTTTTCCCATATGTATTGCAATTAAATTTTTATAAAAAATTGATAGTCGTTTAAAATTTGGTTTTGATGAAAGTTTTAATCCTTTTTCTTTTTCATTTATTAATTTTATATTAACTCTTTTTCTGATATTTTCCATTGTTTTTCCGAAAACAGAATTATTCATTAATTTGAAAAAATCTTTTTCAAAATCATTTTTTGCAATAGTTCTTAATGAAGTGTTTTTATCAATATAAGTTTTTAACCATGGTTTTTCAGAAAATGAAATTCCTCTATGAATTTTTGTTATTTTCAAACCAAGAGAAATATATTGTTTTAAATTTCTTTGATGAAGAACATATTTTTCTTTATTCCAGAGATTTGGAAGTAATTTTTCAACATTTCCAATTAGTTTTCTTTCAGGAGCAATAGGATAATCATTATGAGCATCGTGTAACTCTTTTGGATATTCAAGATCTACTTCAAGAATACAAGGAATATTTTCCCAATTTTTCAAATCATCTAAACTCATAAACTTAAAATCAGCGACAGGAAGATTTTCACACATTGCCCAACTATAAAGTCCATTTGCGTCAAGATAAATTATATATTTTGATGGTTTTGTTTTATCAAACTTTTCTCCCATATATTTATTATTTGCTTGGCTATATCTGTTTGAAATCATTGAAATTCCTCCTCGAATTTGTTTTTCAAACATCAACAACATATTTATATCACTCAATAATTCAAGTTTTACTTTTGATTCTTTCAGAGCTGCATCCCAAGCTAAACCAGGTGCAGTATAATACTGAGCAGGATCAAGTAAATAGTTTTTCGAGCAAATATTTCTGAATTCTTCAAAAACATCAGCGAGAAGAGAAACATCAGATATCAAATAAAGTTCAAGATAATCACTTAGTTTTTTCATTTCAAATTCTTTCCAAACTTTTTGAGCATGAGAATAATCTTCATCAGAAATATTTGAATCATTTAGTTTTGAATAAAAATCTTTTTTTGAAGGTAATTCAGTTTCATTTATTCTTTCAATTTTATCCATATAATCGTAAGTTCATTGATGAAGGTGGAACAGCTGAAAAAGGAAATCTTGTCTATTTCATCAGAAATGATAATCCAAATACAGAAAACCAATTTGATTATTTCATGCTGAATAAATCTGAAGGTCTCACACAATCGGGAATGGCAAGAATAAATCAATCGATTGAAGCATTTGTTTATTGCATTCTTGGTTCACAAGTCAATGTCAGATCATCAATTCTCGGAAATTCAGGAAGTGCAAAAGAAGCTCAACGAGAATTTGGGATTTTAATGGAAGATTCAATCAGACAGCCAGATATATCAAAATCAGTTCAAAGATATGAGTTAGCGATTGATGAAGCAAAAGTCAGACTTGATCTTGCGATTTCTCCTGGAACTTGGCTTATGCCTTCAAATTTATTAATAAATACTCAAAGTACTGTTGGGTATAATAACAATCTGAAAAAAGCAAATGGAGATATGAAACTTGGAGTAAATAATTCTGTTAATAAAGAAATTAAAAAAGTCGGAGTTAAGCTGATGAATGGGGGTGAATCAAAAATTAAGAGACCAACTTCTCAACCTTTAAATCAAATTCATAAAAAAGTTATGCAAGAAACTTTACCTGATGAAAAAACTTCAACAAATAAACAAACTTTACCAAATGAAAAAACTTCAACAAATAATCATGAAATTTTAAAAGCTGGTTTATTTATTTCAGCGGCAGCCTCAGCGTTTGTTTTTTATAGAATGTTGTAATTATTTTTCTCAAAAGAAAAATTATTATTTCATCGATTATATTTTCTTTTTAATCCCTTCAACCATAAAAACAACAACCCCTAAGATAAGAAGCCAAGCATTTTTACCGAGAAAAGAAATAACTTCTCCAGCTGTCTTAAAGATAAAACTTGCAATTGTTCCAATAAGGCCGGGAAGAATATTGGCGAGTTTTTTTCCAAGTTCTTTTAATCCATTTCCAACTCCTTTAGCAACAGATGATAAACCTTTTGTCAATGAATCCACAATCACTCCAATGGTTGTGCCAACTGCAATGAAGACAGTAGCGACTGTAAATCCATATTTTTTGAAATGTTTTTCACCTTTTCTTTGAGAGAAATACCTTCCTCAAGTTCTTCTCTCTCATTCTCGAGATCATCAATTTGTTCTCTTTTCTCAATTATTTTTTCTCTGGCTCTTTCTCTTACTGCTGGTTCTTCATTTTCATCATTTGAAATAATTATATCTTCTCGAATAGATTCTTGAAGTTCTTCAATTTCTTTTTCTTTTTCAGCAACAAGAATTTCTCTCTCTGGACCAAGAGCAGTTTTTATTTGTTTTGTAAGTGCTGGATTTAACCTTTCTTTCCCAGTACTCCTCTCAATTGTATATAGATCATAATATCTCTTACCTTGGCCAAACATTTTGACCTGTAACCTTCCTTTTTACTATAGGTTACCTTAATATCTGTAGCTTTTGCTTCAGGAAAAATATCAGTAAGAGTGTTCCATGCTTTTCTATCTGCAGTGAGTACACGTGAATAAGTATCTCCCTCAATGAAAGAAGTTTCAGCGGTTTCAGGTCTTTTTTCTTTTTCTCTATTCATTGTTGTCATTGCAATTTCTTCACTTGAAGGTCCAGGTGTTGAATGATCAGGTTGAAAAGGATTTGTTTCTTCTTCTTCTTCATCATCATCATCTTTGTCTTCGTATTCTAATAAAGGATCTTCTTCTCCAAATTCATCCATTTTGATAATAATAAAATAAATTATATAAAATGGAAGTCAGTGAAAAAAACAATCCAAATTTTGAACAAAAATTATCAAACTCTCTTAAAGCAGATCGAACAGTCCACAGGGTTACTTTTAATCCAAACAAAGCATCTCCAGGTGAAACATTAAATATTCCCGTTCCAAAACTAAATGATAATTTGGTATTGGTTCCAGGATCTCTTGCGTTGGTTTTTGATGTAGCAGTTAGTGGCCATGCAAATAATTACCTTGTAAACAATGTATCAAGAGCATTGGTTGACAGATTGACTGTGAAATTTGCTGGAGAAATCTTGCAAGATACAGATGGTTATGATTTGTTAAAGTTATATGAAGACCTTTTTTTAACTGATAATGAAAGAAAAAGCATGTTGAGAGAAGGAATTCAATCTGAAGATCTTTCAAAGATAAGATGTAATGCTGGAGACAAGAAAACTTCGGGAGTTGATAAAGAGAAAAAGTTGAATGGAGTTTATGAAAATAAATATAGAATACCAATAGATCACGAAATTTTAAAAGATCATGGAGTTTTTTTCCCAAGAGCTTTAAGCGATGAATTGGTTTTTGAACTAAGGCTTGCACCTGCTGCCAGTGTTGTGAGGGGATCTGATCCAACAAGTCTTGGGTATAAATTAAATAACATCCAGCTTGAATATGAAATAATTCATAGTAAAGAGCTTGCAGATAAAGCAATTTCAAATTATCAGAATGGGAAGAGATTCATGTATGAACATATCACTCATCACAAGACAATCTCAGTTGCGAAAGGAACAGACTCAATCATCAATGAAAGCATTAATGTTCCGAGAAGATCAATGAAAGGACTTTTGTTATTATTTTATGAACCATATAATGCAGGAGCAAGAAACAGTGAAAAAACATTCAATCCTGATATCACAGAAGTAAAAGTTGTTGTAAATGGAATTCCAAATAAGGTTTACAGCCAAGGAATGAAAACGAGAGATCTTTGGGAAGAAATTTTCAGAAGATTCGGGAAAGAGAACAGTTTGATTAATGCAGAAAACTTTTATTCTGGAGATAAATTTGGATTATTTGTTGATCTCAGAAGTCAGAAAGAAAACGATCTTCACGGTTCAGGATTAAGATTGGTTAACACGAAAGAAGGAGTTCAACTTACAATTAACAGGAAAACATCAGGATCAGGAAGCGTTAAATGTCATATTTTCATATTATCTGATGCTCAGTTTAACATTGTGAACAGAGAGCTTGAAAGTGTTACTTATTAATTTAATTATAAAAATGAATCCTGATAATATTCCATTCAATGCATTGATTGTCGGACCAACAAATTCTGGAAAAACGAGATATTTAGTTAATCTCCTAAGTAATGAATTCAGATTTAAGTTTGATTACATTATACTTCTTTGTCCTACATATATTCATAATAAGACATATTCCGGTTTTGCTGAAAATGATAAAGACTTTTATACAATAATTCGAAAGCAAAATGAAATCAATGATTATCTGAAATTTATTAGTTACATATTCGAGGGAACTAACACACTAATAATTCTTGATGATTGTGCAGCTTCAGAAGATGTAAAAAAGAGAACTAATGAATTAGTAAACTTAGCATTTAGTGCAAGACATAAAGGAATCAGCGTATGGGTTCTAACTCAGCAAATGACGAGTATCACAAAACCTTTTCGTGAAAATATTGCAGCATTGGTCTTATTTTATACTCCATCAGCTGCTGATATGAAAAAAATATTTGATAATTATGCAGGAGAGTTAGCCAATGATGAAAAAAATAAAATGATGAAAGATCTTAAAAAAGTTAAATATTCAAATCTTGTTTTCTCCCTGAGACATCCTTATGGTATTAAATTAAATAATTTTTCATTTTAAAATGGAAATAAGTGATGTCATAACTGATGATGTAATGAATTTACTTGAAGCTGAACCTGAAAATGATTCAAGCAATAGAGAACAGCTCGCAGTTTTAGTTGCAAGTGGACAAAGTAAAGAGATGATTGGAGTTTATTTAAGTCAAGATCAAGTTAAGAGATTATCAGAAAAAGATGTTGAAAAATACTTTAAAAGATATGAAGCTTCATTATCCTCAAAAACTTGTGATGCGATGGTTGATACAATTATTCAGCTTTCATGTAAAGCATTGTCTCATTTTCTTCCTCTTGATAAAGATAAGTTATTAAATGATTTGAATGAAAATTTTCTGGTTAAGAGAGAACTCTCTATGATTGCTGGCAGATTGAGTTTGAATTATGGAAAATATATGGCAGCTGTGAGTGCTGCTCTATTAACTGCTAAGAATTTAAATCTGGAAAAACGAGATGAAGAACCTGAAAAAGAACCTGAATAAGAACTTGAATAAGAACTTGATAAGAACTTAAGAAAGAACTTGAATAAGAACTTAAGAAAGAACTTAAGAAAGAACTTGATAAGAACTTGAATAAGAACTTGAATAAGAACTTAAGAAAGAACTTAAGAAAGAACTTGAATAAGAACTTAAGAAAGAACTTGAATAAGAACTTGATAATAACTTGAAAAAATAATTTATTTAATTAAAATGGAAGAGAACAAAGTTAATACAGACGAGAGCAAAGTTAAAAACTCAACAAAAACTGAAGAGAACGAAGCAGCACAACAAGTTACATCAACTATTAAGAAAACAAAACTAAAAGACCCTGGAAGAGTAGCAGCTGGTAAAAAACTCGCAGAACGTAATAAAAAAGTGAGAGAAGCAAAACTTAAAAAAACAGATGCAAACACGAATAAAACTAAATAGAATAAAATTGAAGATGAAACTTCATCATCATTATCAATAAATCAAATGATTTCAATAGCTGGTATTACTGTTTCTCTTGTGGGATTATATTATAAGAGAGAAGAGTTGATGAACTTTGTTAAACCAAAAAAGAAGCGAAGCTCGAGCGAGGTTGAGAGAGAAGCGAAGCTTGAGCGCCAGCGAGAAGACGACGAAGTTAAAGAGTCAGATAAAAAGAAGCGAAGCTCGAGCGTCAGCGAGAACCAAAAAGCTTTATGAAAAAAATGGATTAAATTAATTTTTGTCAATAAAATGTCTGATAATAAACTTGTAAAAACATTAACTGATGCTGCTACAATAACAGGTATTGCAGCTGGAATGGGATGGATTGCAAAAAAAGTAATCAAAGAACCAATGACAAATGATCCGAGTTCAAGTTTTATGAATTATTTAAAATTCACGGTAATAATTGCAGCAAGTATAGCAACAAAAAAATATCTTGAAGATCAAAAAATATTACCTAATTAAAATGTTAAATTTGATTACAAAAGGAGCTCTTAATTTTGCTGCTTTTTGCTTGTTAATAGAAGCAGTTTCTATGATGATTGATGAAATTGGAGAAAAGATTTGTGAACAATGTAAAAAACCTGAAAATGTTTAATATCTTTTAGATATTAAACAAAATGGCAAGCATAGCAATAATGATTGGAGGAGCGATTATCAATGCAACCGCTTTTGTTGGCGGAAGTTATTTAGCAAAATATTTTAGTGATAGATCTGATCCTGAAGAAGAAAAAAAGAGACATGATCTTGCTGTTGAAAAATATCAAGCTGCATATGAGAAGTATGAAGAAAATCGTACAAAATTGTTGGATTGGATTGCGACAAATGACAGAATAAAACATCAAGCAAAACAAAATTTCGAAAACACTGATTATGCCTTAAAGTTATATAACAAGATGCATCAAGATGATAACATTGATTTGAGAGAACCTCAGTTTTCAGAGTTTTATAAACCAAGTCAACAGCAGAAGAAGGGAGAAATAATTTACGTTGGAGCATCAGCTTTAGCAATAGGTTTGGCAACAAGTCATTTCTTATAATAAAATGTTAAATAAAAAACTTTCAAATGTTTATTATTCTCCAAAAGGATTTTGGAAGGGATTAGCGGCTGTGAAAAAGTTAGCTCAAGAATCGGGAGTATCAGAAGATGTTGCAAAACTCTGGCTGATGAAACAGGCAATCTGGCAGATTTATTTGCCAGCTCCGAAGAATATCCCAAGACCAACTTTTGATGTTCAATCACCAAATTCTGTTCATCAAGCTGATCTTCTTTTCCTTCCTCATGACAAGAAAGGAAGAAAGATTTTCAAATATGCATTAACGGTTGTTGATATTGCAAGCAGATACAAAGCTGCTGAACCTTTGACTTCAAAAGATTCTTTGGAAGTTTCAAAAGCTTTTCAAAACATTTATAAAAAAACATCATTGAAATGGCCAAATGTTCTTCAAGTTGATCCTGGTCGTGAATTCATGGGTTCAGTCACAAAAGAGATGGCAAATCATAATGTAAGAATAAGAAGAGGAAATGTTAACGTTCACCGTGATCAAGGAATAGTTGAGAGATTTAATCGTACTTTGGGTGAAAGATTATTCAGTTTTCAATATAGCCAAGAAATGAATATGAAATCCGATGAAAGAAGTAAAGAATGGGTTAAAAGGCTTCCAGAAGTTGTAGAAGCATTAAATAATGAGACTACTCGATTGACAGGAAAGAAACCAGTTGACGCTATTAAAGAAAAAGTAGTTGATGCAAAGAGTTCAACTTTATATAAAAGACCTGTTGGTTTGAAAGAAAAAAAACTTGATTCTTCAGTGAATGTGAGACATCTATATACTGCTGGTGAACTTGAAGGTGGAGGAAAGAGAGCAACTGACCCGAATTGGTCCATTAAAGTTTTTGATATCGATAGGTCAATAATAAATAAAGGAGAACCTGTTATTTATTATTTAAAATATGGTCCCAAACGTGGATTCGTTCGTGAAGAATTAATGATAGTTCCAAATGGAACGGTGTTACCTCCAGTTTGACATTTTTACAGAATTTCTGTAAAAATGTTAATCAAAATCATTTTTTTAGTTTTCTTCCTCAGATTCTTCTTCATCAAATTCTTCTTCCTGATTTTCTTCATCAAATTCTTTTCTGAATTCTGAGAAATAAGATTGTTCTTTAATTATTTTCTTCACAAGAACTTCTTTTGTTTCAAGAGTAATTGTTCTATATTTTTTATTTAAAAAAATTTGTTTTACTTTCAAAATAATTATTCCTTTAATGAATTCTCCAACAAGTTTATTTGGATTGAGAACGACTTTTTTTTTGTTTTCATATTTACAAAACTTACAAAGAATTTCTCCTTTATCAGAAGAATAAAGTTTTGAATAAACTTTTTCATTTTCCCCATTTCTTGATTTGATAATTGTGAAGTCTTCTTTGTCGAATTCGTCGTTTCTGCAAGAAGATATTTTTTCTTTGATTTCTTCAAAAAATCTTTTATTTTTTTTGAAATTGAAATTCCAAGTGAATAATTATTTTCATTCTTGAAGATCTTAAATGTTTCTTCACATTTGATAATCATATCTTTATTTTCATATTTAATTGGTATGATTACATATTCAGATGAATTAATTTCTTTTAATTTTGGACTTTCTACAGTTATCTTTTTTGAATCAAATGATGAAATTGTAATTAGTTTATCCATTTTTAATTGTGAGAAAAAAATGAATGTTTTTTTTTTACTTTGCAAAAAATATTTTTTTCAATTTTCCAAAACTTCATCCAGTTTAACATTTTCCAATGGAAAAAAGTTATAATTTTGAAATTAATTCAAAGAATTAAATTCAATTATTACCTTTTTTACTCGCTTTCATAATGCAATTGTTTTGAATTAAATTCTATATTATTTACTTCCAGTTTGACAGTGAAATGCTAAAATGGGGATATAACAAGATTTTTAATTAATGCAAAACAAAAAAAATAGGACAAAGTATGTGAAAATTAATAATTTTGTTTCTCATTAACACCATTGACAAGCAACCGCCGCAGCACAAAAATATTGAAACGGCTCAAAACAATATTCACATACTTCTTCTACTGCAAAATATGTAACATCAATTAAACTTTTGCAGCGTACACATCTTTTTTGCCGAGGAACTTCTATATCACCATAACACGAACAAAAAGTGTTAATTAATGGTGCCGGCTCTTTTCTCATCCTTTCAATCGATTTTTGAGTTTTTCTGAAATTTGAAATTGATTTAACTTTTGGAAGATAGCAATTTTTCACCTGTTTTCTCATCTTTGCTGCGTGTTTGATTTTACGTTCTTTGCAGAGATAAATTAATTCTTTCTCTTGAAGTTTTTTATAATCCATTTTTAATATGAGAAAAAAATGATGGTTTTTTTTTTACTTTGCAAAAAATATTTTTTTCTTTCTTTCAGAAATTTTTTTCAATTTCCAAAACTTCATCCAGTTTAACATTTTTTTATCTTTTTGGCAAAAAATGTTTAATACTCTGTCATAAATTTTTCCCAATTTTCTCTTGCTTTCTCATAGTTATTCTTTCTCCAACGTTTTGAACATTCTCTTGCTTTTTCTCGCTGTTTTTCATTATCTCTATATTTGTTTGTATAATCTAAAATTCTTTTTCTGGCTGAAAGATGAATTTTTACTGTGTTATCTTGGTCATTCTGTTTCAAAATTTCAATCATTTCTTGTTTTCTCATCTTTGTTGCATATTTAATTTTACGCTCTTTGCAAATTTTAGTTAAATTCTTACATTTCAAAGTAGTATAATCCATTTTAATAGATGAGATTTTTTATTTATTTTTATTAATTGTAAGAATAGATTAGAATAGATAGTAGAAAGGAAAGGGGTTTAGCGAGAAAATTAACTATCACTTTCAAAAATTATTATTTTTTGAAAATAATAATTTCAAGAATTATAAATCACTTTCAAAAGAGTTTTGAAATAAATATAAATAAATAGTAGATATGAAAGGGGAATCATGGGCAAAAAAACTATTAAAAATTAGATAAATTTTCGAGCGGTTTAGCGAGAAAATTTATCTAATTTTTGATAGTTTTTTGGCCCAGGATCCCCCTTTCATATCTACTGGTTATGTTAGGGCCTGTTTACATGGAGGGAGGGTGACCCAGGTACCCGGGTCACCCTCCCTCCATGTAAACAGGCCCTTAGAGGTTGATTATGAAGTTAGTTTAAGCAAACTAGGATTGAACAAGTTTAAAAGATGATCCTTGCTTATTGTTTGTGTTTAATAGAGAGAACCCTATTTCCCGTGATTACAAGAGTAAATAAGTTTTTTTAGACATTCAACAGGGGCACCCAACGACAAAATTTTCCTGTTGGTGTCGGAACGTCGTTTTTACGTTATAATTGTGCTTTTTGTGCAGTTTAATGGCTTATTTTTAAACGCTAAGAAAAATGTATCTGTTCGGATACGTTAGCTGAACTTTCAAATTTCAGAAAATTTTAGGGATTGAAATATTTTACCCGAATTTATGAGCTGAATTTGCCTTTCCGAAAATCCTAGCTGACCTATTTTTGTACCCAAAACGACATTTTTATCTCTCCGAAAACAAAAGGCATTAATTTTTCCATATTAAGAAAGTTCGAGATGACATTTCCCTAACCGAATATCCTAGGCGATTATAGCCTTCCGAACAGATATTCCACCGAAACGATCCGTTGGGTGCCCTGATTCAATTATTGTATCCTAGTGTCTAAAAGAAACCAGTTGTATAGGAGTTATAGATATTAGGTAAGTACATGTATAACATACGATCCTTGCTTAGAGAACCATATTTCCTATGATTACACAAGTAAACAGTATTTTTCTTCAACGTTAACTGAATTAGTGTATCCTATATCTAGTATCAAAAGAAACCAGTTACAAAGGAGTGTAATGGAGAATAAACAAGTTTTTGTTGTGTTGAAATTGATGATGCTACGTGTAAGTAGAAACATCGTTTACACGTGTCCTTGGACACGTTACGCTTGTGTGGCATTATCGGTATTAAATAATTTGTGGTCAAAAGGAACAATATAGATTTGTTGCCATGAGAATAGAACGGAAGAAGCTGTATAAACATTGTGAACTTCGATAAAGCAATGGTAAACTACCACTAGCCATAAATATCACTGATTAGGGATATATAAGTAAGAAGAAAAATAGCCGCTGTCAGACACGGATGATGCCCCAGCCATGTTAATTATTTGAAATATAATAGTGCAGTGAAAGTTAGTTTTATTTTCTTATGATCGAGGCTCAGGCATCACGTTACTTGAACTGACCAATTTTGGCGCTGCACAGTGCTTTGGTGGTAATACGGCAAAGGGGAGAAAACGGTATAACTTTGGACGTTACTACGTTTTTGCTAAAACATTTCCCCAAAAGATGAATTTCCCGTTCGAAGCAATCAGATAATTCATTGAAAAAGCAAGTTTTACACACGTAGTTCAAAGTGATCTGACATTACGATTGCAGAAAATAAAAATAGGTACGCAACGCGTACATGTGTGTACTGCAAGGTTTTCCCTAGGTTGATTTATCATTTGGAAGTGGTAAAGTCTTTGTCACTAAATATGATTTACTCAAAATACACTAGCCAGCTTGGAAAGGATGGTGGGGATAGAAGGGAAGAAACTGGGAATGGTGTATAAAAATAAAATTCACATCATAACAAACTTTGTTAATTTTACTTGCCAGATAAATTTATTATTTATCTAATCTTAATAAATATGAAGAATGTAATTTACAGAAACAGAGTTGTAAGACTTGAGGAATGTGAATTGAACTGTATTGATAATTGTTTTTGTTTTTTTCAAAACTGATCAGTTATGTTAAGCTTGAAGAAAAAAGTATCAATTCATTATTTTGAGATAGTGACTGACTTCACAAGCCAAGTTAAAACCAAAAAGAACAAAGTAATGTTAAATTAAAGTGTGGAGACTACTTGATCAGAGGGACTCCAACATGGCGTTTTCATACTGAGCTCTATAAATTGGTGTGGAACATTTTGACAAATAACTCGAGTACGGAATACCGCACAGACCTGAGACTTGGACTGATTCCTTATTTATTCATTATCTATGACATGTCAATTCCTTGACTTCATTGCTTGAACAGTTTTGATTTTTTTTATTTATGGCGTGACAGTGAAAACCGAGAAAAGGAAGGTTTCCAGTCTCGTTGGCATATTCCGAAACTGCGGAGTTCTGAGTACCTGCAAGCTGCATGTCTCTGTCGTGTTCCTTTATTCTTTCACGAATCGATATCGCTGTTTCACCGATATATACTTTGCCGCATTCACATGGAATCTTATAGACAACACCGTCTCGTCTCGTTTCTCGCGAGACGTGTCTCGTTTCTCGCGAGACGCGTCTCGTTTCTCGCGAGAGTCAATGAGCCGGCATATACTCGCAAGTGACACCTCGCGTGTCAATGGCGTATGTGTCAAATGTTTTATCTACGATCCGTTGCCAAATCGATGGGACCGAAGGTCCAATGTATAAACAAGCAATAATGTTCATGTAGTTAAACGTGTTGACAGAACCACGGTAAAACTTACTGGCAAGTACAGAAAACGATCCGCTAGATTAATGGCGTAACTTATCGAAGGCTTGATTCATTACACTACACACTGACTTTTGTAATTAAATATGCAAAATCTTGCAACAGAAATTTCAGAGCGGAATTTCTAACAAACGGGGAACAAATATTCTAGCTGTCCTGCGCTTTGAAACCCCTTTCGATAGAGATGTTTTTCGATTCGATCCGTTTAGTAATTTTCGAGAAACGACTTTCGAACGTGTGAGATCGAATACAAGGCATTGCGTTACGTAGAAAATTGAGACAGCTCAAACAGCTGGAAACGGCGGGGGGTTTTGAGGGGCGGCATTCAAAATTCTGAGACATAAGTGCAAGCTCTCTTTCCCCCGCTCTTTCTATTTTCCCTCCAAAAACGCCAAGAGAGCTTGCTCGCAGGCTAGATTTATCGCGTAACTTATCGAAGGCTTGATTCATTGCGCATCGTATCAAAGGCTAGATCATTGCATCTTTCCGAAGGCTTCATTCATTGTGATCGATGTTTTTTGTGTTTTAGGCGGTGCGATGGACGAAGTGCAATGTCCATCGTCCATTAACTACAGAAAAAAGAAAAGAAAACCGCCAAGGTAAGTGAGCACCCTCTAAACGAGGCCGGCACGCCAACTTCGCCGGGGAGTCGAACCCCGCCTTACCTACAAAAAGACAAGAAAGAAAAAGGCAAAAAAGACAAAAGAAAACCTGAAAACAAAATGCTATATACAGTTTAAAAACTACAGTTACAACACTCAGTACAACCAATGAAGGCGACCAAGTTGAAACTACTTTAAAATAACTATTTTAATGTCCAGATTAGGACCATGCAAGACCAACTCAGTACAACCAATGAAGGCGACCGAGCGCGAAGAAGACTACATTTAGGTAAAAACGACTCGTTAAATTAACAGACCATTTGGAAGACGCGCCCAGTGACCACGCCAACCGCGCCATTGGCGCCCCACTGACGGTGGAAGTAGCGACGTCTTCGCAAAGATAAAAAACGCTTAAAGAAAAGAGGCAGGTAAAAACGGGTTCTGGCCTTGAGACACGCGATGAGCCCAGGGGCTCCAGGTGGCACAGAGCGGAAACGGAAGTCATTCCGCTGGCTCCATACCAAGAAATTGCAGACGTTCAGCAAATAGGCGAAGACGCGTGGCACACAGTGGAATTCGTCACTGGAAAAACCGAAGAGCATGTGACGTGCCTCGATGGAGGGAGCCAGGGGGAAGCCCGGAACAGCAACGACTGGATCCAGGAGATTCCACTCTGAGCAAGTGGGCACGAGAAAAACAGGTGCTCGAGACTCTCCATGTGGAAGCCACAAAAACAAGCGGTGGGAAGGTCGTAACCAAAGGAGGACAGGCGTTCGGCCGTGTACAACACACCGTGGGAGATCTTCCAATTAAGATCGATCACTTTCCTGTCCAGCGGAAGGAAAGAGAGAGACTTCCAAACCAAGGGCCAATCCAGGTCCCCATAAGACGGGCGAAACTTAGCCACACAATGGGGCTCGCAAGGATTAAGGCTTAACAAGAGTTGGTAAGCCGACTTGCAGATGAGAGAGGCAACAGGTATGCGACCAGCAGAGAATGAACCCACAACAAGACCGGTGAGGGAACAGAAACCCTCCAGGGCCGTCCAGGCCTTGAGCAGAGCAGCGTAAAACGGTGGCAAACGAACCGGCGAAAAACGAGCGGGGTGGGAGAACACTTCCATGGGGCTAGCACCGAAGTGAACTGAAAAACAATGAGTCATAAGAGGGACCCAGCCAGTGGGAGTCGAGGCAAAACGCTTGATCCACTGTGCAAGAAGGGAGTGAACCTTGAACGCAATGGAAACGACGGAAAAACCTCCGAGATCACGGGCATGGAACACGACCTTGCGGGCGACGAGATCGCGTTTCCCACTCCAGAAGAACTTGAAGATGATGGTGTTCAATTCGGCAAGAACCCACTCCGGCATGTCGATCAGGGAAGCGACATACCACACTCTGGACAAGGCCAACGCGTTGGTCACAAGAGCTTTCCCGGAGAGGGAAAGGGAACGAGACCGCCAGGAATTAAGGCAATTGGTGACAGCCTCGATGCGTGGACGCCAGTTGACGACATCCATGGGGCCATTGCCCAAAAAGACCCCAAGAACTTTGATCTTGACGGAAGTCCAGAGGATGGGGAACCGGGAACCGACGCGGCCGCGCCAAGAACCAAGCCACAGACCCTCGCACTTCCCCAGATTTAGCTTCGAGCCAGTCCCCTTCTCAAACTTCTCGTACGTGTCAAAGGCAGCAGCCGTGGCACTATCGGAGGTCGAAATGACAGAAGTGTCGTCCGCGTAAAGTGACAAGACAGGGAGGGGAGATGAAGCGCCGGGCAACATCAGACCGGTGATATCCGGGTGAGCGCGGATATTGACCGCCAACACTTCCATGGTCAAGATGTAGAGGAGAGGCGACAGAGGGCATCCCTGGCGGACTCCGCGAGTGGGCTTGAACCAGCAAGATGTGTAACCGTTGATGAGGACTGAGCTACGAATATCGGTGTATAAGAGCTTAACCCATCCGATGAAAGAGGCTCCAAAGCCCATGCGGCGTAGAACCGACAAAAGAAAATCCCAGTCCACGCGATCAAAAGCCTTCTCCTGATCCAAAGAGAGGATGGCCACCGGGACATCGGAGTCGGAGGCGTAGTCGACGACATCGCGGAGAAGAGCAACGTTCTCGCCGATGTATCGACCAGGAACCCCACAGGTCTGGTCCGGGGCAACGACATGGTGGAGAACTTTTAGCAGGCGACCAGCAAGAGAATGGGCACATATCTTGTAATCCACGTTGAGAAGGCTAATGGGTCTCCAATTTTTATGGTCGAGTCTGTCACCCTTCTTGAAGATCAAGTTGACTAGAGCTCCCCGTTGTGAAGTGGAGAGAGCACCAGAATCGAAAGAAGCATTTAGGACATCGACGAGATCGTTCCCAAGGGTGTTCCAAAGGGCGATGTAGAACTCCACTGGTAGTCCATCGGAGCCAGGAGATTTGTCTTTGGCCATGCCACCCATGGCAGCAAAGACCTCAGAAGAGGATAACAACCCGTCGCAAAGAGGCACCTCATCAACGGGGACCTTGGAGGTCAGATGGTCCAGCAACTCGTTTTGGATGACAGGATCAGTGGGGCAGGCCGTGAAAAGAGATGAGTAGAACTCGACCCAAGAATCACAAATGCCAGAAATGTCGGAGACAATCTGGCCGAAATCGCTCAGCATGGTGGCTATCCAATCCTGAGAGCCATTCTTCTTCTCAAGACGGAAAAAGAAGCTGGTGGAGGACTCACCCTCTTCGGCCCACCGAGTACGAGACCACACCCGAGTACCTTCAGCGGCGGCAAGATCAAGTGCAGCGATTTTAAGCTGCACGGATTCGAACACCTCGAAGAGAGTGACCCAGCCTAGATCGATACGAGACTTTAGATGGTTGGCAAGGTTAACCAAGAGGGTGCGTTCAAGATTACGATTCTGGTTCCTCTCCTTGCAGAAGTTTATGGCAATGCCCCGAATCTTTTCCTTGCCGCGGTCCCACCACGATTGCAGAGAAGAGAAATTGTCTTTCTGAGCCTGCCAGCAGGTCCAAAAATCAGATATGGCTGTGATGAAAGCCGCCTCTTTGAGGATGGATGCATTCAGTTTCCAGCGACCAGGTCCTCGAGGGAGGGGGGCTGGAATAGTAACATGCAAGAGGACCGAAGAATGATCGGAAAAGGGGCAGGGTAGAATGTCGCAGGAACTAACACGGTGAATCCATGCGTAAGGACAGCCAATATAATCTATCCTTGAAGACAGAGTACCGTCAGGTCTTGACCAAGAAAAGGCGGTGGTCAAGGGTTGTAAGACTCTCCAAATGTCAACAATGCAGCACTGGCGAAAGAGGGAGAGAAGAGTAGCACAGCTCTCTCTCGATGGATCAGACGTAGTGGAACTTCGATCCAGACCACGATCAAAGACAGCATTAAAGTCTCCGCAGACGAGCGTTGGGACAGCCGGATCTATGAAAGATTCGACGGTGGCGAAGAAGGCGTCTCGCTCGGGGTTGCGATTGGGTGCGTAAACGCAAGCCAATCGAAAAGAGGTGCCCTGATAGGAGAATTCTGCCATGGCAAAACGACCATTTGCATCGACCCAATGATTGACAAGGGAATAACGGGGTCTGTAAAGAATCACAGAGCCGCAAGAGTGATTGGAGCCGGGAGAAGTGACTGTGGAGTATCCATAAGAGGAGAACCAATTAGTACACTCCTCTGCAGAAAGAACATGCGTCTCTTGTAAGCAAACAAAATCCAAAGACAAGTGGCTAAGCCACTGAAGAAGAGCCATACGCTTATTGGGATCTCTCAAGCCATTGACATTGAGAGTGATAAATGAACTATCCATTTTATGTAAAAAGACACCAACCAAGATCATTCACAGAGAAAAAATCAACGCCAGCGGCTGGTGGGAGCAGCCGGCAGACCGGAGTGTGTCCCCGGCCCAACAAATTTCTTTGACTTAAACGGTTTAGCCCGTGAGTGGCCTGAGGGATTCGCCTTGGGAGAGGCAGAGGCACCCTCGGCATCTGGGGCTTTACGTTTGAGAGACTGGGAGGTACTCTCCATGGATTCTTCAGCTTCATCATCAGCGTCGAGTGCTGACTGTACACTATCCGGGATTGAGAATTCGGGATTGAGAGTCCCGGGAGGTACAGAGACCTCAAGATTTTCAGAGGCCGCCGGAACCCCTGCAGGTGCGGCGCCACCGGAACCCTCCTCAACAACAGTGGAGTTCTCTTTGACAAGAGGAGACTCCGAAACAATTTCGCTTGAAGTCTCCTCAACAGGAGGAGACTGATGGATGACTTCCTTGATGGCTCCCTCAGCAACACCGGAGGTCTCAACAAGAGGAGACACAACAGCCGGTGCGCTTTGGGAAACGACAAGAACACTAGGATGCTCCTCGGCAAGAGGAGGCTCATGGGCCCGTGTAGGGGGAGCTCCCGAAGAATGCTCTGACTTGCCTGAGATGGTGCGTCAGAGGCCGAAGAGGTAAACTCTTCAATCGAGTCCGAATGCTCAGAAGCATCCTGGAAGATCTCCTCTTCCTCAATGGGCTCTCCTGAAACAGCTTCCATAATCACGGAAGAGCGAGCGGTAACGGGAGTTTCGGCAGATGTCTGGGCCTCGCTGACAGCCTCATCAGTAGCCACGGGATCAACAGGAGCCGGAACAGAGGGGGCCCGATTCCATGGGGTGGTGCAGGCACGTGCAAAGTGACCATGTTGGCCACAAAGACGACACTTGTCCTTGTTCGGACAAGACCTGGACATATGTCCCTCCATTCCGCAGATATTGCACTCAATAGGTTGGCCCTTGTACCATGTGCGACAGATGATATTGTCGATTGTCACGGTACGATTTGGGGCCCGCTTCATTACCATGCTAATAAGACGAGTGCCTGTGAAAACAGATTGGTTGGTGAGGTATTTTTGGCATCGGATGCTTTTAACCTCGCCAAAACAATTGAAATACCCCTTGATACAGCTATCACTGGCCTCGAAGGGATAGTTGAAAAGATGGATCATGGTAGGAGGGGGGCCACTGTCCTGAATGCGACAAGAAACGCCAAAGAGCTTGACGTTGTCGCACTGGAGGACACGCCCCGCGGACACCTCATCGGCGAAAGTGACTCTGATCACCTCAAAACCTTGCTGGACCGCAACAACGTTGAGGGTACGGAAGGTATTCAAAACCTCCGCAAGAATCTCATCTCTGGACTTGCCAGAGAGTTTGCGGCCAATTTGAATGTTGACGGTCTTTTTAAAGACCATCCTAAAGATAATTTAAGTGCACTTTTGGCACTAAACAAATACAATTAAAGTGCACTTTGGCACTCAAGAAAAATAAATTACTATTAAACAAAAGGACTATACTTTTGTACAGACCCAAGATAAATATTAAATGTGCACTATTGGCACAAGAAAAAAACAAGAATTATGCAATTTAGTGCACTTTTGGCACTTAAATTAAAACAAAGGATTATACATTGGTATAATCCACAAATTAGGTAAAGACAAAAAATTAAGGTGCACTTTTGGCACCCCTTAAGAAATAAATTACAAAAATAAGTTAAGACGAAATCCATTAGAAAATCGAGTAATATTTCTGGCCAGTGGACAAAAATCCTGTACTACGACGCCATAAGCTTTCACGCTTAAACTAGACATTCATGAGCCGTACCATAACGGTATCCACCAAACAATATAACTCCACAATCCTTAAATTGCTTTCCGCCTTGAGTTTCCTCCCGTGAATGAGTTGAGTCACGAGAGGTGGCAGCCATGTTTTTGTTAAACATGGCTGCCACCTCTCATGACTCAACCAATTCACGGGAGGAAACTCAAGGCGGAAAGCAATTTAAGGATTGTGGAGTTATATTATTTGGTGGATACCGTTATGGTGCGGCTCATGAATGTCTAGTTTAAGCGTGAAAGCTTATGGCGTCGTAGTACAGGATTTTTGTCCACTGGCCAGAAATATTACTCGATTTTCTAATGGATTTCGTCTTAAATTAATTTAAAGGATTATACTTTGGTATAACCCACAAATTTAAGCAAAGTTTAAACAATTTATATGTGCACTTTGGCACTACTAAGAAATAAACTATTAACAATTAAGTGCACTTTTGGCACTACAATTAAGTGCACTTTTGGCACTGCTAAATAAACTATTAAATTAAACGTACTTTTGGTACGCCAAATGAGTGCGCTTTTGGCACTACAAGATTAAATAAAGTTAAACTATTAAATTAAACGCACCTTTTGGTACGCCAAATGAGTGCACTTTTGGCACTCCTAAATAAACTAAATAAATAAATTAAAGGATCACACAATGTACACAATTGGCAAGAAAACGCAAGAAAAGAAGCAAAAAACCGAAAACAGCAAAGAAAGAAAAAATGGAGCCCTGACGGCCGGGGCCCAAAAACGGATGGGCGACCGAGGTCGACGACCCGCAAGATAACTCTCCAAAAGGAGAAAAGAAAAAAATAATAGAAATGGAGCCCTGACGGCCGGGGCTCAAAATCGGATGGGTGACGGATCACCCAAACAATTAAGAAGAAGAGCCCTGGATGGGCGCCTAAGCAACCCACCAGAAGAAGAGCTCGGTGGAAAGTTGTGCCTACCCCAGGTTATGGCAAGAGCCACGCATGAGTCCCTGGGAGGGTCAGCACTTAAGATGATTAAAAGCTGCACAACTTACCACCGACGCTTGAGAAGATGACGTAGGCTCGAAGACCAAGAAAGATGCACCACAATCTTTAGAAGCTTGAGAACCCTCAAAAGATAGCGCTCCTGATACTTTTCCGATACGAACTAGACCGAAGAGTCAGGTAAGTATGAAAAAACTGTGTCGAGGCCCGTTATCGGAAAAGCTGCCCTTACCCCTATATCCTTATGGTAGATGCATTGCGGGCCGTGTTCCTTACCTTTGTGAGGTCATTTTCTCTTCTTGAGTCCTCTGACTGACTGTCTGTCTGTTGCTGCCTGTCCTGTGCACGCCTGCGTGCCTGTGGAAAGAAATAGGTCCGCAAAGCGGACTTAGTCAGAGGACTGTTTTTTCTTTCTTTCTTAAATTGAATGTTTCTTCCCCGAGGGGAAGTGGGCCACGCTCGGAGGTAGTGCTATACCGAGGCAACCCGTGACCGGGGACGAGGCAAGCCTCTTTTCCACGGTCCAGTTCCAAAAATCAGTTTAATATATGAGCTGCTCAATGAGCAGCGTATCAGATATTAAGCTGATAAGAACAGATTTTTTTTTTTTTTTTTTAAAATGATAAAATATTTTATTGTCCTTTCATCTTATTATTAGGTATGCTACAATTATATGTTACTCAGAAAATAAATGTTCTCAGCAAGTCCCAGTGAAACGCGTACGCGAAAAAAAGTCCTTAGAGCCAGTCCATAAACGTAAAAACGTAATAAATTCCGTACTAAAAGGTCCTCAAGCAACATCGACATACCTGAAAGACAAACTTCACATTTACACACGAGGTACAAAGGACATAATCGAGAATCAATCGATAGTAAATCAAGGTAAATCACAACATAAACGCGTTATAAAACTTTCGTTTCCCCAGTCAGCGGTAAATTGCGCATTAGAAAGACGTAGACGATCGGTAAGTATTCTCGACCTAATGTCTTGAGTGATATACTTAACGATAGCCTTTGAATTCTCCGAGCCATTATGGAAAGTAGCCTTATTTCGAAACTTCCAGATACCATATAGAATGGTTTTAACTAAGAAAATTGAGATTTTCTTCTCTCGATCATTAGGGTTACCGGGGAAACGAAAGAAAAAGGCAAATACACAATTAACGATTAAGCGAGAGGGCGGTCGCAGAAGCAAGGTGAGTAAGGGAACAAAGTGCACCCAAACAGCCTTGACTCTGGGACAACCCAAGAAACAATGAATGGTTGTCTCCCTAAGGGGACAAGAGGCACAAACATTGGAGTTGATATACCCCCAATTTTTGAGGGAGTCACGGACTTTGATACCCTTGAGGGTAATAAGCCAAAGAAGATCATTCTTAAAGTTTTCCGTAAAGAAATCCCGTACATTGGCCCAGTGGTTTTTCATCGAGAAACCAGGGCCCGTGTAACACGCCCAAGAGGGCGGGAAAAGAGGAGGGGACACTCTTATTTTCAATAATGCCAAATAGATATTTTTCGCAGTAAGAGTGATGGCGCCATCGTCAACCTGTTTAAGGGTCATCAGACAGGCTTCATAGAACGAGGTGAGATTGATCGTGCTTGGGGCAGACACGTCCCGTAAGCGCGACCAATCTGGCCTAAAACGAGCCAAACGACAGCCAACAAAATATTTACATAAGAAAAAGCTGGAATCGCCGGGCGTTCCAATTACCGAAATCATTGTGGAAAGCCTCAGGGCCCATACCCTGAGCTCGAGACTGGAGACGCCCAGTCCGCCAGACAAGAGCGGCAAAAAGCAAGTGTTGCGGGCTACGGTCTCCAATCTCGAACCCCAGAAGAAAGGCCAGACTAGCTTATTAACAGCGGAAAAGACCCATTGGGGCACAACTAACACTTGTGCTAAGTAAAGAAATTTACTTAGGCCTAGCACATTAATAATGAGACATTTACCGACCAAGGATAGAGAGCGCGACTTCCATAAATTGAGAGATTTTTCAAGTTTGTTGATTTTAGGCTGCCAGTTGTCGGTTTCAACTGGAAGCATGCCGAAAACAACGCCCAAAATTTTCATTTTTTTGACCCAAGTGAGGCCAAGTGGCTCGTCCGTGCGCAAGCGCCAGGAATCAAGCCACATGGCCTCAGTCTTCGAGCGATTGAGTTTTGCACCAAAGCCCTTCTCGTAGACAGAAATCAAATTAAAAAGACCGGAAAGCGATGCCTCGTCCTTGAGAAGGGTTGTGGTGTCATCGGCATATTGCCGCACTTTAAATTGCTGGCCGCGAGCGCCAGGGAGCAGGAAGCCGCGAATATCCTTGGAATTACGGATTTGACACGCTAACAATTCTACACATAATATATACAGGAGGGGAGACAAAGGGTCACCTTGTCTCACTCCTCTCTTCAGAGAGATTTTATCAGTCAACCACCCGTTTAGAATAATCCGCATGTGAGCATCGGAGTAGAAAGTCGATATCCAACACCTGAAATCATGGCCGAAACCAAGGCGACCCAGGAGGTGCATCAAAAAATTGCGATCAACTCGATCAAAGGCCTTTTCTTGATCAAGGCTAACGAGAATACCGGTTTCACCGGTACGATCCATATAATCGAGAACGTCACGCAAGAGAGTAACGTTGCTTGAGATTGAACGCCCTGGGACCGAACACGTTTGATCGGGATCGACCACAGAGCTCAAGACTTTCGACAGTCGCAAAGCGATTACTTTCGATAGAATTTTATAATCGACGTTCAAAAGCGAAATGGGACGCCAATTCTTCAGGTGTCGGATATCGCCTCTCTTTTAAAAATCAGACGAGTGGCACTGCTCTTCATTGATTCGGAAAGTTCGGAATCAAGAAAGGACTCCTCCGCAACACGTTGCAGAAGAGGCCCCAAAAGATCCCAAAACTTCTTAAAAAATTCAATTGTAAAGCCATCAGGCCCAGGGGTTTTCCCTAAGCTGAGGCTGTTAAGTGAAAAAGTGATCTCTGCGAGGGACATAGGCCCCTCGCAGGAATCACTTTCTTCTTCGGACAAAAAATTAGATAGCTCGTTGAACAGCCTCTCCTGACAATCTAGATCGATAGGCTCTGCCGAAAAAAGATTAGAATAAAAATCGACATGAGCCTGTTCGATGTCTGCGCGGGAAGAAACTTCACATTCATCCGAATTAAAAATAGAGTTTACCGCGCTTTTTTCAAAGCGCTCTCTTTCAAGTTTAAAGAAAAAGCGGGTCGGCTTTTCGCCGCTTTCAAGCCATTGAACGCGGCTTCTGGTTTTAGCACCTTCAAGCTCGCGAAAAACAAGCGTCTTGAGGTGTGATTCTACGGCGGTGATTTCACTTGCAAGAGAAACGTCGCCCTGGACAAGTCTTTGCTTGAGATCAATCAAAGAATTGGTCAGGGCAACGCGTTCGCAATTCAGAGTTCTAGATTTTCGTTTCGCGAAACTAATGATTTCGGATTTCAAAGATTCCTTAAAGAAATCCCACCACGGTTTAATAGACGAAAAAGAAGAAATACAAGATGATAAATCAACAATGCGATCACGCACGAGTTTGCAAAAATTATCATCAGAAAGGAGGGAATTATTAAATTTCCATAATCCAGGGCCACGGGGCATAAAATTATCAAAGTCGAAAACAACCTTGACATAATCGTGATCAGAAAAACAACAAGGAATTATAACGGAGCTTTTAGCGAATTGGCCAAGACCGGATGAGAAGAAAAATTTATCTAAGCGGGAACCTATGGTGAGATCTGAATTAAACCAGGTACACGCGCGAAGACGAGGATTCAATTTACGCCAAAGATCAACAAAGTTGAAAGTGGATCGAAAATCAGAAAGATAATTTGCGATCGTTACATTTCCGCCAAATTTATCTAGCGCATTATCATAGCAGTTGAAATCACCGCCAAGAATAACACCATCGGCCGGAATAAAAAATTCGTGAAGGGATTCGAAAAATAGCTTACGATCAGTTAAGGCTGTCGGAGCGTATATGTTAATTACAGTTTCTTGAACAAAACAAAAATCGAGATCGGATTTACGCGCGAAATCAAAGATCAGGGAACGCTTTCGAATATCAAAGCCACGGGAATTAATTGATGCTACCTTAAATGTTAGGCCTAAGAGGGGGGAGGGTCCTTCCTCTTCCGACTTGGACCGGACTCGTCCATAGGTTGCAAGTCAGGAAGAGGAAACGACAGGAACCTCCTGCGAGGCCGAATCCTGAGTGTTCTTACTTTTTTTCGTCGAGACACCTGGCCTGGCGGGCCTCGTTTTTCTCTGCTCCAGTGCTACCAGTGGCGCAGGCATAGGAGCTGGTTTTCGTCTTCCGGTGAGGGGTTTCTTCGCAGACTTCGAGGGTGGCGGGGCTGGGGAGGGTTCCGCGGATTGACCAGCAGGAACAGGATGGTGATTTGGATCTGTCCCAGCACTCGCCACCAACTCGGTAGAAACATCAGAAACATCATGTGTACTCGGCGGCACGTCGGACGGCACAGGAGAGTCGGTCGAGGCGATCGGACCCTCAGGGCGCGGCACAAGCTCTTTCGCAGGGGGATGCTCAACAAGGAGACCTTGCGAAGTGAGGGCAGGGGGCTCTTCACTCTCCTCAGCCATATTCACATCTTCATTGATCAGGGGGGTTGCACTAGGTGCATCGGGAGCCATAACAGGCGATGACGCGGGTGGATCATCGGCGCGGGCAGGTGGTGGATCGGCCGGAGTACTAACGTCGGTCGGAGTATCCTCGACAGCCGGTGTCACTGCAGGTGGATCGTTCGGAACGCTCGCAGCCTCGTCTAGGTTGATGAGGTTTTCCTCAGCAGGCACTTCTTCTCCTGGGCGAGGATCTGAGGATGAAATGACCTCGGAGCTCGGAGAGCGGCTTGGCGCGCGATGCCACGAGAAAGGGCATGTACGGGCGAGGTGATCCCCGCTTTTGCATATGCAGCAGTACATGGGCTTAACGCAATCGTGCGCCATGTGACCGAGGCGCTCACAATTAAAACAGACGATGTTGTCGCACTGGGCCGCAAGATGGTTAGCGCGGTTGCACTTCCGGCACGTCGGCTTCTGCCCATCATGGTAAAGCCGTACTAAAAATTTTCCAAAGCGGAGAAAACTCGGGATAGCTGCTTTAATAAGGACCCTGTAGTGGCGGAGGCCGTTTGAAACACCGCGGTCGGCGGCATGTTTCCCGCGGCGAAAAGAAATCACGTCACAAAAAGGTGACAGGCGGTGCGTGATAGCGCTGTCCGGCAGTTCGTGAGGCGCATCATAAACGGTAAGGAAAGACAAAGGGCTTTGGTCCTTGAGTTTCGCCGTCTGTGGCGCGGAACAAAGGTACTCTTTTCAAGAAAAGCTTGTCGCACGCCAGCGTTGATAAATGTAATGTTTACCTCGCCGGTCGGCTTTCTTTGAAGGCAACGAATTTGGTTCGCCGTGAAACCATCCTTGGCCAACACCTCAAAAATTTCGCTCGCGGGAGCGAAGGAGTCCGTTTGAAAATATGCCGTACACGGCCTATCCGGTGTAGTGTTATATCTGTGAAAGTTAATTCTTTCAAGCTCTGTGAGTGCTCTCGCGTTGAAAGTCGGCAGCACAGGCACGCCGCTTGCGGCATAGGTGGCATTTTGCTCCGCATTTCCTTCCCGCAAGCCGTCGAAGTATTCTCGTTCGAGGCGCGATATGTCATCCATAAAAGCCGAATCACATTCAGAGAAATGATCCTCATCGGAGAAATCTTCGTATAACGTTGAGTCAGTTTCCATGCCAGGATCTCTGCGGTCGCTATCAAGCGCGGCCGCTAGAACATCCTGAGAACTTATAGAAGCCATGATGATGAACTAACCCTGCAAGCAGGATGGCCAGGGTTAGTCGATGAACAGTTTCTTGTAAATTTCGGCAGGGCTTCGCCCTGAAAACAATATTTTTAGCCAAGACTAATAGATCTTAACCAAAAGGCCGAGAAGCGATACCCTAAAATACCCCCACCTAGGGGGGTGGTCGGGGGACCATCCCCCCCAGATATGGTGGGCATTGTGCCGTCGCTAGTGTCCAGTAGCGTCCATGCGGTCGCGTGAAGTCATACCTGGGATCAGGCACTGTTTTCGAGACACTCACTATTGGGTGGCAGAATTGACACGTCTAACGGGAGAGAGTGTCTTAATCTTTTAAGATTAAGACACTCTCTCCGTTGTTGAGACACTCTCTCCCTTGCAGTACATATCTCGAAAACGAGGCTGACATGACAAGCAGGGCCTCCCTCTAACTTTGCCATTGAACGTCCCAGCAATTCAAGTGTGAGACAGACATTTTAAGAGGCGGGAGAAAGTGCTCTCGGTAACGTTCAGTGCGGTACAGGCAGACTATCTCGCATGAAAGGAGCATGCCTCGTTTTCACGACTATTTTTCTCTCTTCTTTAAAACCCTAAATTTCAGCCCTTTTCCCTTGTCTACGACCATACCACAGGGAAAACACCGGTTCTCGTCCGATTTTTTGGCCACTTTCGCCGCTTTTCTATCACGTTCTCGCGTCGAAGGCAGGGCAACAAAATAAAGAGTGCTTTGCCATGAAAGAAAAGGAAGCAAGTTGACATATTCCCTTGAAATTAGTCCCGGAAACATCTATTTATACCGGCCGCCGAGAAATCGTCTCGCGCGCGCGTTAGTTCGTTAGAGCGCGCGACGGTTTTATGACATCAAATTAACGCCTGTGACATCAAATAATTCGAAGCGAAAAAGCTCTTAGCTTCGAGAGCTGTTTACAAGCACGTACGAGGCTCTTAAAATACCGCTGGGAAACAGACAAATCTAAGGCAAAGCACGGGAAAACCACAACAAAGTCGAGCTTCAGCATTTTGCAAGAAATGAAACGGCGAAACGGTTTGTATTCGCGACTTCTGACGTTACTTGTAAAGCGAAACGAATTAAGCCTAGCAAGCGCGGGATCAAAGGGAAAGTTAACGTATGAATCAACTCACAGTTTAGGCCAAAGATCATCCCGCTGATAATCCTCCTTCTATTGCTGTATTTATCCTTAGCACAGTATGTTTCAAAACCACGGCGGTCGAGTGAAATGTGCGCCATCGTCGGCGCGAGCGGGATCTGTCAAAATCGAAATGCAAACGTTAGAACAGTCCAACACTGAACAGAGATAATAAAAACGAGCTCGATCGATTCTCAATCAAACAAAATACTCACCTTTTATTCACGAACGTTCCTTGCCTTCTCGCTTTCTTGGGCCAGCCGCCGTCCGTGCAAGTAATGAATGAATGAATTCACGAGTGCTCCAATTCCAACCGTCACGCCAGCCAACTGCCTGCTGATTCAAAACACAATCAAACATTAACCAAACTATTCGTTGTCGCGCGTGTTCGTTCGTTCGGGGACGAGCGCGAACGCAGGTCCCCACTACCAGAAATTATACGCTCGAGTTACCCACATTTGGGGTAATCGCAAGGGTCAACCCGATCGAAGTGCAATGAAAGGGCCTCGCCTTGAGAGGACTGCCTCCTTGATCACAGTGCCTCCCGCGTCAGGTAAGTTTTTTGTGTTTTAGGCGGTGCGATGGACGAAGTGCAATGTCCATCGTCCATTAACTACAGAAAAAGAAAAGAAAACCGCCAAGGTAAGTGAGCACCCTCTAAACGAGGCCGGCACGCCAACTTCGCCGGGGCGTCGAACCCGCCTTACCTACAGAATAAAAAGACAAGAAAGAAAAAGGCAAAAAAGACAAAAGAAAACCTGAAAACAAAATGCTATATACAGTTTAAAAACTACAGTTACAACACTCAGTACAACCAATGAAGGCGACCAAGTTGAAACTACTTTAAAATAACTATTTTAATGTCCAGATTAGGACCATGCAAGACGACACTCAGTACAACCAATGAAGGCGACCGAGTGGAAATTACTTAAAAATGACTATTTTTATGTCCAGATTAGGACCATGCAAGACCAACTCAGTACAACCAATGAAGGCGACCGAGCGCGAAGAAGACTACATTTAGGTAAAAACGACTCATTAAATTAACAGACCATTTGGAAGACGCGCCCAGTGACCACGCCAACCGCGCCATTGGCGCCCCACTGACGGTGGAAGTAGCGACGTCTTCGCAAAGATAAAAAACGCTTAAAGAAAAGAGGCAGGTAAAAACGGGTTCTGGCCTTGAGACACGCGATGAGCCCAGGGGCTCCAGGGGCACAGAGCGGAAACGGAAGTCATTCCGCTGGCTCCATACCAAGAAATTGCAGACGTTCAGCAAATAGGCGAAGACGCGTGGCACACAGTGGAATTCGTCACTGGAAAAACCGAAGAGCATGTGACGTGCCTCGATGGAGGAAGCCAGGGGGGAAGCCCGGAACAGCAACGACTGGATCCAGGAGATTCCACTCTGAGCAAGTGGGCACGAGAAAAACAGGTGCTCGAGACTCTCCATGTGGAAGCCACAAAAACAAGCGGTGGGAAGGTCGTAACCAAAGGAGGACAGGCGTTCGGCCGTGTACAACACACCGTGGGAGATCTTCCAATTAAGATCGATCACTTTCCTGTCCAGCGGAAGGAAAGAGAGAGACTTCCAAACCAAGGGCCAATCCAGGTCCCCATAAGACGGGCGAAACTTAGCCACACAATGGGGCTCGCAAGGATTAAGGCTTAACAAGAGTTGGTAAGCCGACTTGCAGGTGAGAGAGGCAACAGGTATGCGACCAGCAGAGAATGAACCCACAACAAGACCGGTGAGGGAACAGGAACCCTCCAGGGCCGTCCAGGCCTTGAGCAGAGCAGCGTAAAACGGTGGCAAACGAACCGGCGAAAAACGAGCGGGGTGGGAGAACACTTCCATGGGGCTAGCACCGAAGTGAACTGAAAAACAATGAGTCATAAGAGGGACCCAGCCAGTGGGAGTCGAGGCAAAACGCTTGATCCACTGTGCAAGAAGGGAGTGAACCTTGAACGCAATGGAAACGACGGAAAAACCTCCGAGATCACGGGCATGGAACACGACCTTGCGGGCGACGAGATCGCGTTTCCCACTCCAGAAGAACTTGAAGATGATGGTGTTCAATTCGGCAAGAACCCACTCCGGCATGTCGATCAGGAAGCGACATACCACACTCTGGACAAGGCCAACGCGTTGGTCACAAGAGCTTTCCCGGAGAGGGAAAGGGAACGAGACCGCCAGGAATTAAGGCAATTGGTGACAGCCTCGATGCGTGGACGCCAGTTGACGACATCCATGGGGCCATTGCCCAAAAAGACCCCAAGAACTTTGATCTTGACGGAAGTCCAGAGGATGGGGAACCGGGAACCGACGCGGCCGCGCCAAGAACCAAGCCACAGACCCTCGCACTTCCCCAGATTTAGCTTCGAGCCAGTCCCCTTCTCAAACTTCTCGTACGTGTCAAAGGCAGCAGCCGTGGCACTATCGGAGGTCGAAATGACAGAAGTGTCGTCCGCGTAAAGTGACAAGACAGGGAGGGGAGATGAAGCGCCGGGCAACATCAGACCGGTGATATCCGGGTGAGCGCGGATATTGACCGCCAACACTTCCATGGTCAAGATGTAGAGGAGAGGCGACAGAGGGCATCCCTGGCGGACTCCGCGAGTGGGCTTGAACCAGCAAGATGTGTAACCGTTGATGAGGACTGAGCTACGAATGTCGGTGTATAAGAGCTTAACCCATCCGATGAAAGAGGCTCCAAAGCCCATGCGGCGTAGAACCGACAAAAGAAAATCCCAGTCCACGCGATCAAAAGCCTTCTCCTGATCCAAAGAGAGGATGGCCACCGGGACATCGGAGTCGGAGGCGTAGTCGACGACATCGCGGAGAAGAGCAACGTTCTCGCCGATGTATCGACCAGGAACCACACAGGTCTGGTCCGGGACAACGACATGGTGGAGAACTTTGAGCAGGCGACCAGCAAGAGAACGGGCACATATCTTGTAATCCACGTTGAGAAGGCTAATGGGTCTCCAATTTTTATGGTCGAGTCTGTCACCCTTCTTGAAGATCAAGTTGACTAGAGCTCCCCGTTGTGAAGTGGTGGAGAGAGCACCAGAATCGAAAGAAGCATTTAGGACATCGACGAGATCGTTCCAAGGGTGTTCCAAAGGGCGATGTAGAACTCCACTGGTAGTCCATCGGAGCCAGGAGATTTGCCTTTGGCCATGCCACCCATGGCAGCAAAGACCTCAGAAGAGGATAACAACCCGTCGCAAAGAGGCACCTCATCAACGGGGACCTTGGAGGTCAGATGGTCCAGCAACTCGTTTTGGATGACAGGATCAGTGGGGCAGGCCGTGAAAAGAGATGAGTAGAACTCGACCCAAGAATCACAAATGCCAGAAATGTCGGAGACAATCTGGCCGGAATCGCTCCGCATGGCGGCTATCCAATCCTGAGAGCCATTCTTCTTCTCAAGACGGAAAAAGAAGCTGGTGGAGGACTCACCCTCTTCGGCCCACCGAGTACGAGACCGCACCCGAGCACCTTCAGCGGCGGCAAGATCAAGTGCAGCGATTTTAAGCTGCACGGATTCGAACACCTCGAAGAGAGTGACCCAGCCTAGATCGATACGAGACTTTAGATGGTTGGAAAGGTTAACCAAGAGGGTGCGTTCAAGATTACGATTCTGGTTCCTCTCCTTGCAGAAGTTTATGGCAATGCCCCGAATCGTTTCCTTGCCGCGGTCCCACCACGATTGCAGAGAAGAGAAATTGTCTTTCTGAGCCTGCCAGCAGGTCCAAAAATCAGATATGGCTGTGATGAAAGCCGCCTCTTTGAGGATGGATGCATTCAGTTTCCAGCGACCAGGTCCTCGAGGGAGGGGGGCTGGAATAGTAACATGCAAGAGGACCGAAGAATGATCGGAAAAGGGGCAGGGTAGAATGTCGCAGGAACTAACACGGTGAATCCATGGGTAAGGACAGCCAATATAATCTATCCTTGAAGACAGAGTACCGTCAGGTCTTGACCAAGAAAAGGCGGTGGTCAAGGGTTGTAAGACTCTCCAAATGTCAACAATGCAGCACTGGCGAAAGAGGGAGAGAAGAGTAGCACAGCTCTCTCTCGATGGATCAGACGTAGTGGAACTTCGATCCAGACCACGATCAAAGACAGCATTAAAGTCTCCGCAGACGAGCGTTGGGACAGCCGGATCTATGAAAGATTCGACGGTGGCGAAGAAGGCGTCTCGCTCGGGGTTGCGATTGGGTGCGTAAACGCAAGCCAATCGAAAAGAGGTGCCCTGATAGGAGAATTCTGCCATGGCAAAACGACCATTTGCATCGACCCAATGATTGACAAGGGAATAACGGGGTCTGTAAAGAATCACAGAGCCGCAAGAGTGATTGGAGCCGGGAGAAGTGACTGTGGAGTATCCATAAGAGGAGAACCAATTAGTACACTCCTCTGCAGAAAGAACATGCGTCTCTTGTAAGCAAACAAAATCCAAAGACAAGTGGCTAAGCCACTGAAGAAGAGCCATACGCTTATTGGGATCTCTCAAGCCATTGACATTGAGAGTGATAAATGAACTATCCATTTTATGTAAAAAGACACCAACCAAGATCATTCACAGAGAAAAAATCAACGCCAGCGGCTGATGGGAGCAGCCGGCAGACCGGAGTGTGTCCCCGGCCCAACAAATTTCTTTGACTTAAACGGTTTAGCCCGTGAGTGGCCTGAGGGATTCGCCTCGGGAGAGGGAGAGGCACCCTCGGCATCTGGGGCTTTACGTTTGAGAGACTGGGAGGTACTCTCCATGGATTCTTCAGCTTCATCATCAGCGTCGAGTGCTGACTGTACACTATCCGGGATTGAGAATTCGGGATTGAGAGTCCCGGGAGGTACAGAGACCTCAAGATTTTCAGAGGCCGCCGGAACCCTGCAGGTGCGGCGCCACCGGAACCCTCCTCAACAACAGTGGAGTTCTCTTTGACAAGAGGAGACTCCAAAACAATTTCGCTTGAAGTCTCCTCAACAGGAGGAGACTGATGGATGACTTCCTTGATGGCTCCCTCAGCAACACCGGAGGTCTCAACAAGAGGAGACACAACAGCCGGTGCGCTTTGGGAAACGACAAGAACACTAGGATGCTCCTCGGCAAGAGGAGGCTCATGGGCCCGTGTAGGGGGGAGCTCCCGAAGAATGCTCTGACTTGCCTGAGATGGTGCGTCAGAGGCCGAAGAGGTAAACTCTTCAATCGAGTCCGAATGCTCAGAAGCATCCTGGAAGATCTCCTCTTCCTCAATGGGCTCTCCTGAAACAGCTTCCATAATCACGGAAGAGCGAGCGGTAACGGGAGTTTCGGCAGATGTCTGGGCCTCGCTGACAGCCTCATCAGTAGCCACGGGATCAACAGGAGCCGGAACAGAGGGGGCCCGATTCCATGGGGTGGTGCAGGCACGTGCAAAGTGACCATGTTGGCCACAAAGACGACACTTGTCCTTGTTCGGACAAGACCTGGACATATGTCCCTCCATTCCGCAGATATTGCACTCAATAGGTTGCCCTTGTACCATGTGCGACAGATGATATTGTCGATTGTCACGGTACGATTTGGGGCCCGCTTCATTACCATGCTAATAAGACGAGTGCCTGTGAAAACAGATTGGTTGGTGAGGTATTTTTGGCATCGGATGCTTTTAACCTCGCCAAAACAATTGAAATACCCCTTGATACAGCTATCACTGGCCTCGAAGGGATAGTCGAAAAGATGGATCATGGTAGGAGGGGGGCCACTGTCCTGAATGCGACAAGAAACGCCAAAGAGCTTGACGTTGTCGCACTGGAGGACACGCCCCGCGGACACCTCATCGGCGAAAGTGACTCTGATCACCTCAAAACCTTGCTGGACCGCAACAACGTTGAGGGTACGGAAGGTATTCAAAACCTCCGCAAGAATCTCATCTCTGGACTTGCCAGAGAGTTTGCGGCCAATTTGAATGTTGACGGTCTTTTTAAAGACCATCCTAAAGATAATTTAAGTGCACTTTTGGCACTAAACAAATACAATTAAAGTGCACTTTGGCACTCAAGAAAAATAAATTACTATTAAACAAAAGGACTATACTTTTGTACAGACCCAAGATAAATATTAAATGTGCACTATTGGCACAAGAAAAAAACAAGAATTATGCAATTTAGTGCACTTTTGGCACTTAAATTAAAACAAAGGATTATACATTGGTATAATCCACAAATTAGGTAAAGAGAAAAAATTAAGGTGCACTTTTGGCACCCCTTAAGAAATAAATTACAAAAATAAGTTAAATTAATTTAAAGGATTATACTTTGGTATAACCCACAAATTTAAGCAAAGTTTAAACAATTTATGTGCACTTTGGCACTACTAAGAAATAAACTATTAACAATTAAGTGCACTTTTGGCACTACAATTAAGTGCACTTTTGGCACTGCTAAATAAACTATTAAATTAAACGTACTTTTGGTACGCCAAATGAGTGCGCTTTTGGCACTACAAGATTAAATAAAGTTAAACTATTAAATTAAACGCACCTTTTGGTACGCCAAATGAGTGCACTTTTGGCACTCCTAAATAAACTAAATAAATAAATTAAAGGATCACACAATGTACACAATTGGCAAGAAAAACGCAAGAAAAGAAGCAAAAAACCGAAAACAGCAAAGAAAGAAAAAATGGAGCCCTGACGGCCGGGGCCCAAAAACGGATGGGCGACCGAGGTCGACGACCCGCAAGATAACTCTCCAAAAGGAGAAAAAGAAAAAAAAATAGAAATGGAGCCCTGACGGCCGGGGCTCAAAATCGGATGGGTGACGGATCACCCAAACAATTAAGAAGAAGAGCCCTGGATGGGCGCCTAAGCAACCCACCAGAAGAAGAGCTCGGTGGAAAGTTGTGCCTACCCCAGGTTATGGCAAGAGCCACGCATGAGTCCCTGGGAGGGTCAGCACTTAAGATGATTAAAAGCTGCACAACTTACCACCGACGCTTGAGAAGATGACGTAGGCTCGAAGACCAAGGTTAGATTTATCCCGTATTTTATCAAAGGCTTGATTCATTTTGATCGCATCGAACGCTAGATTTATTGGGTATCCTATCGAAGGCTTGATTCATTAGTTTTTATCCATTATACTTTGTAAAGCGCTTAGAACAGCGATGAATAAGCGCTATATAAATTAGTTATAATTATTATTCATTGCGATCGCGTCGAAGGGAGGATTTCGTATCGAAGGCTTGATTTATTGCGCATTTTATCGAAGGCTTGATTCATTGCTATTGTATCGACTTGATTTACATTATTGTGTATGGTATCGAAGCGCCGGCCATTAAAATTAGGAAACCGTGGTTTGTTATTGATTTGATCGATTGTCTGTGGTTTGTTTATCGATTTGATGTTAACAATAGAGCACTGTTAACATTTCTTTTGTTAACATTTCTTTTGTTTACAATTTTACGGTATAAGTGCATAGTGTTGACTGCGCAAGCGCAGTACACACAAAAATGAAGACTTCATGGCTCGCTGACAAACAAAACAGACATTTCGATTCGAGATTGGAATAAACAAAACCTTGCTGATGACGTAGTCTGAGTAGTTGGTTATTGCTCAGTTAAATTTTTTTTACGCGCTAGTAACCAACAGTTAAGAGACACGAATATTTGTAGCGCTACGTCATCAGTGAACTGCATGGCGGCTCGAGAGCTTAAAAACATGAAGTAACAAGGAGTAATGCTACTCCCCTGGATGAGATGCTAGTATTGCATACATTATGTAATGTATCAAACACGAGAGAGTATTTCATCTGGATATGAGAGTTGAAAATACGACACGCAGGGGAGTATTTCTTGACGAAATTTGAGGTGTTATATCCGACGAAACACTTTCTCGAGTGTTTGATATATCTTCTCAATCGAAACAAAAACTAAGGAGCCGTAAACGGAGAAAAAAATCGTAATAATCTATGCTAGTTTTAAAGACCAGGTATCCAAACCTCCGACGCTGTAAGTGTTGATTTGATAATTTCCTTAATGAGTTTGTGAAGCCTAGACAAACAGGGTTTACTAGCGGCGAAGGAGTTGGGGAGACGACGATGTATTTCTTTTTACCCTCTATGAAACATGCCTGCAGTGTATCATGGTAGTTGTATTCAACAAGACGGCTCCACGAGCTAACGGGATGATGTAGACATGGTGTATGTCACCACATTTTATCAGGCCAATCAAGATCTTGGCGGGAATTTTTCGCCATCTTGGACTATAGAGGGAAATAGATATTGTGTGACCGTTTAATTTCGCAGTCGTTGTATTTCAGAAACAGGAGAACAACTGTAATAGACATGTTACACTTGCATGTGTCACTCCAGTTTGCGCTTTGCTCAAACATGGGATGAGTAATAGTGAAAGGCTTTTACATAGTATCTCGTCTAGCTTGCTAGACAAGCAGTTTTGCAGGGGTTCTTACTGGAGCGCGAGATACACGCGACGGGAGAGACAACTCCTATCGAGTGTGACTCGCTCTTGGCGTTAGCCTCGCATTTCACCAAGAATCCCCACTAAACCACCTGTTATGCAGGCTATATCTCGTCTATCGCTCTAATTGTTTACTTCTATAGGATCAACCCTGTTTTTCATCCTGATAATATTCCCATGAACAATTTGAAATTTTCCCAATTTCCGCACCATTTTAATTACAGTATTTAAATTTCGACAATTTGTTAGGAAAACGAGTTGTCGTAATATTCAAATTAATTTAGTATAGGTAATCACATGATTTCGAGTGAAATTTGGAATAAATAAGCACGAGTAAATTTTTCAGACTAACTAAATTGCGCGAGCCCATAGGGCGAGTGCAATTTGTAGTCTGAAAAAAGTGCTTATTTATTCCAAATTGCACGAGAAAATCATGTGGTTACTTGTTAATAATACACTAATTCGATTACTTTTTTTACTAAATACGATTAATAGGACAGAGGAGCCCTTGCCCTTCGAAAAATTTCCGAAGTATTCGCAAACCTCCCGATAGAGTTGGAAAATTTTCGTAAGTCTTCGGGTGATTTTCGAAAATCTTCGGCAATCTTCGGAAATCTTCGGTAATATTAGGAGGAGGGAAAATAAAAATGTGGAGGAGGAGGAGGGGAAATGGAAAAGCCGCTTTAATCAATATGCAGCGAGACATATTTACCTGAAACTTTAAACCCTTCCTGAACCCTTTCTGTACCCTTTACTTCTTGAGATGGGAGGATTGATTCCCTTATATTTTGTGTGTAGAGTTGAGTTTTTGTAAATAAAAACCATTTTTTTAGTCAGTATGTGTGCGTATTATTTTTTGGTTTCGTTTGTTCATTAAATATTCGTACTCAGGTCAGTGTAATAAACGATGACAACGAAAGAGTGTTTTGTTGTTTTTCAGAAAATAAAACAAAAAGTGCTACTGAGCTGTTTAATCCCTAACAAAAGAGGTGCTAATCTCTCATGCAAATTCGGTCAACTGAAATTAACATAATAAACTGGGTAATGGTGCGTGAAACGGAACGCGCGCTGTTTAATTACTTCATTATTTTAGGTAAACTTTATTTGTGGAACTGTCGCAAGAATAAACGAATCCCCCTATTTTTACCGTTTGAAGTTCATGTGTAAGCAGTGTAAGTACTGTATTGTGAGCAGTGCAAGTATCGTATGATAAGTAGCGTAAGTACCGTATTGTAAGTAGTAAACAATACATCAGCATGGAGTAATTTAGTCAACAAGTAAGCACAGGCGGTGTGCGTCACGGGTGAGCAAAGCATCATGGGTGAATTTGTGAAACGACTCATTATGGCTTTGACGCGAGAGAGTCAACACCTCGGGCAAGTGAATAATGTGTGCGGATTGCTAGTTATTCAGTTGTTCTACCCGAGCTATACAATAAGAATCCATACTGATTTACCTTTGCTCACTTTTGAACTGTTGAAGGGCACGTAACAGTTGTCAATGTTTGCTTCCAAAGCCATTTTACCCGGGCATTTCATTTTACAAGTGTATGGCGAAGCGATCATACGTATCGTATAACTGCAGGTACAAAATCAAATTTATATGAGTCTGGTGCACGGTGAACATGAATTATATCGCATGGAAGATTTTTCTGTAAAACGCTTCAATGAAAGCTGGGCGATCTACGGTCCTGCGAATTGTAGGAAATCAATTTTAAAACGACGCTGATGCGCGCTACAGGAGAGCGTTTTACATACAAGACTGAATTTGAAAGGGTCAGTTAATGTCACGCAACCGGGGTCACCGTAAATAAGCTTTTAAAAATAACCAGCGAGTCAGAAAGTAGATTTACATCTTGTGGATTGTAATATAACAGAAAAATAAGAGGCTTTGTGTCCAGTAAAATAGCTCGCAAAAAGGGGCTCACTGCTAGCAAAACGGACTCACGGCTCCCAGACCGCAAAGTAATAACTAACCTCAGTTGACCGGTTAGTTTCGACAAACCATTCGGTGTTCCACGGCTTGTAGCAAGAAAACTATTTGGGGTAGACCCGGGTAGACCCGAAATTTCAAAAGAAGAAGGATTGAACTAACGTCATGTAAGAATGGAACACTTGAAATTGATCAGAATAACGAATTTGAAATGAATGAAAAAGTGTGAAATTTTGAATGAAGACATCATGTTGGCCAGATCGACCGTGCTACATTTGAGAGGTGCCAGCGCATACAAAATGTTCGCAAGTAATCAATAAAAATGTCCAAAGCAAACGAAATATAACTGTCTTCAATTTCCTGTAAACGTGTTAACCAAAACGACCAAGCAATCCCGGAAAATAGACAAATTCTGCGAGCACTTCGCTCCGAAATGCCTTCTTCTTTGCCGCGAAGACTATTGTTCGAATACAGCTCGCTGATTGGCCAAATCTCGTGACGCACACCGCAGCAACTGTCGACACTGTGGCCATGGGGAATTACTGGAATCAGGCAGTTGTATGTTCATAACTCTTGTTTGACTTGCTTATCAATTTCCATCCGCAGCACTTGGCTTTCTATTAGAATTTTCTAGTTTATGCCTTATCATTCATGAGTGGCTCATTGAAGCCTTTGATTTTTTACAATGCGCATTAACCTATTCCCGTTTTAGCACTTTATAATATTTATTCCTCACGAAACGAGGCCGAAGGCCTCGCGTACTCGGGGTTTATAATTCTGTCCCCAAAGAGCTCACGCGAGAGCAATTCTCGTGTGGCCTTTACGATCATATTTATTTATTTATTTGTTTGTTTGTGGAAATCGTGGTTGACAGTAATGACGTCACACGGCGCGCTCGTGGCCTAATGGCTTAAGGCGCTAACTTTTAAATCTGATCTTCGGGATTGAGGGCGAGAGTTCAAATCCTGCTATGGTCCTTCTTTTTTTTTTTTTTCGGTTCGAATCCAGGCCGTTCTTTTTTTTAACCTCCTTTTCTTTGCTTAATAACATTGACTTCGACGTAATCTTTGTACACGTAAATGTAGAAACAGGAACGGCTGCTGAAGAATAACAATTTTTACTCCAAGTTTGTTTATCGAACGAATTTATATACGGGTCATTTGTGAAAAAAAAACACGGCTTTATTAAATCCGTTATCAACAACAGGAAAAGGAAAGACGACTCAGGAATATCTCAAAGTACGATCAACATATGGCTTAGTTTTCATTGTAGACGTGAAGACTTGTGTCTGAAAATAATTCGCCGATCCGATATTGCGAAGAAGATTTTACCTACAAAAGCGAGGTGGTTTCAGATCATTCGGACGGAAAAGTGGGGAAAACAGTACAAGAGCGCTACAATTTATTACAGATGTCGGGAGACGAGCGAACTCCAATCGAAACCAAAACCCGGTGGCATAGCAAAAACACGGCGTTCGTCCGGCGATTCTCAGAAACCTTGCAGCGATTCTTGGAAACCTTGCAGATCAAATCGCAGCGTGCCCGTTACTAGGCAACAAAAGCTTCGCGAGGACCTGCGAGTCACGTATTACTAGTAATATTTATTATCTTTATTTCGGGAAACTTGATAACGATAGTACAAATTAAAACAAATGAATTGTCACGGAAGGACTCTAAAAGACCAGCGGCTTCTCGACAAAAGCTTCAAGAATGTGGCTCAATCAAACGCGACCCTGCCAGTAGTTGTCAAAGAAATACACCTCCTACCGAAAATAAAAGCATTTAAAAACAAATTTGCCTTTCATATTTATTTTGCAACGCAATTTCTCTCCACAGAGCTAACTGCTAAATATGCCAATCTTCTTTTTAAAACAATTTTTTTGCACTTGAGTCACCACCGTCAATGAAGCCGCGGAACAATCGAACAATGTCATATCATGTTCAGTTATTCAAAGAATTGTTACAAAAAACGTTTTACACAGGAATGTTACAAATAATGCTTCGACGACGGCATTAACTACTTGCGCAATAGCGCAGTAGCCATAAAAATGCAGTAGCCATGAGAACGCGTCGCGGACCTATTTTTTTTATCAAGCTAGTCGTTACATTTCGCCAGGGTCATCCTGCGTAGCAGTAGCCTGTTCCAGGCGTTCGGATAGTGGAGGAGAGACGCGAAAAACGCCTATTATTCACTCGCTTTGCGCGACTTTTCGCGTCGCTCCCCCACTATCCGAACGCCTGGAACAGGCTAGCGTAGCAGTCGTTTCCCTTTCTGAGAGCGCGGAAGATGGAGCGCGAAAAAGAGCGAAAAAAAAACTGGGAGGGGGGGCGGAGGGGTGAGGAATGAAAGGAAACGCCTGCAACGGACCGCAGACATTTGCCGAAAGCCTCTCCCCCTAGGCTCGATTACCAGCTGCTGTTCGGGAAAATGAGCCCACGTTCATCCCCGCTGTTCGGCAAAATGAGCCCAAGCTCATTCCCGATCGGCGGAAATCGAGCCTACTCTCCCCCCTCCCAGTTTTTTTCTCACTGAGAGACCCTGGGAACGAGGTTGGGAAAGGAAACGATTGCTATGCATGTAGCCCAAGGTGACGCACTGACAAATAGCCTTTTGATTAGTCACGTTTTCACACCGACGAACGTCCTCACTAAAACTGAGAGAAACAACAATTCAGTTTGGAAAAATTGAATACAGTCGAAGCTCTCGTAAGCGACAACTTCGGGAATTGGGAAAAGTGGTCGTAACTAGAGCTGGTCGCTTACGAGAATGGGCTCTCGTAAGTGACCAGGCGCTGAAACAATAGAGGCTGGCCACTTACGAAATGTACGAAAGCGAATGTACAGGTCACGCAACCACAGAGATTGAAAACTTCTCTTATTCAGATTATTACAAATACTACAACTGTCTCCGAAATGTGTAGCACAACAAGTGGTCGCTTACGAGAGCTTAAAACAAATAAATATTTTCTCATTATAAGGGCTGCACCCTGCTACATCAGGGACTTACCCGGTACTTCAATATCAAACATCTTCGCGCATTTTAAGATCATCTTCCCAGCAACTCTTGGCAACACCTAAAGCTAGACTCAAAACATACGGAGAAAGAGCCTTTGCTGTGGCAGCACCAAGACTATGGAACACTATTCCGTTTGACATAAGGTCTAGTGATTCCATTGACATTTTTAAAGAAATTTAAAAGCGTACCTTTTTAAAGTAGCTTTTTAACGTTTTTCTTTTAATTTTTAACTAATGTATTTTTACACCTACTTTTACTCCTTTTTATTGTTTGTTTTTATATTATAGGGCACGGCTCAACTCGACAGTTTTCGCAAATTACGAGGAAACTAAAGCAGTTCAGTCGATGACACTTCAGGATAAACTCACGTATAGCTGAAGGCAAGAGAGGATGATCTAAGAGAACACATCCCCCATACATGGGCCTCTTCCAATGATAATTTTTTCAATCTAATTTTAGCGCGTGGTCATACTGCGCGGCTATTTTAAGGAAGACACCTGATTGGTCAGTTGTAATGACGTAATGAAATTTAAGATTTGGCGGCTTTTCTGTTCTGATGTGACAAATCACATCTTTAAATTTCGATTTACGATTTCAGTAGATGGCGAGAAAAATCTTCGCAATGACATCTGATCCTCTGATCATTGGCCGCGCGACCATGGGGACGAGAACTAAAATAACTTTCACAGCGTGGCGCGAAGCTTAAAATAGATTGAAAAAACTGTCATGGGGCATGAGGATGTGTCCTCTTAGATCATCCTCTCTTGCTGAAGGTATATGGTGGGAAAATTTCAGCTCGCTGCTACTCTTCTGAGGTAAGAAATAGCAAAAAAACCCGTAAAGAGTCCGGAATTAGGGCAACATACTGTATTGGTTTTTTCAGTTTTCAGCCTTGTATTTTGTAATGTGTCCGCGATATTATGTCAATAAAAACTTATCGTGGGCCTGGCTGACCAACATGCCCATGCCTCATAGCCTCATGAGTGTGTTTATATAGTTGTGTAGTGGAGGCTAAATATTAAATATTAAATATGACTGATTTATTGAGTAAGAATTTTTTGAAGGTACGAAGGAAGTGTATAGTACTTCTGGAAATCAGCTGCTAATGAACGTTTCGGATGTGTTCCAAATTTGTTTTTACTGCTAGTTTCTTTTCAATTACACACTTCCCAGAGATAGTAAAAAATGCTATTTCTATTTCTTGTCTTCAACCTGAAGCCGATAGCACGCATTCGCAAGAATGCTAAACTCGCAAACTCGCACTTTAGTTACACTACAGCATTGTTATTTTACTTATTATTATACTCTTACAACTATAATATTTGTACATTTTTATATATATTTTTATCTTGAATGCTCTATATAGTGTCCCCAATTAGTTTTTTTGGCTAAATACAATTGACACTCAAATAAAGTTATTCATTCATTCATTCATTCATTCATTGTTATCTTTAGTCACTTTCTTTATTATGAATAGTTCTGCAATTTCACTAATATTACTACATTATTGAACAAATGATTGTTTTAGGACAAATATCACCAAGCCGACTCGAATAAAAGCGCTGAGTATAGATTACATTGGTGCATAAGAGAGCAAATGACCGGATTCAACCAATGGGAAGCTCAGTCTTCTCATGTGTTGGGGAACTGTGATTAAAAATTAATGCCGTCCTTTCAAATTATTTACAATGTACAGCATTTTCGAGCATTTAGAAGTAAATAGCTTAACCTTCTGGATAACTTCCTTATATTTTCATCCTTGCTGGTTTCAGAAGGTTTCTTGACGAATCTGCCATCCCATTTCAAGGTAAGTCCATATTTCAATTGACTGTCAGACAAACAAGTATTAAAATAGAAATTAGTCGCATTTAGTCAAACAATTATAAAAATTAAAATTAATGACAGACCGAGTCTTATTCTATTTTCAGTTAGTAATTCCTGTTTGATTTATAGAGCTTTATATTTAGTAACTGAGCCAACACCTCCTGTAATAACAGTTCTGGAGAACCCCAGAAAATATAAAGAAACATGAAGCGGGATGAGTTTGGAGCTAGGGCGCTTTGTTTCGATTTTGTTGTATAAACAGAAATACCAAGCTACTAACTACAACAGTAAAATGTCGCCTCGCTGATTCGTTACGCTCATAATTCAGAGCTTTTCCCAATGAAATAGTTGTATTCAAGACAGTAATAAAAGCTAATAAATATGTGAAAACGGACGAAGCCGTCTCAGTCTGCATGATATGTTTGGGATTAAATAAAACAAATAGACACTGCAGTTCTCTACACAACATGTCAGTGTGCATTACATTGGATCGAATTTAAATTCAGACAAACAGATACTGATTAGTCAAATCATTGAAGCAGTGCGGTAAATCTTTTTAATAGATATACTGTATCGGTATGGGGGGAGTGACAAATCTATTCCCGCTAAAAATTTCTGTTTCAATGCTGTTCTTCCGCCATTCGAAAGGCTTTACAAAATCAGTTCTATCATGCAATGTTTATTCGATTGGAAACTGAATTCGAAGAGTACAACTTGCATGTAACAATGTTTTGTCCTGAAAGAAGCTATGGGACTGGTCATAAATTAGCGTAAATTCGTTCGCGGTCCTTTGCTACTTATTCACTTCCATAAATTAGCAGAGGGAGAGTGGAGATTTGAAGTTGAAAATGATGTGACCCTCCTTAGCGATGGAATGACATCCTGACCCTCCCCTTGGGCTTGGCTTATTAAAATGCCCGTCACAAATAATACTTCCAATACTGTTTTCACACTCAGTAGTGTGAGCATTTCTATACTGAAGAAAAATTGACATAAAAACCCTGTCCTAGTGAAATTGTTATGGATATGGAAAGGTTTTAATCTTTTAACCTTTCCTTATTTACTCGAAGCGGGCCAGTTTGAAGAAAACTTTCTAGCTTTCCCGAGAGCTCCGCGTTTGTTGGTGTCAAATTTTGTTGTTGAACTATTGTCTGTATGCTTCAACGCGATTGGTCAGTTTACGAAAAAGGTCGCCATCCTTTGTTCTCAATTAACGTTTTGATTGGTTACTTTTCTTCAAACTGGCCCGCTTCGAGTAGTCGCACTGTAAATAAGTTCCTTTATAACTGAAATTTAATGGGGCTCTAACAGATCACTAAAACTAGACTTTAGTCCTATTTCCTCTACCATAAGGTCTTCATCACTTTCAGATTAAAAAATAATGTTCTATGTGACAATCCCTTTTTAAGTCGTGAACGACTTCTTGCAGTCTGTTGGGAAAAAATTGTCACTCACTCGCTCAGTATTAAACTTGGTAACCTGGCAAGCTTATATTAAGTTTATATTAAATTACCGCAGGCACACGGAAGGAGGGGGGAATTGGGGTTTTCGGTTTTACGGTTTTGGTCATTTTTGAGATCGGTTTTTCGGTTTTTGCACTCAAAATTTCCGGTTTTTCGGTTTTGGTATCCGTTGCGGTTTTCGGTTTTTTCCTTTTTTAACATTCGGTTTTCGGTTTTTATGAATAAGAAAAGCGGTTATTCGTGTGCCTAGTTCCTAGGCCTCTTTATTTCACTTCGGTCAATCCCTGTAGGTTCACGTGGTGCGCTTCCTTTGATTCAATAAAACAATCATTCAATATACTTTTCGTTTCATATTTTGATTGGCCCGGATCATATATAAACAGTAGCCTCCATTTGGCGAGGAAATATGCTCGGATATTTGTCCGCGGACATTATCTGTTCCGAGAAGCGAACAGTTTCGCTCGAGGAAAACTGTGAGTTTCGAGGAACAGATAATGTCCAAGGACAAATATCCGAGCATATTTTGAAGCCAAATGGAGGCTATTGTAGTTATTATCCTTCAAATATTTTTTCACAAGGCCGCTCTGTTTGCCGTGGAAGATCTCGGTCGGCCAAGCCGTTAAACATCAAAATAATTCTGTTGGCGTTCAAAAATATTTCTAGTCTATTCAAAACAATCAGTTTTATTTAAATTAGCAATTTATTTGAGACGAAAACTGAACCTGCGAACGTGAAACGCAAATTTTAAAAACTGGGGAATATCACTTGGGGAATATCGGATATTCCCCAGTTTTGGCTGCGTCACGTGACGTGTTTAGACCAATCGCGCGCGAGAAAAAATTTTGATGGATTATAACTATTTTTAGTTTTGTTTTACTAATATGATGCGTTGAAGTAACAAGTATTTATTGAAAATGTCCCATGCCCCATGCCCCCAGCCCTAGTGGGCTGCGCCTTCGGTGCTCTAAATACTTTCTTGGTGAAAAAATGAAGATGTCAACGAACCTAACCAAAGTGAAGATGTCAGTGAGTCTGTTGACAATTATGAAGACAACGAATTCGATGAAAGCAGCAATGAAGAGATGGCGGGCTCGATGTAGTTAGAGGGCTGCCGCTGCCGAAAGTATCAGCCGATTTCGTTTGATCTGAAGCTAGAATTTTCGGTTTTACCGACGCGGAAACACTTTCCTCCATTAATGCCGTGTTCACCAACCGTAACGAATGAAAACCTTGATAAAATTTGGCAAAGAACAACATCAAACCGTCTACTATAATTCTCTCTTGAAGCACATCAAAAGTAGGGATCCCTGCAGAAATTTCAGGGGCAGATTGCATAACAAGAAAAATATTGCGTGATTTTTGTCACGCGCATTCTGAATCAACTGAAACTGATGGAAATTAAAAAGAATATAATTTTGCCTACTAGTATTTAAAACAAAACAACAAACAAACAAAAACAACGAAAACAGCTGTAAAAAATGTCATTAACAGAAGGAAACCAGGGTTCTCAAGACCCATTTTTAAACAAGAGAAAAATAAAAATAAGCCACGCCCACAAGGATAGGTGATGCAAAAATAGGGATTAATTACACAAAATAACCGAAATGTTAACAATTTTGTATTTCTATGTACTTGTAGCAATGAATTAAACCCAAAGACAATTTAAAATGAACAAATAAAAAACAAGTATTTTTAACCCCTGTGCTACTCATGGAGATTTTTATCGAGTTATTTATCGAGTTTTGGACTTATTATGTAATCTCAATATCCTTTTCATTCACGACTTACCTCACAGGCGCTTTGATTCATTGTCTATTTTTATGAACCTCCCTTTTGTGAGGCTCAAAAAGTTATTACCCTCTCCTTCTTTCCACCCCCGTCTCCCCTCTTCTAATTTATGACCAGTCCCTAAATGCTCGTGTCACAAGACTTTACAACTTCGTAAGAGTGAAATAATCCACTTGTTATCATAACTGCAGGATAACTGACTATACAAGAAAATAAATGTCAGTTCCACAAACAACTGTAAATGGCAGCAGCAGCAGCAGCAGCAGCAGCAGTAGACAGAGTAGATCCATTAGCTCTCAGTCTCCGAGCAAGAAAAGTGAATTCAACTCTGATGAAGAGATGAGTGAAAGGGAAGAAATCACAAAAGAAGTTGTGCTGAGGCGACCTCTTCCCACCTACCCACCGCGTGTCGCACCAGCCATACGGTATAAACACGGCCTTACACATGCTCCACGTCCAGGGGTTTTAGAGTGAGACATGGATTACAGGTTAGGGGTCAAACGGTATGATAGAGACTTCTTTCAGTACTTTGTATTAACTAGGATACGTGGGTGGAAATTCGTCAAAATATATGCAGTATATGCAAATTATCTAGGGGAGACCATGCATGTCATCGTGTTTGGCAAGACTGGCAAAGGGGAGGGAAGAGGGTAACGAATACATGTTGTCTAGGTGCTGTTTCTTGACTGGCGTTGAGTCGCATTTTAGCCGAGGTTTTTTGTGCACCTAAATTATGTAATGGTAATAGGACTGAGTGGAGTCCAATTCGGAATTAATCATACGAGTGATTCAAAATCGGACGACCGCGCAGCGGGAGTCAGATTTGTTTATCTGACGACCATTCTCGACCCCAGAGCTCTTCTCTTTTGCGCAGACAAAAAAGTAAAAAAAACGCGAAGGCTCTGGGGTCGAGAATGTCTGACGACACAAAGTCCTGTTACCAATTGATCATAACTATAACAAAATTCGAGAAAAAACGTTAGTACACGAGTGTCAGGACTCCAAACGTAAATGTAACAAGTTTCCTCTGCCTTTGTTGTAGGAAATATTTCAAAAATGAACGATTACCTGACTGAGATATTTTAAGTCGAGCAAATGCTGCATGATCTCTCGGCAGGTACAAAACGCAGGTCACAGGTCACAGGTCCAGGTCACAGGTCACAGGTCCAGGTCACAGGTCACAGGTCCAGGTCCAGGTCACAGGTCACAGGTCACAGGTCACAGGTCACAGGTCACAGGTCACAGGTCACAGGTCACAGGTCACAGGAAGTGAAGCTACCGAGTTGTCAGATTCTTGGTATGGGGGAAGAGTGTAAAGCTTGGAATACCGGTAATAACTGATGTCACGTATCCTCTGTATTGTATTATTTCATCTCCGGTTACGTCATAGTCATGCATAAGTGCACCGAACATGCTTTCCGGTTTTCGTTGAAGAGTAAATATAAGTCTGAAGACCTTGAAACGGAGAAGCTTTGTGTGAATATTAATAAAATGTACCCCTACCTAAGCCTCAAAATTTTTTAAATTGTATGTTGATTGTATGTTAATTGTATGTTGATAAACATTCAATAAATTTGCATAAATTGAAGTTTCCTATCAAATTGTTCACTTTTTAGTCGTGCTTGATATGTGCTATAAACCTATATTTTGCTCAAAAGTTTCTCAGAAAGGTGAAACTTGCTCGACTGGGTTGCTAGAACTGCAAAAAGTTGCTCCAAACGCCAAAAGTTGCTCCAAACGCCAAAAGTTGCTCAAAAGTTGCCGAGCACAATCGTCGTGGTTTTTTTCAAACGAAAGCCTCTTATATTACCCATTTTCCGCGCTTCACGCCTATTTACCACGTAACTTCACTGTCCGCTATTTTCAATCGACAAAAAATAATTACAGTGGCCACAATTGACATTAAGGAATGTGTAAGTTTGAAAAGACCTGTGACCTGTGACCTGTGACCTGTGACCTGTGACCTGGACCTGTGACCTGTGACCTGGACCTGTGACCTGTGACCTGCGTTTTGTACCTGCCGCATGATCTCTCCTTCTCGATCTCGGGATCTCGGGGATGGTGAAGCTTCGAATTGATCGGCGTAAATAATTGTTTTTAGGAAATTGTAAACCACCGCGGCCACTATACCCCATGGCCTACCCACGTTTTGTCCCTACCCCGTATAATCGATGAATCTATATAGTTGATTTATTTTAATTTATTTATTTGAGAATTTTTTCCCCCTTACGAATTCATTGTGTATTTAGGGACTGTGCAATAATTACCAGGAGGGGGGGGGGGTGGGGGTTGGAAAACCAGTGGGGGTGGGGGGGGGCATAAAGTAAAATCAAAGCAAGGATAGGGGGGCTCAAGGTAAAATAAGTCACTCAAGAGAGGGGGGTGGGGGTGGGGGGCTTAACATTTTTTTTTCAAGTACATATTACATTGGCGAATCCATACCTATTTATAAGGTGGGGACCGAAAAATTTTCCTGTCCTTCGGGCCTTCACCCGACCTGAAAATAACACACATGCTCTTTTCCTTCTGCTATGGCTCTGTTGTACATTGCTACGGAGGTGATGTATGTTCCAGACGCGGATGTCCAACAATTAAACATGTAGTAGGAGCTCTTCTTTCTGTTATAAGACTTTAATCCACAGGTGCGTGTAAAGAAAAAGCAGGGTACTTGTATGAAGGTGTGTGTATACTGTGAGAGGGGGGGGGGTGGGTCATACATAATTTCTGACTGATTAGAGGGGGGGGGGGGGCAATAACTAAATTCACTCCTACCTAATATTTTCCTACGTGAAGCCCATTTTCCAACCCCCTCCTGATAATTATTGCACAGTCCCTTACATACTAGTTATAGACCTCTGGTAGTTACTTATTTTCTGTTTACTCACGAGCTGTGATTTCTAGTCAAAATAAATAATAATGAAAATTGTGATAATGACCCGGCTGTTTCCATGGGAACCATACTTTTTCACGAGCCCTCGCTCGAACTTCAACGCTGTGTAGTGACTTTTTCAACGAATTTGTTTCTACCACTTCCTTAAAGCACAGAAAAAATGGCAAAATCTAAAGGAAAAATTGAGCTTCAGGTTAGTATGGTTTTAGTTTGGTTAAACTTATTTTGGTTCATTCACCATCCATGATCCTAAAGTCAAAAATTATACGGGGAGCGACACGGTGCAAAGTTTTATTTAGCTTAAAAAAACTTTTTTACCGGCCCCAAAGTACGTAGACGTATAAAGATTGTATATAGATTTATGTTTTGGGTTGCTGAAAGCGATGTAAAAGTCAACAAAACTCAAGTGTAGTTTCCAAACTTCTCAGGACAAGAGCGAAGCAATGAAGTCGAGAAGGAATGTAAACATCTCTTGAGTTTATAACTGAAAGATAGTTCACATGTTCCCTGTTAACCTTGTACTTCTAGAAAAGAAATCAGTTTTCTTATCAATGGACTCTTCTGTGCAAAAAGTATAATAAGCTTAATATTCACGCATTGAGCTTAACTTTTAATGCTAATATTTGACTTCTTGAATCGATGACCATTGTGAGCTGATATTGATCACACCTTCACTATAAAACGTGTAACCTCAGCAAATATATTTTACAATACACTTGTTTATCGCCATTCCTTTCTCGTCAAGGAAACCGTGTCATTCAATCATTCATTAAGTTTTCGAGAGAGTTGAAAAACAGGCCGATGAGCTTCGTTATGAATCGAATAAATATAAAAGTAAGCTTATTGTTGTCCGAAGTAACTCGTCTTAGCTTATAAATTTTCACTATAGATCTTACAACGCTTATACAAAGGCGTATAAAATATTTATATTGTATTTACCTGCAGTGAAGTGATAAATGATTCGATAAACATTAACCATATGTGGTTAGATATGAATAAAATTAGACCAAGGTATCTTGGAGACCATTTTGTATTCATCTTGGAATTCAATATGGCGCACATCAAGAAGAACCCCGAGGCTCTCAGACCTTTGCAGGCAAGACCTTCAATTCTTTAAATTGAGTAGATGTATGGAAACATACAATGCAGTATCTGGGAATTGTTGTTTTGCTAGCTAGAGGAAAGAACTGGAAGGTTTCAACGGTTATAATTTAAGCGGTAAAGATAGCGGGGTTGCTATGCATCAGCTAGTCGCACCGCCATAATATTGTGAAACGTGATTACAGTTTTGCGGCTTTTGCAAGTCAAGTTTACTGCACAACATTTCTCCATAATTAATGCACTGTGTGGCACACTGGTCAGCACCGTGAAATTGTACGACTTGCTCTCGCGGGAATGCATTATTCTGTCGCACGGGGGAATACAAAGGCACAAAATTACTGAGGAAATAAGTTCGTCAATTTCGGAGTATATTAACTTTAATTCGCCTGTCGGCAATTTTACCATGTTTAAATTTTCCATGACTGCAGTTGAACATTTATAGTCTTTCATTGTACATGATTCTTTTATTATTCTTATCTATACTATACAATGTAATTAATTCCGATTATCTATGGCCCTCACGGTTTACGTATATATACATGGAAAGAGATCCTTACCCTAGATATATAGCCTATAGCTTGGGTTACCCTACTGCCTGGGACAACTCAGGCGTCACACTTTTATAGTTAACCTGGTATTAAATAAAACACGTAATGGATAATAAATTTAGTGCCAAACCCAATTTTTCGCTTTAATAACGTAGTTAATATCAGTAAAATCATACAGTTGAACCCTTATTAAGCGGCCACCCTCGGGGAAATGGAAAGTGGCTGCTTAATAGGGGTTGGCCGCTTAATATGGGTTTTATTTACAGTATACTATTATACTGATATAATTTGGGACTTTGATAGCTGGCCGCGCTTAATAGGGGTTCGACTGTTACAATATATTTCGATTTCTAGCTCACTAAAATCCCAGACACCATTTTTATTAAGTTTGGAACGCGTTTGACGGCAAAACTATAAACAATTCTGCTATCGAGTATTTTAGTGACAGAAGCGACAAACATTATACCAAATTTTTTTCGCAAAAAGCCGTTATTCAAAAATTATCTACTAATGCAAAGCAAAAGTAAAACAAATTCTGGTCACAAATCGTTAATTTTGTCGGTATTTTGAACATATTTTGCTTCTTGGAGTCAAAATAAGTTGTCCCAGGTAGGTGAGTTGTCCCTAACAGTGTGTTTACAAGGACAAAACATAACCCTCACGCTAGGACCTACCTCTCAGATAGGATCATCCTAGCGCTGGGATCATCCTGGCGCTAGGGTCAAATGCACACCTTCGCATGTAAACTGAAAGCAGAAAACATATGTCACACTCAGATGATCTGCCTGCAGCGAGAATGATCCTAGAGCTAGGATCATCCTCTTTCCATGTAAACAGGGCCTATATGATTTGACCAAAGTATACCAGTATGCTAAAATTCTTTTTTATTTTCAAACTTAATTAACACATTGACTACTAAACCGGCCATAAACGGCCAAGAAGAGACCACAGACTTGTACCACTTGTGACGTCATCACTGTTCACGCCAGAGGATGTCTTTGATAATCAACGGATAGAGTTGGAAAATGTCTAACAAAGCATGCCTAAACGAGCACGAAACGTTAAATTGGACCAGAGATACACACAAAACAACTTGGATTTTTTCCTCCAAAATCACCAAAAAACGCGACCTTCACTACCATTGACACTCTTTGTCAAAAAAATTTCCTTTTCCCAACGTTTAGGCTAAAACTTCTTCAACGTGAACAAAGACGACTGAAAGGCCAACAAAACCACAAAATAATATGAGAGAAAAAGGAGAGCGAGAACGGCAAAAAAAATAAAGGAAAAGAAAAGCCTAAAGTCAGGTGGGTTTTTCAAACCCAAAACTATGTCGAAATTTTGATTTCTGCGCATGCCCGAGGAAAATATTGAATTAGTTGCTTCTACGTAGAAGGGGATGTTAGTTGCCGTGTTTTAAACTAAGTTTTAGACAGTTTGACATTAAACTGTTGAGATAATGGCCAGAAATAGGCATCTGGGATGTTAGATTGACTTTTTTGGAAAAAGCCCAGTAGTCAATGGGTTAAGTGCTATTGAAAAAATATTTTCGTATCATTTCTATATACATCTATATATATCTACGATATGCCAACTCGATCAGAAAAAAGAAACCAGATATTTAAAATATATTTCCAGGTTTGAGTAATGAGATAGTGGAGAAGAGACGCGAAAAGACGTGTGAAGCGCAAAGCGCGAAGAGAGGGCGCGAAAGAACGTCTGTAAACATTTTTTTAAAAAGCTATATCCGCCCACTTTAGACCGCCTACTGTGGTCCTGTAACATGACCTCTGTTATAATAATATTATACTCAACAAAATATGCATCTTTTGATTGGTTAATGACGAATGCATAATTTAAATATTTTCTGAAATACAGTACTATGTTTCTTTCAAAAATTTCCTATACTTTCCTATATACTATATTATATGGCAAACTGGTCCACGATGAAAAGAAGTGTTCTGATTGGCTTCCTGAGCGGTCTGAATTTTGCAATGAACTGACCGCTAAGATGGACCACTCACTTAACACTTATATAAAGTAGGGGCTGAGGTGTTCAGCATGCCAATCACAAATCCCAACGGACGACCAATGGTCTCATTTGATTGGTTAATTCACCCAGGTCTAATTATGTGCAATTATTCAGTATTGTCCAAGTTGTTTGCACAATCACAAAGCTTGTAAATCTGAATAATTTTGAAAATCCCGCCAAAGTCACCTTCACAAGACTCGTTCAAATTCTCGACAAAATCGGATAAATGGAAACAGGTGGCTCTTTGATCGCAAGCTTGAGCTTTGCAGCAATTTTAGCTAGCCGCGAAATTTGAATTCTCAGCGACTTGGACTGTACTGTACATGTTGAAACGGGTGAAGGGAATTCATTGTTTGCATTCAGTTCTTCCAAACGGTGAATAGTAATATTTGTTTTGCGCTCAATATTTATTATTTAGCTTGTTTTATTTGACATAAATCAATATTAGTTGTCTAAATAAACCAACCCCAATTTTTCTCGATGGTTGTAGCTACGACCATTGTTGTGCGACGTTTCGGCTTTTCGCCACATGCCATCAATGATAAAAATAGCCAACAAAGCGCTTCAGAGGGGGCGTGTCCTTGCCTTTTATAGGCTCGCTCCGTGTTTAAGCAGAAGCATTTTTCCTTCATGTTTGGTAGACAATTTCCTAGTATATAATTTATGCTTAATGCTGAGAATGGTCCATGTATTAATTTACCAGCAAAATTTAATACAGTCGAATCTGTACATGTATATAACGGTCACCCTCGGGAATTGGAAATTGGCCGCTTAATACAGGTTGCCGCTTAATACAGGTTCACCAAAAATACTTTGTGGCGTGGTCTAATGTCAATTTTATTAAAGTATTATATACACCACTAGCAACTCATTCAAGCTAACATTAACACAATCAAGTGATCTCTACCTTTAACAAACGGAGATTGTACTTTGTAACCAGTATATATGGAAATAAGAACAGTCAAGGACGTAAGCGCGAAATCTGAAAATTAACTCACCTATCTCCTAATCGGAGAACTACGTGCAGTACGTTTCAGCTCAAGGTGTGTCGATGGTGCTGTAGTGTTGATGGATCCATTTTTAAGTGAAATAAAATCGTAAAATGATATGTGGTTTTTGGTTTCCATTCAAGTGTGAGCCGCTTAATACAGGTAAAAATAACAAAGACAGACAAACATGGGACTTCTAAAGGGTGGCCACGACCGCTTAATACAGGAGACCGTTTAATACAGGTAGCAAATACAAAGTTTGTATGGGCAAAAATTCGGGACTATGAAAACTGGCCGCTTAATACAGGGTGACCGCTTGATACAGGGTCGTTATATACAGGTTCGACTGTATAACTTGTTCAGTCTGTATAATTTGGGGAATATATTGGTCTTGTTCTTTTTTTGTGTGCAAGTTTATGGACCCGATCGAGCCTCGGTCCATAAACTTGCAAAAAAAGAACTCATTGCCAGCCAATATTTCCCCAATACGGACCTCACACTGCTCAGTAACATCTATGTAAGAAGACATACATGTATGTAACAATCAGCATACCATTTATGTAAGAACCTGTTTAGGCTAACTTGGGAAAATGCAGGTTCTTGCGGGTTTTTACTGTAGTTGTAAAATATTATTATTTCCAACGAGGCAGCTGAGCTCGGGCTCAGCTGCCGAGGCGGCCATTCATAAATTGTATTTGGCATGAAATTCTCAAATTCTCCGTGAGTTCGTTTTCCATATTTGGGTGTAAGTAATACCCCATATTTGGGTGTAAGTTAATATTTAATAACAGTGTCGTTTTCGTGAGGGCCGCGGGTACAGGTGAGTAAGGTTAATATTTCTTCATTGAAAGGGCTTTTAGTCACCTTAATTCACTGTGTAAATTGTAAGCAACAGGTGATCAAGGAATAGGGTTATACGCACAAATTTTGGTCAGTTCCCTCCTCGATTTAGAGCCAGCGTGTTCGCTTCTCGATTCCGAATTAGTGTGTTCGCTTCTCAGTGTGTTCTTTCGTCGATTGACACGAACGAAACGAACAGAATACTCTGGAATACTGTACACATTTTATAGCACAAAAATTGTCCTTGAACGCCAGCGTTGCGTAATCAAAAATTACTGACAAGACAAAGCGTGTATACAATATTCCTTGATCACTGCGTTCAGTACATTTATTATCTGGTTAATCGGTGTTACAAGCCAAAGCCAAAAAATCCTTAGTTTTCGGCGGGGAAACTCGAGCCAGGGAATTACGTCTGCTCTTGCAGGCTACAGAGATTCCCTTTCAGGGTTCATTCAGTGTTGTTATTATTTATTCCTTCATCACTACACGCGCTTGTTATATATGTAAACATTCATTCGTCTTCAGTTCTGTCATACACGAAACTCTTGGAAAGAAAAATACTTCAGTTATTTATGAAGTTGCAATTCTTGGACTAAAATTATCTACAGTTAAATTATCAAAATAACTATGAAAATAAAAGGTAAATCTTAATTTTTTGGAATGAGTCATTACAAAATATAAACGTCTGGCCCGTCACGCAACGCTTCCTTGCTCCGATAATAATTTTAAAATTCTTTCAACTTTCATGCAACTAAAATGACAAAAAATTTCAGCAAACGAAGACACATCTTCGATTTCTAAGCAACTTTAGGATGGGGTATTAATTTTGTTATCTTGTCATCAAATAAACTGGGGCTTTCATGTTGTCTGTAATATTTACAATGTAATGCCGGTCAGATTTAATAATTAAGAACGTTATGTTTCATGATCATCTATTTTGAAGCTTTCTATCAATAATTATTATTCGCTCCTCTATGTCGTTGGCACTTTAGTGGTAACTATAACTAGTAATAATATTATATCTAGAGGATATTACACGGCGGTGCGAAGATATGAATTTTATTTTCGAGTGCGCTCGTTCGTAAAATTTGGTTTTTAACAATAATTATAGGCAAACAACGTTAACGACAAAAGTTTAAAAAACAGTGTTTTTACTGTTTTAACTTAGTTTAAGTCTAATCTCACTCGGTTAAAAAATATTTTACAACCTTCCCAACTACTTTTGTCTTCGTCGTCACAGACGAACTCAACCGTCATTCTGTTCACCAATTTAGAGGTTGACAGCTGATCAACAACACGGTGTGATGTTCTTTTGTAGCATCAGTTAGGTCAGGTAAACGCTAAATTTTTATTGAGTTTTTATCTCCATTAAGCCGCTGCAACAATGTAAATATTTTGATAACTCTAAATGCTGAAAGGGGCAGTGATTTGATTACTAAATCATTGTAACGACGGCCAATTTACCGTTTCACTGATCTTCATTGTTCAAAGAAACAAAGGGTTTCTTTACAAAGCGTTACTGCCGTAAAATGAATGTTTGTCAACACGTTATTTCTTGAAAACAAAGGAGAAACTAGCGAGAAAATTACGGGGAGATGTTTGGGAACTAATTTGTAGGTCACATTCCAAAAACTCAATATAGGTTGGTTATGCCCCCAGCCCTTCAATTATTAGGTACAAGTTATTCCATCATGTTAATTATTTCGTTAGTTATTTCGTTAGTTATTTCGAACCCTCACTAATTTGAACTATTTTCCGTTTCCCCTGGGAGTTTGAATTAATGAGGTTCAACTGTATATGTTTCAGTATTTATATGGAACATGTAAATCTGTCTGCATTTGCAGGCTACAAAATAATGTATAGACATCATTGATTAAAATCTGATGATCAGATGATGATCAGATGATGATCAGATCATCAGCCCCGGCCACTTTGAAGATCAATTTCAAGAATATACTTGTTAACATTTTGAGCAATGGCCACTGAGTGTATAATATTAATATTGCACTGGTTCTATGTTGGGCCTAATCTATGCTTTGACAATACAGTGGAACCTCAATATAACGATACTCGATATAACGATGTTCCCGGTATAACGATCAACATTTTACGGCCCGGCAAATGTTACAGTAAATGTATGGAGAAAACTCCCGATATAACGATACTCGATATAACGATATTCCCGATATAACGATCACAATCTGGCAGCCCAAACGTAAAATTTACCCCGATATAACGATAAAATCAATCATCGCACGATGAAAAAGGAGGCTTAACACTTGAAAAGATATGACAATACTCCCGGGCAATACTTTTCCTTTATAATTTAGTTATCATTGCATAAGGACTGTAACGTGTCTGTCAACAGCTTGTTACGATAGGGATTTGTACAGTACATGGCAAATCAATTATTAACAATACCCCGATATAGCGATATTTTTGGCTCTTTTCCTGAAAAATCGTTATATCGGGAATTCGTTATTACGATCTCCCGATATAACGATCTAATTTGGTCGGTCCCTTGGCACATCGTTATATCGAGGTTCCACTGTACTTATAAAATAATAGTTGTATGCATATGCTATGTATTGTTTTTACCAATGAAATTATATGTTTTTCTCATTGAAGATTGAAATTAAAACACAAGATCAGTGGGATGAGCTGTTATCAAAGGAAGGACTGATAGGTATGTAGATCCATAAAAGGTCTGCAAAAAGAGGGGTGGGGTGGGGGGGGGGGGGGGGGGGGGGGGGTGGGGGTGGGGGGGGGGTGGGGTGGGGGGGTACCCAGGTATATTTAGTGACAGGCGATTGCGTGACTCTGGGTTAAGTTAAAAATTGAAAATAAATTGTGAATAAGACAAAGTGACAGTTTTGGTCTCAGTCTGCATTCTTATACCCAGTCTGCAGTCTGCATTTTATACTGACCATAGATCAGGAGGAGGTTTTTCTATTAAACCTTGCTATTGGTTTAGACGTTTAGACGTTTAGACGTGGCCTCCGTGAAATGCGGCTAATCCGCATTCTAATAACGCAATTTAGACTCAGCTTAGCCGTGGTCTATGGAAGCCTTGTCTAAACCTCGATTTAGCCTTAAACCAGGTCTAACTTAGACTTTGTTTAAATAATCGGACCTATGTGTTTTAATATACACAGTGGTAGATTCATATTCAGCATGGTGTGGTCCTTGTAAAGCCATTGTCAGTTCCTTTAAGAGACTAAAGAATGAGCTGGGCGACGACATGCTTGTGTTTGCAACTGTAAGTATTGCATGATCTGCATTGTGAACATGCAGTAATATTATTTATATGCTCTAGCTTGAATTAACAAAAGGATGCATGCATTAAGTTTCTCATGGCTTTGCGTGTGTGTGTATGTACAGTGATGTACTTAGGTGTTTGTGTTTCTAGCCCTAAGCTTATTATTATTTACATATTTTAATATTATTTTTAATTGGCTGCCTGACTATTCCAGGCAGCCAGTACAGTAAAAACCCGTAAGTAAGAACCTAGTTTTTAAGAACCTGTTAGACTAAAATTTTCCAGTTAGACCCCTCTATACAAAACCTGTTTAGCCTAAAATTTGAAACAGGTTCTTATTTTCTAAAATCTCTATAAAAAAATGTGTACACTTGGGCAAATAAGATGGGTCAACAATTTTGGATCCTCTTTGGAGACACAGTCAGTCATTTTTACATAAATACTTACTTGGTATGCAGATTTTATATAAGGAATAGGCTGAATACCACTAAATTCTATTAGCTACAATGTAATTTTTTTCTTCAGAAAATAAGAACCTATGAACCTAAATAGCCTAAATTTGTGCTAATTACCATTTATGTATAAGAACCTGTTTAGGCTAACTTGGGAAAATGCAGGTTCTTACTTGCGGGTTTTTTACTGTACTCTATTTAATTTCCAAATGAATTTCTTTCTCTTTTAAATAATTATTGTAATTTTAGCTTGAGTACAATAAAGGTTGTCGTTGCGTGTAGGAGAATTTGGGGGATCATATTTACATTTTGTACGGCAAATTCATGGAATTCTGATTAGGGCTCAAATAATATTTACAGTAAGAGTGAGATTTGGGAAGCAAAATTAAAGTTCCCGAGCAAAATCTGAAATGATTCGGGCAAACGTTTGCAAAACCACCTGTAAATTAAGATCTAAAGCAGAAATTGTCAGAAAAAAGCAACAAAACAATAAATTAATTGCAGAAGTTAATTTCGTATTACAACTGTACCTTTTAATAACATATGGAACTCTGCTCAATCTTTGGCTGCGTTTTTCGCTGCTGTCAATCATTCAATCATCTTACCAGCCCTCTCAGGAAGCATAAGTTCACTTTAGCATGTTCAAAAGGTCACGTCCATGGGTGGTGATTGATAGATTTTGATCCATTTTGTTTGTTTGTTTTTGTCAGGGTCCATTGGTGTTGTTATAATTATAATAAATTACTCCCGGCCTGATCATGACAAATCAATGAAATTGATAATTGATGATAATCGATATCAATCGATAACAATCGATGCCAATTAATCGATTGATATTGGAAATCGTTGAGGGAAAATTTTGTTCACTTTTAACATGATCGACTTTCATCGATTATCATTGATTTTCATTGATTGTTTTCCATTTGGATCAATTCTTATTACATCAACTCAGCAACTTTAAAAGCGATCAGTACATCATTTATTCATTCTCGTGCTGCAATGACTTAATGTCTACGATAATGATGTCATGGTAGCCTATGACTAAACATTAAAAAGGCTCTTTCAGACATCGCAAAAAGGCTTACCAACGCTATCTGCAAGTATCTGTTTCATTGCACTAAAAGCTGTCAAAATCTGTAATTATATACGCCCGGTATACGTTTGTGTAATTTATACGCTGTGAGATATCGATGACCGGCGTTAGCGATTGATGACCGGCGTTAGCGATCGAGACAATCGATAGCAATCGATAATAATCGATGCAATTAAGGAAATTTTACTTACTGTATGACTATCGATTGGTCATCGATTGGCCAATACCAATCAATATCAATTAACTAACAATTATCGATTGATATCGATTGATTTCCGATCATCAATTTTCATCGATTGGTCAGGCCGGGATTACTGCACCTTTCAATAACAAGGAAACTCTGAAGTTCAAAACCCAAGTATTAATAATAATAAATTATTATTATTATGATTGACGGCAGTGTAAAACACCATCATTACTTAGGATTTGAACTTCAGAGTTTCCTTGTTATTGAAAGGTGCAGTAATTTATTTTATCTAAAACAAATCATGGCAATCCCTATGGTGTTTTGCAATGCAGTCCTTGAAAATAATGCTACCAATGAGTGAACAAAGTTGTATTTTGTGCTAATGTTAAGACTGTCTAACTTTCATAGGTTGAAACAGATTCCATCGATTCTTTAGATGCTTATAGAATGAAAAGTCAACCAACATTCCTGTTCTATGCTGTAAGTCTAACAAGTTTGTAAGTTTAGCTTTGCACCATTTTTGTGGGTACTGTATCTTGTGTGCATGCACCAGCATCCAACCACATTTTAAAACTGTAAATTTGATGGTTAAAACTGTGTGTAGTGAAACTGGAAGCTTTACAGCTAGTCAAACCTGATGTTCTTTTGTGGACAACTTTTCAACATCCTGCCGCAATGTTGATATTTTGATTGACAGTTTGCTTGGAGTAGTTTGCGAACTGAAATTCAAATTTGCTCTTCCAAGTTACGATTTATGTTCTGACAAGTTCCGGTTTTTATTTTTCGTTTTCCACTTTTGTCTTGTCTAAATTTTCCTTCATCATATGGGGCCTTCCTTCGCTTTGTAAAACCCAAAATATTGCCACACTTTTGACCTTGCACTTCCAGGATAATGGAAGATTACGGCATTGGCACCCACCATGTTGGACTCGTCAGCAACATGTAAACGAGGCAAAGCTGAGATAGGACCCTGGTAACGAAGTTGACGTTCACTTCGATATGCCTGTGTTTCTGCATGATGTTGATGATTCTTTTACTTTCATTCGCTAGTGAAAGCAGTGATATATTATATGTAAAACATATTTTAGGTAAACAGTCGGTAAACTTGTGTGATAAATTTTATCTGGGATTTTATGTAAATCATGTGGTGCCAGAACGCGACGTCTGGCAAAATTGCATCAAAACATTGTTTCTTGTCACGGACTCAGGTCATGTTACATCTTGTAATATTTTTCATCCCAGGTTTTCATATAACAACAGCTGGGCCTGGCTTCACAATAAATGCGAAAAATGAACATCCTTCGCGAAAAGTTTCAGATCAGATCCTTTTCTTCCAAAATATAAGAGATAATGGAAAATAAACAAATGTCACGAGCCGGAGTAGCGTTGAATAAATACATTTTTTAGATTACATCACAGACACGGCTGTTCACTTGCGTGTCCAGCCGTCTCTTCTCAGGGAGGAACGATGACTGGACGCGAGAGAGCGGCGGAAATCGAGCCTAGGATATTGTGTATATTGCATATTTTACAGATTGACATCGGTGTATATTGCGTATATTGCGTTGCGTATATTGCATACGTTGCATTGTATTACGTATTTTACAACAAGCCCCACTACATCACCATCATTTGTTGTAATATTACCCTTTTTGTCCAATTTTGTTACGCTAAGTAACTTTCATTATAGCAAGTTCGCCCGTCACAATAATGTCTGTGGTTTCTGTGACTCATAGCAGTTATAAAAGCCGTCGTAAATTCCCCATCAATATGAATGTTGTAACTTGTTTCACATTGGTCAGCAATGTTCCCCTTCAACTAAAGATAATCAAACGATGTCAATATTATTTTTTTCCGTTGCGACTAAATACTAGACAAAAAGAAACATTTCTCATTACAAAAAGACAACCGTTTACAAAAATTGGCACAAAAGTTCCACGCAAGGCCTAACCCTAAGCCACACCCTTCGGCCAATCTACCTACTTGAGCTCTTTATAACTCTTTATAACAGAAGGTTACAAGCTCAACTACAATTAAAGTATCTTCCACCTACACGAGGAAAGAGAAAAACGATACAACATAACAAGGAATTCCGATTTTACTATACCAACACTAAATTAAGTACAGGAAACATTCTCTGAAATAATTTTTTATGTGACCCTCCACGGGATTTCAGTAACTTTGCTGATGACACATTCGCACGGTAAAACAAAAGAGGGACGCCTTAACATGGAACAACCGTGTTAAAGCATGCTCCTCATTAATATTTTCTTTTGTTTTATACAACATAATAGAGACAAAAGAGCTAAACAATGATCCGTGTCAGTGTTCAACAACAAAAGCTATTGTGCGAATAGCGCAAGCTTAACGTGCTAGCGCTAGTTCCCACTATGACATCATAACGATCATAATCATAAGCTCGAACATAACGCTGTTATGTTGCTTATGTCTTAGTGGGAACGCCTAGAAACATAATCATAAGCACCCTTATGATCAACATAATCATAAACATAATAAAGTGATCAATCATTTTATTCTGATTCTGATTATGTCTGTGACTATGACTATGTTGCTCTTAGTTGTAGTGGGAACGTGAAAATCATAACGACATAATCATAATCGTAATGATGCAATGGGGCCATTGTATTTTGGCCAATAAACGTCTAGCTCCAGTACTTTCTGGTCGGACTCATTTTAAGATGGTGATGTCGCAAGTCTCTTTCGAAGAGAAGATTGTGGGTATCAGACCTGCCAACTCTCACGTGTTGACCGTGAGACTCACGTTTTGGTGTATTAACTCACGGTCTCACGATTTGGCCCCCAAATCTCATGGTGAATTAAAAAAATCTTGAAATTGCCAAACAATTCAGGTTATCATATGAAGCAATATTATTGAAAATTCTGTGTTGAAAATGGACAAATGTTTGAGGGAAACCTATCTCAACGTCAACTAGTGCCCAGTCTCCCACCAGCTCTTCAGGGTTCCGCCCCACTCTTGGATCTGGGAATTCCAGCCAACCCAGCTGTGACTCAACACGATCCTAACTTGCCACCACTGCCTGAGAAACTCCGCTCCAAGATCGTATTTAAACGTGAGTATGTTGACTTTAATGAGCTATTGTCAGATAACATGTACCCACACCCCTCCTATGCCTCCTCCCAGAACAACTTCACACTGACCATCGACCCTCAAGATGCCACTACCATAGCTTTTGTACCTTCCCAGCGCAAGAAACGCCGCATTGATGGTCTATCCTCCTGGCTGGAATGTCTACCAACGCATAATCCTCTCTCTATGCCCACAACTCACCCCAGACCTTCTTGCATACCAAGACCAAATTTGCAGGCTGGCTCATGTATGATACTGCCTTTCGCTACATGGCCGCCTCCTATGTCTCCATGGCCTGGGGTAAAGTTAATGAGCAACTTTACAATGACATCCTCAAGGAGGAGACCCTCCTCTACTGCATCCACTACCACACTTATGGCCATCATACTCTGGCTTGCCCTACTAGATCAAAGCCCGCTCAGTCCTTTCGTCCCTTCCCAGCAACCTCCACTACTTCCTTGGCCGACATGTTTCACACCCTTACCAACAACTCCACCCAGCCAACACACACTCAGCAGCTCCAGCAAGCAGCCATCTGCCGCGACTTCAACCGTCGTGCCTGCTGCCGCCCCAACTGTCAATTTGAGCACATCTGCAACAAGCCAGATTGCGGAGGCAACCACCCTGGCTCCCAGTGCCCTAAAGTACCTCAATTGTAACTTCACCCTCCCTATTTTAAGCCCCCCTTCCACACCTGTCAACATTTCAAACCTTTCGGCAGAACTCAAGCATCACCCTGACCAACAATTCGCTGCAAGCCTGCTCTACGACCTCCAGTGGGGCTAAAATAGGCACTCCTTCATCCTGATGCCGTTTAGGAGGCCCTGGCCAAGGAGGTCTCTAATGGCCATACTGGAGGGCCCTTTCAATCCCCACCCATCCCAATCTCCAATGCTCTCCCCTCGGGGTAGTGCCCAAGAAGGATGGCACCTGGCGCATTATCATGGACCTCTCTTCCCCTCATGGTTCTTCAATTAATGATTACATTTCTAAGGATGACTACACATTACACTACACTACCTTTGACCAAGCACTCACTCTAGTTGCACATAACAGGAAGAACGCTCTCATGGCCAAACTAGATATTAAGCATGCTTTCCGCCTCTGTCCAGTTCGCCTGGAGGACCGCAAGCTTTTTGGTATCCATTGGCAGGAAAAATTCTACATCGACCTTCGCCTCCCCTTTGGTCTGCGATCCTCTCCATATCTCTTTAACTGCCTGGCCGACGCCTTTGATTGGTTATTGAAGAACAATTACCAGATTCAGTACCTAATGCATTACCTGGATGACTACTTCACGGTCGGCCCTACCAACTCACCTGTCTGTGCCCACAATGTTGAGACCATTACCCGCTTGGCCACTCAGGTGGGCCTACCTCTTGCTCCTAACAAGCTTGAAGGACCCACCACACGCTTGTTTTTTCTGGGTATCCTGATCGACACCACCTGCATGGAAACATCTCTACCTGACGACAAACTCTACGGGTTAATAGCCGAGCTCCAGTATTGGTCTTGGTCTTCTCGTAACAAATGTTGCAAATTAAAAAAGACCTTCTGTCTTTGATTGGCAAACTGAACTTCGCCTATCGGATCATCCCCACAGGCCGTACTTTTCTGCATCGCGTTATTGACCTCCACTTCAGCATGCCTCCCACATCACCACATTACCGTGAACTCTGAAGCCCATCGTGACATTGCTTGATGGCTCAGGTTTCTTCCTTCTTGGAATGGCTGTGCCATCATACCTCACCCCCATTGGACCAGATCACCAGACTTGGAACTCTTCACAGATGCCTCCGCAAGTCTCAGCTATGGCATCTTCTACATGGATCACTGGATTGCCGATCCCTGGCCTCCTGGACTCCAGGTCCGATTGATTCAGTGGAAAGAGCTCTACCCCATTGCCATTGCGTGTCTTCTCTGGGGACATCAGTGGTCTGGGAAGAAGCTCCTCTTTCACTGTGACAACCAAGCTGTAGTGGATATTTGGGCTTCAGGCACTTCCCAAGACCCCCTTATCATGCACCTTGTCCACTCCATTTTCTTTAGCGCTGCTACCAACCACTTTACAGTCCTTGTCACTCGTATTGTTGGCACTAATAACTCCATTGCTGATTCTTTATCCCGTCTGCAGATCACTCGGTTCCGTCACCTCGCCCCAGCACCGGATTTAGAACCAACTCCTGTTCCCAAGTCAGCGGCGACCCTTTGGCACACTGCCTAGCCTTCTTCCAGTCTCAGACAATCACTGACTCCACCCGCCGCTCATACCAGGCAGGTATTCGTCGATATGAGTTCCACCTTTTGTGCCTCCAAGGGGCGGCAAAGCTTCCCGGCCATGGAGTCCACACTACGTTTCTTCGCCGACCAAGTCAGCTTCAAGACCATCAAGTAATACATGGCAGGAATCCGTTTTGCACACACCAAATTTAAGTCTACCGGACCCTTTTCAGAAAGCACCACTCCTTCATCTTCTCCTGCACGAAATCAAGCGCACCGTGGGCCTTTCATCCCGTCAACGCCTTCCTGTCACCATGACTCTCCTTCGACAGATCAAGGAGGAGTTAGCAAGTGCTCCGGACGTTCTCCTGTCAGATAAGTTGATGCTGTGGTCGGCATTTACATTAGCCTTCTATGGCTTCCTTCGGTCCAGTGAATTCACATCACCTTCTGCAACTCAATTCAATCCACTTGTGCATCTATGCAACACTGAAGGGTGCCTCATTTTGCACTTGAAGTCATCCAAGACTGACCCTTATCATCAGGGCTGTTCACTCTTGATTGCACCGTCTCACCGTTCTGTCTGCACTGTGCAAGCCCTTAAAAAGTACCTCTCTCTTCATTCGGTCAGTGGTGCATCCCCACTTTACGTCTTCAAATCTGGGCTTTACCTCACCAGAGCTAAAGTCACTGCCATTCTTCGTACCCTTCTCCAGCGTCTCAGTATTCCAACAGAGCTCTACGCATCTCATGTATCTCACAGTTTCAGGATTGGCGCCGCTACTACGGCAGCTGAAGCTGGTCTGCCGCCTTGGCTTATCCAGACACTGGGAAGGTGGTCAAGCAACTGCTTCACCCTATATATCAGAACTCCACCTTCTGTCCCTCGGAAGGTTCCTAGTATGCTGGCCACATCAAGCACTTCAGGACAGGGGATATGGAACCCGCTACAAGGACGTTGCAGCCCTAGTTTCCCGTAATCATTTAGTTACACAGGTAGTATTTGGGATATAATTTGGGTGCACACCTGCCACTTTGCCTTGCACGTAGCAGTCTGGGTGGGGCCCCTACCCCACCTTAGCTTTTATTCACTCCTCATTGGCTCATCTATTACCTTGCAGGGTGTGTCGCTGCCACCCTTATTGCATGCACTTTGTGGGGTGTGTTGCTGCCACCCTCATTTTACACTAGGGTGCACCCAACAACCTGTAGTCCCATTTACTGCCAAATATTGTTTAGTTTGTTATGGTTTATTATATTAAGCAACAAAGTTGTTAAATGTATTTAAAGGAGCCAAGTCACAATATTTTAAGTGTAAAATCACTTCCAAAATAGTTTACTATAAAACTAAAGGTAGAAAAACACCAAAGAGGTAATAATAAACCTAACAGGAACGAGGATGGTTGAGGATGGAGAAGATTAAGACGGATTGCGAATGGTGAACTTGAAACAATTGGCCAACTTTTTCAAGATTCACCAACTGTGACGTAGCTCCTTTAATTTTTTTTAAATAAATTTTTCATTTTTCTGTGACAATCAATTATGCATCAAGCATAATGACAATCGATTATGCATCAAGCATAATGACAATTAAAATACAATTGATTATGCATCACGCATAATGACAATCGATTATGCATCAAGCATAATGACAATCGATTATGCATCAAGCATAATGACAATTGATTATGCATCAAGCATAATGACAATCGATTATGCATCAAGCATAATGACAATTGATTATGCATCAAGCATAATGACAATTGATTATGCATCAAGCATAATGACAATCGATTATGCATCAAGCATAATGACAATTGATTATGCATCAAGCATAATAACAATCGATTATGCATCAAGCATAATGACAATTGATTATGCATCAAGCATAATGACAATTGATTATGCATCAAGCATAATGACAATCGATTATGCATCAAGCATAATGACAATTGATTATGCATCAAGCATAATGACAATTGATTATGCATCAAGCATAATGACAATTGATTATGCATCAAGCATAATGACAATCGATTATGCATCAAGCATAATGGCAATTGATTATGCATCAAGCATAATGACAATTGATTATGCATCAAGCATAATGACAATTGATTATGCATCAAGCATAATGACAATTGATTATGCATCAAGCATAATGACAATCGATTATGCATCAAGCATAATGACAATTGATTATGCATCAAGCATAATGATAATCGATTATGCATCAAGCAAAATGGCAATTGATTATGCATCAAGCATAATGACAATCGATTATGCATCAAGCATAATGACAATTGATTATGCATCAAGCATAATGACAATTGATTATGCATCAAGCATAATAACAATCGATTATGCATCAAGCATAATGACAATTGATTATGCATCAAGCATAATGACAATTGATTATGCATCAAGCATAATGACAATCGATTATGCATCAAGCATAATGACAATTGATTATGCATCAAGCATAATGACAATTGATTATGCATCAAGCATAATGACAATTGATTATGCATCAAGCATAATGACAATCGATTATGCATCAAGCATAATGACAATTGATTATGCATCAAGCATAATGACAATTGATTATGCATCAAGCATAATGACAATCGATTATGCATCAAGCATAATGACAATTGATTATGCATCAAGCATAATGACAATTGATTATGCATCAAGCATAATGACAATCGATTATGCATCAAGCATAATGACAATTGATTATGCATCAAGCATAAATTGATTATGCATCAAGCATAATGACAATTGATTATGCATCAAGCATAATGACAATTGATTATGCATCAAGCATAATGACAATTGATTATGCATCAAGCATAATGACAATCGATTATGCATCAAGCATAATGACAATTGATTATGCATCAAGCATAATGACAATTGATTATGCATCAAGCATAATGACAATCGATTATGCATCAAGCATAATGACAATCGATTATGCATCAAGCATAAATTGATTATGCATCAAGCATAATGACAATTGATTATATGCATCAAGCATAATGACAATTGATTATGCATCAAGCATAATGACAATCAATTATGTATCAAGCATAATGACAATCGATTATGCATCAAGCATAATGACAATTGATTATGCATCAAGCATAATGACAATCGATTATGCATCAAGCATAATGACAATTGATTATGCATCAAGCATAATGACAATTGATTATGCATCAAGCATAATGACAATCAATTATGTATCAAGCATAATGACAATCGATTATGCATCAAGCATAATGACAATTGATTATGCATCAAGGCATAATGATAATTGATTATGCATCAAGCATAATGACAATCAATTATGCATCAAGCATAATCGATTGTCATGTTGCTTAATTAAATATTCTGATCGATTTTCTATTATAATCGATCATCGGCCTGTCGTCACTAATTGAAGGTCAATTTGTTCTTAGGCTATGATAAAAACTAATCTGACATGTTTTGGTCCATGAACATTTTTTGTGCTTTTTTTTAATAGGGTGGGATTCTGGTAAATGCTGTGAGAGGATGTAATTGTCCTTTATTGATTAAAACCATACGCAATGAACTGGAGAAAGAGCACAAGGTTGTGGATGGAAAGAGTGAAAGAGTTCCAGTAAGTAACCACACACATAGTATTGCCTTATGGATTGAATGTGCAGGCTTCCTTCTTGTCATATATTCATGGCTCGCGTGACTCGCACAGCTCACATGGCTCACACATTAGACTTGCACATTAGGCAGACCCAACATGGATTTGTAACTTAAAACTAATTATGACTGGTTTTTGCTGTAGTTTGTTGATCAAGAAGCCATGAAAGAGCCTGTATTTGATGAGAAAAAAGATGAAGAAAAGGAGATTGAAGAAGAGGAGGAGGAATTAGGTTAGCTACATACATGTATATATACTGTACATGCAGTTAACATAACGTAAACTGCCGCTTATATAAGCCCAGCTTATACAACTTCATAAGGAGTTTTGGGTGGGCCTATAAACAGGAGGCTAATATATCCGGCGGGGTGGGAGGTGGGGAATCAGAATCAAAATCATGCCTTGGGTCCGGAAACCTGACAACAAATCAAATAGCAAACAACACAATTTGCTTTGAGTTATAGCTTTTAAAAGCTGTACTTAGATGTTGAGAAAAATTTGACAATTCATTTTATTACAAAATTGTTGGTATATTTCGACAGCCAGCTCTATAAGCTTTAATTTGATATAGGGTTTTAGGTGTCTGCAGTTTCATCCGCACTACATTTTTTAGACTTGAGACACCCCTTACACACAGTAACTTTAAGTCAGTCTATATTATATCGGGAACAAAAACAAATTTCAAGTACTGAGAACATTACATGCAACTAGTACTGGAACATAATGAAACGGAAGAAAGAAAATTAATATGGTCTAAAGTTCAACAATTTCTGTGAGGACATTTACAGTAAGGAAATAAGGAAAAGTAAGGGTGCTTATATCCGGGAGGGCTTATAATCGGAATATTTTTTGTTAGCGGGAGATGGGCCTATAATCTGTTTATGCTCTGTAGTAGCTAGTCACACCCTGGTGTAAATTTTTGAAAGATCCTGTATGAAAATTCTGAGCAAGACACCAGTGAGATTCAAGCCATTAAAAAATCATGCTTATTAATGAATGAGACAGTGCATGATGATAATCAGGCTGACAGGAGGGATAAAAAGTAGGGCCCGATGGGTCCATGTGTTTTGCTCTGTCAGCTGCTAGAGCATATAAATGACCAATTCTTGATGAATGAACAACTGACTTCAAGGTGAATTGTTTGTAACTCAATTAGTAAGTAAATCATGATCAGTACAAGTGACAAATGTGTAGCAGTGCAGGGTATGGTGTGACAAATTGTGTGTTTGATTGTTCTATGTGGTAAGCAATAAATTCTTCATACTTGCAATTGACTTGCAATCCAAACTTTTGACACTAAAGGTAAGCTTCAGTTAACGCGATCTTGAAATTGGCTGAAGGTTCAAAGTTCAAACTGACATGTGAGAAAAGATGTGCTTTAAACATTCACGAGCTGTAAAATTTCATGCTGATGAGATTTGATCCTTTGTGTCTCTAAAGTGTTTTTGTGAAATGTTTAAGCTGAGAGGATGACGTCTAGAACTAGAAGCATGAAGGTAGTGAAGAAAGCTGAACAGGAAGGTAGCTAACTGGTCAGATAGTGTAGTTAATTATCTAGTGTAATTGAAATAGTCAACCAGGATATAAAAATGGGCAACATATGTTATCATTAAATGCCCATATGTTATGGTTGAAATACACAATCATACAGCTGTACATGCATACATGTAATATCATTTGTTTGGAGCACTTTAAATAAGAAATGTAAGCCTTCTTCTTCTTTGTTAGGTAGATATGTAATATATTGTAAGGGAACATTATATACAACATAATACACTTGAAAAAAAAGGAGAAAAAAAGGAGTGCAGCTTTCATGTGGCATGAGTGCAGAAAAGTGTAACATCAGTGCAAAGTTGTAATACAAGTGCAAACTACAACAAAGATTTCTGAAGTTAGCACGAAGACATCATATCATGAAGACCCTTAATGGCTGCAGTCATACGTCGAGGTATGCCGAAAATGGTCAAAGTTCAGCCAAAGCCTTCCGAAGGTTTCCGAAGATCTTCTGAAGATCACCCAATGACTTCAAAAGAATAGGTTTGCGAATACTTCCGGAAATTTTACGAAGGGCTCCTCTGCCTAAGTAATAATTATTGTTAAATAAATTTAGACAGTTTATTATTGTAAGTGTATTATTAACAAGTACATAGTGTCATGAATGTACAGTGGAACCTCGGCGATGTGCCAAGGGACTGACCAAATTAGATCATTATATCGGGAAATCGATCGTAATAACGAATTCCCAATATAACGATTTTTCGGGAAAAGAGCCAAAAATATTGTTATATCGGGGTATTGTTAATGATTGATTTTTCATGTACTGTAATCCCTATCGCGACAAGCTGTTGACAGACACGTTACAGTCCTTATGCAATGAGAACTTAAGCCTCCTTTTTCATCGCACGATGATTGATTTTATCGTTATATCGGGGTAAATTTTACGTTTGGGCTGCCAGATTGTGATTGTTATATTGGGAATATCGTTATACATGTAACAAGTATCGTTAAATCGGGAGTTTTCTCCATACATTTACTGTAACATTTGCCGGGCTGTCAAATGTTGATCGTTATACCGGGAACATCATTATATCGAGGTTCCACTGTAGTATGATTTTTCTTGTGCAATTTGGAATAAATAAGCACTTGTAAATTTCTCAAAGACTATAAATTGCATTCGGCCATACAATGTAGCTGTGCTTATTTGTTCCAAATTGCACTCAAAATCATGTGATTACATGTACTGTTAGGGTTTCCCAATCGATCATCGGAAATAATCGGATTGCCCCAACCAATTGATCATTAATATTATAATCGTTATAATTGGATAAATGTCTGATAAATGTAAGATCTCAAGTGGGATTCTTCTGTATTTTTACTCTATGGACAAAAAAAATGTTCATGCAAAGTTTTGTTTCCTTGTTTTCAATTTGTTTCCTTTGTTGTTTATTGTTATAGTGGAACTTCCCAAGCAAGTTACTGTGGCCATTATTAAACCTGATGCTGTTCAAGCTGGACTTGTTGATGAAATCATTCAAAAGGTTATAATAATTACATTGTATCTTTTCAGGATTGTAACATATCACATTGCAAAGACTTCAACAGAGGCCCCCTAAGACTTTTTAACCAATCACAGCATTTGAAACAGAGTTTGAAACAAAATATGCGTTTGTTCATATGCAGACGGATCTACCAATCATGTTCGAGCAGTGTGTCTTGATCCCAATGCTTAAGTTCAAATTTGTTGACTTGAAAACTTGACAACCAAGCAACAAAAATACTATTGAACCTGCAGTGACAAAAATAGAATCACGCCTAAGTCTGATGTTTGCGCATAGTGCCTACAGTCAATTTTCTTGTCTCTGAGCAGTCTTTGAAGATGGATAATAGATAATTCCACAATATAAAGCCAGAGTTGAATAAGAGGAAAAACCACGATAACATAGGTACGAATCGTTGTTGCACAATCAATCGCAGACATTCCATTTCGCGGCACCATTCCGTGTTCAACAAATTGCGTGACCCAAAATGTGATCTTGTGACATAGTGGTTGTTATGACATGCAGCAACAACACGAAAAAGTAATGTATTTCAAATAGGCCAATGATTATCACGGCGATCCTGGTCAAATCAACAGTAATAGCTTGGTATGAAATTTGATCTAATGGCGCTCCTGGTTTATCACAGACGTTGTGAAATCTCTTCACGTCACTGTTAGATGTGACCCTATGTGACCCCATGACGTAATCGTCCTTATTTATAAATCGGGTGGTGGGAGGAGCAGTAAACTCCTGGTAGGGGACCTGTATTGCTCGCATCAGTCTACGAGGGACCTCGGAGAACTACATCTCCCCGACAGGTAAGGAGATTACCCTCTGGGGAAATTATATTTCTCCTTCAGTCCCTCTCTGACTGATGCTCACAATACAAGTGCAGACTATAAGGGTCACTGGCATGCATAACCAGAAAAAACCCCTGAACAGGCTAAAAAATAGACCTGACAATCAAATATAACAATGTATAATAACAAAGTATAACAAGAAAAAAGTCCCTCAAAGAAGGAACGACAACAAAGTCGGGTAAAATCCCGGACAACAACTTGAAATATAAAGAAAACCTTCAAAAGAGAAGTCTAAAATGTTAGGGCGAAACCCCAGCTACAATGTATCTGTTTACATACAGTGTATCTTGACTATAAGAACCAACATACCCATCCTGGGATCTAAGGTAAGGCTGAGAGCACAGCCCTGGCAAAATCTCCCCTATCAGTGTGTCGCTGATAGAATTGGCGGAAAGTCTTGGCAGACGACCAATCCGCAGCCTCAAGGATCAGCATCAGCGTAAGACCCATCCGCGCAGCGGCCGAAATGGAGGCACTCCTGGTTGAGTGTTCAGTGAAAAGGGCCCTCAATGTGGGCCAATCGTAGGCAATCCCGCAGCCAGCGGCTTGAAATAGCCCCGTATGGCTTAGCAAATAAATTTTAGTAAATTTACATGTAAGCACCTTATCCTAGAAAGAAAGCTACCACAATGACAGGAAAGCGTTATCCGAAACAAATATATATTGTGCTAAATACAAGTAGTAAATTAGCGCAGAAAAATCACTCACGTTTTGCGTGGTGTGCACGCGTGCCCCATACCTATAGTGCACACACATCCATACCTATAGTGCACTTTGCACTAAAAAGTGGGTCAAAACCAACAGCCAAGCGCCAAAGTATACACCACCAGGGGTGACACGCGTAACCTCTGTGTCGCTCAATACCAAACGCACTCCCTCCCGGGTAAGTACAGTTCTGTACCTGAATTTCCCGCCAAGTTTGAACGCCGGCCGCCAGCTTGCCGACTTACATTTTATAACATTTCTCCCTCGTGCGAAGCAATTTCAGGAATATTGATGAAAGTCAAAGACGAATTTCTTTCGAAGGATAAAATAGAAAAAATGACAAAAGATTTGAACTCCAAAAGTTTTTCTGAGGCCGGGAAATAAGCAGTACGATAAACCGTATACTCATTGTAATATCAATGCGGACTACTGAGGGAACATGTCCACTTCGCTTATCGAGGAATAAAAAGTCATTTATTTGACGGTTTTTACTTCAAAATTCTTCTTCCGAATTGTAACTAGACTCCGATGACATATTTAGTTTGTGTTAAAATTCTGTGGCATGGTGGCTGCGAAGATAAAACGGCTCGGAAATAATGGAAAGAAAATGTACGCTCAATGTATGCCCAGTCAAATGCTTGTAAACATGGTAAATCTTGGCTCCAGTTTTGACGTCACACATTGCTCGACCCAGGACCCCAATTTGCACGGTGGTGAACATGGAACGCCTGACTTTAAACAACTGTAGAAACGCGGGAATTTTTCAATCACGATATTTTTTTAACAGACGTGATCGGGCAATAGATAGATTTTAATGAGAGAAAAAAAATTTGGGGGGCTAGTTGCACTTTAATGTTTAGAGATCGAAGTTGAAAGATAATGTGTGTTGCTTTCAGCACTTACATGTAAGCTGAAAAAGTTAGAAATTATAATTGTGTGATTTTGTTAGTAGTGATTTAGTTAGGTATTTACAAGTGCTGGAGTGTAGGCTGAGCTATGTTGATCATATTCACAGGTTGAAGAGTCTGGTATGGAGGTTTGAAGAAGGAGGAAAAGATTTTGTCAAAGAAGAAGCTGCAGAGTTTTACAAACAGCACGAAGGGTCTGAGCACTTTGAACAACTGGTGGAATTTATGTCCAGGTATTGTAAATTAAGAAATGGCAAATGTAAAGCTTGCGTACATCGAGTTATGGATGCACGTGGGAGGTTGCTTAAGCATGAAAGAAGTGCAAGAGTCGCTTGAGGTGTGGCCGAGAGCGACTCTAGCTTCTTGAGTGCTTAGCAAACCTCCCAAGAATAGAGAAGGGTAGAGAAAACTGTCATTTAGGTATTTAAGAACGAATGTCGCTAAGGAAATGGTCAAAATAAACTTCCCTTCATACTTTGTCATGCTGTGGCCAGCTGCGTATATTTGAATATACGCTCTGAAGAAAGCACTAGGAAACAAACTCCCTTTAAACGAATCAACAGATTAGGAGCTTCTGTTCATAATTGAACGGTTCAAGCACACAAATTTTGATGTCAGTTACATGTAGATGTCTTTGTTTATCAGGTTTTATACTGACAGAGAGAAATACGCTGTGTTCAAAATAGTATGACGTTCCGTTAGGTTTCATCTTGCAAAAGTTATTCTAAGAACTACATGTATAGCCGAAAAAGTTGCATGTAAGGCGAATAAAGGTTCGTTTTACTCCTGAAATAAAAGTACTGTATACAGTCGAAGCTCTCTGAGCGCCGGACACTCATATTAAAGTAGACAGCTCTAGTTACGGCCGCCTTGTCACATGTACAAAACACTATTTGAACTCTAGCTCATACAAACTCTGATTCCCTTAGTGGCCAGCTACAGTTGAGGAAAATTTATCTGCTTCCCGTGGGCGTCCACTTGAAAACTCATTCGCTTCATATAATGTTCATATCGCTCATAACTTTGGATCGCACTTTGTTTGTGTCAAATTTGGTTGAAGAACTATAATTGTCTGTGTGCTTCAATGCTATTGGTCAGTTTACGAAAAAGGTCGCCGTCCTTTGTTCTCAATTAACGTTTTGATTGGTTACTTTTCTTCAGACTGGCCCGCTTTGAGTAGTCGCACTGTAACTAACTCTCTCAAAATACAAAAGACTGGTTAAAATTCTGCTGACATCCTGGTATAATAGCATCTTTCCACTCCACAAAACTGTACCGGATTTTCATTTTGCCCCCTGGCCCCCTGTCCTTTGTAAGGGGGGAACCGCCTTTTAAAAAACTGAAAATGAGACATCTTTGGCTAAAATAAAATCAAACTGGTATTCATATTTTGATCAAATTTGAAGTTGCAAATTAATATTTCGTCCTTTGTGAAGCTCTTTTGGTACTGAAAAGTCCGCGGGCACTCAATTATTTTTTGCAGATCAAACAATTTACAATTATTCATACCCACGACAAATTATGTTAATTTTCCCTCATTTTTAATGCCCATTTTCTGGAGTGTAAGTAATGCTATTTGTAGCAACTTGCCACTACACTGTTTCTCTATCTTCGATAATTTGAAAATATTTCACTTTTACAGCTAAACATTTAGGCAACTTCAGAAAAAAAAATGTTTTGAATAGCTCATCCACTGGTAAAACTGTTAATTTATACAAATAATAACACTCAAGTTACTGGCCAAAAAATATAAAACTGAGTTGTGTAGTCAATTAAACCACACAAATAAAACTTATATAATAAACAATCAAGATGTTTTGCATACCATTTATTAAGTAGTAACTTCAAGAACCATCTCAGAGGCAACAAGGAATCACGCGGAATATTATAATTTATCGATGCTTTCGTCATGCCCAGATAATCAATGCCACCATGTTGAAACCATAGTTCTCATCCGTCGGAACAGCCACAAATGGTTTCCTTTACACTGGAAATATTATCTGGAATTGGCTGCAGCTGCTAACTCCCACAAAATACTACAAACAGCAATTTGAATTAGTTAACAAAATCTCAGTTTTCAGGGTTAAAAATCCCTCAAAAAATACATTTTTGGGCATGAACTTCCTCCCCTGATCCCAAGTCTAGGTTAGTGCAGGAAGTGAAACAAATATCATCATGAATGTTTCCAACCCAAGGAATAACTACACACAAAATATGAAGGGAAGTTTATTTTGATCATTTCCAATTTGGCTCAATCCTTAACGACATTCGTTCTTAAAGGGCCTTGCAAAATATCTCGAACAGATGTGTACCTAACAGAGGTAACTCAAGTGAAAAGGGATTCAGTGTTTCTGTCAAAAAATTATGGTATATAAAAGGGTAAGGGTTTAGACCTCGGGGAGGAGCCTCCCCAAATAAAACTTTGTTGAGGCTTGCAAGTCACATTTACAGAAAACCCCCTATCAAACTCTTCCTGGCCTTCGAACATGCTCAAACCTTAAAATACACAGGGTCTTTGTTTGCCAAAAAAATGCTGTGAAACAACTGTAAAATTAAGACTTTTCCCAGATGCCTTCTAACCTGTTCAATACAGTCGAACCTCCACTAACGGCTCATCTCTTCTATAACAGCCACCTCTCTACAACAGCCACCTCTCTGCAATGGCCACCTCCCTACAACGGCCACCTTTCTACAACAGCCAGATAATTCTGCACCAGGGTTGCTGTTGTGGAGAGGTTCAACTGTACTCAGAAATTTAATGTACACAGCTCGTCAAGTTTTGGTTATAGAAACCCCACTAGTCAAAAGTCCTACAAAAGGACAACCTTTTCCCTAGTTCAGGGTCTTAGTTTTATAGAAAACCTCCAGTAAAATTCATAGGCAGATCCAGAGGGAAGGATGAGGGGTCAGTGTAAGTCCCCCCCCCCCCCCCCCTGACCAGGCCTGTGATAACATTAGTGATATAAAGTGTAATTGTTCGTATTTTTCCAGCGGTCCTTGTATGACTTTGTTGCTGAGCAAAGCTGGAGACTCCCCTGATGTTAGTGATGGCACTATTGAATATTTCCGTGATCTCATTGGGCCAAAAGATGTCAACATTGCTAAGGAGGAGGCTCCAACCAGGTGAAGTTTATAATCTACATAAGACCAGCACCTGCTACCTGCTGCACCTGCTAGGCTAATATTAATAACGCTTGTGCATGAAAGTGAGTTTACAGCACCATCTGCGATTGGGGTTCTCAGCGGCCTAATTAATATTCATAAAAACCTCTTAAGATGTTACTGAATTATAAAACATATAACAAACTGAAAGTATGTTGTTGTTAATCATTGCTTTTATGACCGGTAGTGGCTCCTAAAGGAGCTGTTTGTGTCAAAAACTTTCATCGGCCAAATCGTGTTCCTCGGTTTTAAGTCACATGGTAAATGGCCGACCATTTCAATGTTTTTAACTTCTTGCATGGCAACTTTATCCACAGGATTTTTTAATTATTGTCCTGCATCAAGTTTTCTGCTATTGAAAGTTCCCAAACATCTTAAAAGACATGGTACTCATCCTCGGACCACTGAATACACAAATGGAAACGTCTCCATTTTGCTCATACGAACTACGATCCACGATGTGGTGCCCAGACTTCTCTCTACTTGTCAATGCTTGGTTACTAAGCTATCACTTCATACATTTCATTTGAATGTGTCGCTAAAGGCCCGATCAAACGGTCACAACATTTGTCTCAACATTCGTTGAGAGATGTTGAGAGATGTTGAGACCATGCCCGGTCAAATGGCCTCAACAACCTCTCAAAATTTCAAGAACAAAAGAAATGTTGTGACGATGTTGAGACAAAGTTTAAATGAATTCAAACTGACAAACTCACAACACCTCTCAACAAATGTCGAGAGAATGTTGATACAAAATAATATTGTTTACCAAATGCAACTTGTCTTATCTTTCTCCCCCAAAATTGAGCTTCCAAATTGGGGGTGTGGAGTATCTATGGATGCAGCTTATACATGGAGTTTTACGGTACAATTGCTAAATAATCTCGTCTTTCAATGATAGCCAAGTCTTTCAATGATAGCCATGTCTTTCAATTCAAGGAGGAAAGCGATTAAACTTCAGAGCCCAATTTTTAGTTAAATTTTTAAGCTTCTTGTTGTAAAATGGATTGTACATTTTCTGTCAGTAGTTTTAAACTCTATTAGGAAAACCCTAACCCTAACCAAATTCAAGACCAGAGTGCGCAAAACATACCCTATTTCAGACCAAAATGGTCAAAATCTATACCCTATTTCAGGCCAAAACGGCTAAAAAACCATACCCTTTGGGGTGGCACATACCTATATAGCTTAAAGGGTCCCTCTCAACCGGTAGTATCGAAAACGAAGCACTCGAAAACGAAGACCGAAGCACGAAGCACCCTGAAGTCGAAAACGAAGCACCCTGAAGTCGAAAACGAAGCACCCGAACTCGAAAACGAAGCACCCTGAACTCGAAAACGAAGCACCCTAAACTCGAAAACGAAGCACCCGAACTCGAAAACGAAGCACCCTGAACTCGAAAACGAAGCACCCTTACCCGGTTACTCCAGTGGTGTATTTAAAATCGGTCACCAAAACACGAACACTGAATAATTTGTAATTATACTGTATCTTAAAAAGAACGACCCGCAACCCACAGTAACAAAAATTTCAGACCGCTTACTTGTATAAATGGCGAAACGTAGTCCTTGCAGCTATATATTCTTTGGGTAGTCACGCAACGCTTTTATCCGGTATCGAGAAGATGCGTGCGACATGACAAGAGCCTCTCTATGGGTATTTCCGAAGAAATCGAAGATGCGACGATCACCGCAAAACACAACGAAGATCTCAAGAGTGTAGCGAAGATTTAAAAATTCGCGTGGTCAGAAAGATTATCTGTCATCTCTGCTCGATCGTCCTATCTGAGTATCTCAAAATTTTTGGAATTGCATGGCGAGATCAACAATAACTTGCCACAAAGACATTTCAAGACTGAAAATAACAAAAATGTATCCATGATGCAATCATGAAGCGGGCGGAAAAAACGAAGATTTGCTTAAAAAAATCGAAGATTTGCAAAACAAATTGCGAGGAAATCGTAGTCTGAAGTTACCCATAGAGTCTCTGGTCTCTGGGACGAGGTAGGCTTTACCGACTTCGAATTTAAATCCCACTGGAGTAACCGGGTAAGGGTGCTTCGTTTTCGAGTTCAGGGTGCTTCGTTTTCGAGTTTAGGGTGCTTCGTTTTCGAGTTCAGGGTGCTTCGTTTTCGAGTTCGGGTGCTTCGTTTTCGACTTCAGGGTGCTTCGTTTTCGACTTCAGGGTGCTTCGTGCTTCGGTCTTCGTTTTCGAGTGCTTCGTTTTCGATACTACCCCTCTCAACCAGTGTGCTTTGCACGCAAATTTTCTTACGGCGGCCATTTCTTTCGGGTGCCGCGAAAATGGCGGTTTGAAGTTAAAAACTACTTTTTTCAGGATTCTGGCCTTGTTCTGGCCACAAAAAGCAGTTAGACGACCCAAGTTAGTACAATTTTGAAAGCATGGCATACATAAGCCCCACGAGAGATCAAGTTCCACGGATGAAAACAATAACACACGACCGCAAAGGACACTGGTTGAGAGGGACCCTTTAAATAAGGAAGTACCCCCCCCCCCCTTCCCCGGGCCTTAAATTTAGCAGTATTATTTAGACTGACACTCTGTTATTGCAGCCTGAGAGCTCTTTATGGAACAGATACTGTGATGAATGCAGTCCATGCCTGTGACTCTGCTGAAAGTGCAGCCAGGTGAATTTAGCCCTCTTAAAACATTGTATACAGTGGTGGATTTATCCTCCTTATATGGCTAAAAAATATAAGCCCAGAATTAAGGGTCGAAAATGTTTTGTCGTCCCTCCCGTATTCAAGTAAGAAAAGGTCACACTTCACCCCAGTCTCCCACCAAGCAAGCAAGAAAACACACATCCTCACTTTCTTTAGAGCACCTCAGGATCCACCACTGGCATTAATTTATGCAAAATATTTCTTAAAAAATTATATGACGAAGAACTGAGGTTTGCTTTTGACATAGCAAGGTTTTAATTATGTCAGTATTCTGTAAATAGATAATCTTTCAACCTTATATATTTTTTAATTATTAATTTTAATTTGTATTTTAGGGAGCTTGCCTTCTTTTATCCTGACTTTGTGGCTCCTACCGTAATCCAAAAGAGAAAGAAGAAGCGGTTACAGAGGACTCTTGCTCTCATCAGGCCTGATGCACTGCGCACAAGTAGAGGTACATGTACACTCAGTATATTACACAGCTCATGTTTAGTTTAACATATATATGAACCAAATAAATGACCTTGCTCGCCTCAACTCTCCTTTAGTTAGAGCATCTAACTGGTGTGAAGAAGGTCGTGGGTTTGACTCCCATCACAGACTCAACAAGAGGCTTAGGAAGCTTATACTTGGACTTTAAATTCCAGTGGTTTTGTTGCTGTTAAAAAACACGGCTGTCAGTCTCTGAGCTGTCATGCGAGACACGTTAAATATGTCTGTGGTTTGCGTAATTCAGAATTTTAAGCTAGCTCACTCCTCAGGGGGTTGGAAGATTGGGCATTTTCCATGTGCATTTGATTGGCAAATGAATGCTTTGCTGAAGTGTGGAAATGTTACCCCAAATTGATAGTTTTGGGTTAATGTCTAATTGTATAATGTAGCTGAAATTCGTCCCAGCCGAAATTGCCAAAAATGCTTCAAACCGGTCTGAGAAGCGGACAAGTTGAACATTCAAATTTATATCATCTAAAACAAAACTGTTGCGTTCCCATCCAAACCCTTGTAAATTGAGTATTTGTAACACAATGCCACTTATATTGTGTTCTTGTATCTTTAACTTGGGCCGCCTGTGCAATAGCGAATCTTTGCGCCAAACTACGGAGCCATCTTGAATTTTTAGGAACTGGACTGGACTATGGATAACAAAATTTTGGAACTACTTATTAATAATATATAGAACTGCATCACAGTGTGTGTGTGTTCGGATTTCAAGACCAGTAAATGATAACATCACTTTGAAGGGTGGCATGCATATGTATTCACGCACAAAATGTAAACAACAATGCATCAACATGGAGTAATTTAGTCAACAAATTAGTACAGTTATGTATAGGTCTGCAGCCACTTGATTGTGGAGGATCAGGCAGTTGTACGTTCTTGATTCTTGGGCAGACAGTTGTATGTTCATGATACTTGAATGTTTGACTGGTTTATCAAGTTTAATTAGTATTAAGTATTAGGTATAATTATATATATATATGTTGTGGTTTAAATAATCTTGTTTATTTAGTATAATTGAAGAGTTAATCAAATAAACATTTGATTTGTCTATATTTAGTGCACATGACTCGGTTGTTCCAAGGATGATTAAGCTAATCCAGGATAAGCGAGTATATTCATTTTCAGGTTTCTTTAAATTTTGTTAATATTTTTGTCCTTCAGTTTTGACTTTGAATAATCTCAAACTCTACAAAACAATAGCAGTGAAAAACTGGAGGAATTAAAACCTTAATCCAGGATTAGCATTCATTCAGCTTTAATAATACATAATTTTGATCAACAGCGCTTTACAATAATCAATCCTAATATTAAAAACAAGTTAGAAATAAAATTATATATAAACCTAATCTAAGACTGCATATAAAATAATCACAAGTTAGAAATAAAATTTTCAAACAACCAGGCCCAGGATGTTAATCAGCCATATGTTAATCAGTCAGTGACATGTCAAGCTACCTAGAAAAACATTTCCGAGTTCTCCCAACAGGAGTTGAACCTATATGACCTTCTGCACACCAGTTTGATGCTCTACCACTGAGCTACAGTAAACTTGTGGGAGCTAGGCCATATAACTGTAGGTCATGTACATGTAAATACAATTATACCTGTTAGATGTATAATGGTAACAAAATTTCTTATCTTTCAGAGTCTATCCTTGGAAAGATTCAAGAGGCAGGGTTTACTATTGCAATGTCAAAGGAAATAACACTTTCAAGGGATCAAGCAGAAGCTTTCTATTCAGAACATAAAGACTCAGATTTCTTTGAAACTTTAGTTACAAACATGGCCAGGTTTGTTGAACCTATATTTATTTATATAATTTGCTGTGTAAAACTTGCGCCGTGATTGGTTTAGAACTGTCATCTATTAGAGTACAGACAGACGAATGACATCATGAATGGTGGGAAAACATGCACGGGCGCCCTGCTCCAACAAATCCTTTGCATCGATCACCATCTCAAAACAGAGAGAACTTTTCATCAAACTGGGATCAATAGCACACTTGCACGATGTTGTCATTTGACTACAACTACCAGAATTCATTTCGTTTTTCCTTTATTATTTAAATTTTTAAATCCCATTGGGGTTTAAATAACAATGGCTCTAATTAGCATGAGAAAAAAGAAAAACTGGAGGATTCTGGTAGTTGTAGTCAAATGACGCCATCATGCAAATCTCCTATTAATTAATAATACGAATTTTAAATCGGCTTTTCAAGCTTGGCAAGAACTTGGAGGCAAATATGATGTACTTTTTAGCTCATTGTGAACAGAATCCGAGAAATTAGAGCGGGATTATCATTCGCTGTGAAGCGAATTGCAGTAAAAAATAATTAAGATTGTTTTTCCTCATATCAGGAAAGAATAGAGGTTAGTTTCTAAATATCTGTTTTTCAAAACATTCACTGAGTTGAGCTGTAGTTTATTTTAAGCCGTTTAGTTTTCACACTGGCCTTTGCTGTTGACATATTTTTTATCAACTTATTTAGCGTACGTCCAAGTGAAAATCTGAAGCGAATATCTCCGAAATTATATAAAACGAATAGATTCTATTTGGCTGTGGGTCTGTACTCTGATAGAGTACAGAAGACGTGAAAACATGACAAGAACAACAGTGACCCACTCGACTGCATCTCGTGGGCCACTTTAGTTGTTCTTGTCATGTTTTGACATGATCTGTACTCTATTAGAGTACAGACGCACGGCCAAATAGAATCTATTTGTTAAAGTGATGCCGTAAATAAATAAATTATATGCAGCCAATCAGGAACAGGATCGCTCCACCCACCCTCCATAAATAATATTTATGTCTTCCAATTTCTATCTTTAAATTTGTATAGTGATGCCTTATAATTTTTACTATTATTTTAACATTTACATTGAAAATATGGACCTTAAAGGGCAGTATCACAGGGATTTGACACTTTTGTATTAATTAATAGAAACCTAAAAATAATTATGGTCAAATTTTGTTATAAATTACCATCCTAGTGTACTAAAAACTGTCAATCCCCTCTGGCCATAGAAACTGGGTCGGAATGGATTGCAACTTAAAAATGTTAGGCTAATTTTTCAAGTTCTCGCATTTTCGTTTCCAAAATGCACTAGAACAGCGCCAGCAGGCAGTGCCTGTGGCATGGTGTTACTAGTATATGCGCGCACATGTTTCTCCTCCTTGTTTGTACGTATTGAAAACGGCCATCTTGTCATACGAACGTTAGGTTGTATTAAAGTTCCTGAAGTTAATTCCTTGGTTGTGACGTTCGTGTCTCTTTAACATTGGCGTGGTGGCAGCGGTGGGATACAAACCCACTCCTCCGAAGAGACTGGTGCCTCAAACCAGATGTCGACACAACCCTGCGCACAATCGCTCCCTGGTGCTACATGATCAAAACCGATCTCACTCGAGCATTCTATGGCCACGCACATGGAGTTGGTGTACAAAGCAAAATTAGCAAAAATCCAAAGCAAAATTTGTTTTAGAATTGCTTTAATTTGCACGTTATTCATTTGTTCTTCTTCAAACACGCACCATTTTGTCGCTAATTTTATGTAGATTTGTTAGCTCTTAGTTACGTCTCGAAAGCGCTTGAGTTTTTTTCCTCAAGGAGAGAAAGTATGAAGTGATGTTGAGTCAAAACTTCGCAAGCCGCGTAACACTTGCGACCCTATTTTGCGCTATCATTATCGCACCTATCGCGCCCAAAATTTTGCTATTTTTGCCTTTTTTGCCTTTTGTCAATCGCGCACTTTTTGCCTTTTTTGCTTTTGCCTTTTTTGCCTTTTTGCGTATTTTGCCTTTTTTGCGTACGTGTATTTTGCCTTTTGTGTAAACACGCGTTCGAAAAATTTCACAAACGAAACATGTTTTACAAGACAAAGCATTATAAAATTAATTTAACAAACTCTTTCTTTAGTATTTAGCTGTTTTATTTGTAAGTAATATCACTCACATTGTGGCGTTCTCGCTCGTCAAGCGCTCTTCGGTGAAATTGAGCTGTGGTACATTTGAAACTTTTAATAGCAGCAACAAATAAATTTCTGAATCGAGCGGTGAATGTAAACTTCAATCGGATAAAAATAATTCTGAACCGAGAAGACTACAAATAACTATTTAGAATCCCGGCAGCGAAAAATATTCTTAACTAAGTGATAAAAACACTGGAGAGAAGCCAGCCAGTTAACGCAAATACGAACATGCAAAATTCGTAAATAATATGTGGAAAAACCGGAAACGAAACTGGGATTTACCATTCACGCATTTGTTACCATATATAAAAATAACTTGAAATGAACATCCCTTGAGGCCTGACTTTGGTCGATCGAAATCGCATCGTTCCTGTATGAACTGGAGAAGAACAAAAATTGCAGGAGCTTCTTCTACTCGTGAAATGCAGAGTAAAATATGTGGATATTGTGTTTATGGGTCCCAGAGCACTTGGAAGCCGGAAATCGGCGATTTAATTTGGATTGCACGGGAAATGGAGAGTCTTCATGATCTACAGATGTAAAGTACCTAATATGTGTTATTGTGTGGTTCCAGAAAATATCCATACCCCCCCCACCCCCCCACGGAAGACATTTTGGTTTCCCCCCCCCCCCACCCCTCAGGAATTTCCGTTCCAAGGGGGTCTTTGATGACCCCCCTCCCCCCAGGAATTTCCAGTATTTTTAAACATGGACCCCCTCCCCCCTCGGAAATTCCAAAAGGTTTTGTACCTAAAAAATGAAGACTCAGTTATGCAAAATATACGTTACAATCCGATCGCTTTCATCAACACGCACACGGCTAACAGAGTTTACAGAAAGAACAAACAATGAACGTGAATCACAAATTTAATCCAAAGAAAGAAAGAATATCTTTCTTTCCAATCAAAAATTTAACTTACTTGTCTTGAAGTCTGATTATGTTTTTGTTTTCAAGACACTTTGCCATTGCTTAGCGCTTGCACGACGAAGGAAAATTCGAAAATCGTTCGTGTTTCGTAACAAAGCTGAGCAACCTGGCTTTTCCAAGAAATGGCCGGGAAGGAGTTTTGGTCGGCCATTTTGATCCCGTTCGGTTCAGTTCGTGCTTGCAACTTCAAGAGACATATTTTTTCTCATTTAGAGAGGCGATAAACTCAGAAAATAAAAGATACATGAAAGAACAAGATGTTTGGGTTTATTTCAATGGCCAGAATGTTTGATTTGGCTTGGTTTCATTCCCCGAAAATAGAGACAAAGTACGTAAGTATTTCTTACGAATTTGTTGTGTTTGTTCAGAAGGGAAACCCTCTGGAAAACAAAGCTCTGCGTGAACCCCCCCTCTCCTTCGGAATTCCTGGGCCTTTAACCCCCCCCCCACCCCCTCGGAATTTCCAGTTGTCTTCCGTGGGGGGTATGGATATTTTCTGGAACCACACATTAAAATTTCAAAACAAACAATAGCAACGTTGCTTTAATGTTTTACCTTTCAAAATCGGTGTTTCACTTTTCAAAATCGTGCATATTAATTACTTCCAAAGGCTTGTACCCGCGCAGCTGCCATGGAACAAAAGTAAACAAAAATCTGTTGATTCGATTCCACACTGTAATCAGCGTAATGCACGCGACAGTCAGAGACTAGAAATGTGCGCAAAAAAGGCAAAAAATTAGCGCGAGCACGAAAGGCAAAATCAAAAAGGCGCGATTGGCAAAACGCAACATTTGCCCAAAAGGCAAAAAGGGCAAAAAATGCGCGAAACAAGGGCGCGATAAAATGACAATTTTTGGAAATTCAAATGTTGTCTCGCGCTACTTTTTAAGTCGTGAATAACGACTTCTTGCAGTGATATGGGGAAAAATGCCACTCGATCGCTCAGTGTTAAACTTGGTAACCTGGCAAGCTTATATTAAGTTTATATTAAATTACCTGGCAAGCTTATATTAAGTTTATATTAAATTACCGCAGGCACACGCAAGATGCAGGCTCGCATAATGCGAGCTCACGAACTAGCAATGGCATACTCACACAGCTCGCTTTTAAATTTTCAAGATGGTATTTCTTCCCTAGGGGTTTGACTGTATTATAAGCATGGTATGATTGGTGTAGTGCAGATGTGAAGAGGGTTAAATAATACAGCTCAAACAGTAAGCATTAAATAAAATTAAATTCACTGTTGACAGATTAATTAAATTAATTGTTTTGACAGACAGCTTATTTAATTAATTAGCTAACATCAGATGAGTGATCAATAATTAGTCATTAATAATTAATAATCAGTAATTATTACATGTAGTGATGAAGACTTCCACAGTGGGGAGACTAATGCCACTTGAAAATACTGCATTGCTGCAATACCTCCCCTCTCATGTGCCTCCTCCATGTTGCCTGGGGATTTTCTTTTTAGGATTAATTTTTTGTCGCCATTTTCAATCTACTTTTTCAGTTTTGATACAGTGAAACTGAAATTTAAAATCAATATAGAACTCTTCATTCTCCAAAAAGCTACCTTTTCCTTTTTTCAAATTTATGTTAGCATTTTTGGCAGGAAAATGACATCATTCATTCGCTGAAAATTTGTCTGAAATATGCTGAACCAACAAGACTAGTTCAGAACAAAAGAATCGGAGTTCGTCCTACAGCGGGCCAATCAAAACAAGGGTCAAATCGAATGACAGTCGGGAATTTTTGATGGCCAGGAATTTTGAAGACAAAACGGACTCGACTTAGATATATTTTACTGGAATGATGGCCAGAAATTTTGAAGACAAAATGGGCTCGACGTAAATATTTTTACCTGAATGAACAGCCGGGAATTTTGAAGACGAAACGGGCTCTACGTAAATAGATTTTACCTGAATGATGGCCAGGAATTTTGAAGAAGTAACGGAACTCCGATTCTTTTGTTCTGAACTAGTCTTGTGATTGGCTGAAAAACGTTGGGTGGCCCCAGTTGAGTTCGTTGCACTGTAAAATATGACTCTTTAAATGATATCAATTGCAAAAAATTGCTATTTTAAAAACATGTGAGATAAAAAACAACAAAGGGCAAAAAAATCCCCATAATCTGCCAAATGGGCAAAGGAAACCAATTTATTTAATTTAATTAATTTAATTTAACCAGGCTATAGCAAGGTATACGTTTCTTTAAAAAATTAAGCATAATTAATGAGAAATTTGGAGAGAGATATTTTAGACGACCTTTTTGTTGATATATTATCACAAGGCTAAAAATACAAATTGTTAAAAACTGAATTTTTTCGACTATATTGTCATCATCAGGGTTCTTTTGTTTTGTTTAAATTATGTTTTGTTTTTATACAGTGGTCCAATGATGGCATTGTGTCTGGCTCGGGAGGATGCTGTGGAAGGTTGGAGAGAAATATTGGGACCAAAGGAGATATCAGTAGCTGCTGAACAGGCTCCTGACAGGTGCAGTGATATTTATATATACAACTATTACAATAGTTACCACATACATTATATTACTTACAGCACATTACTTACTTTAAAGGAGCACAATATACATATTTCTCATTTTTTTCGATGTAGAAAACCACATGTATGCATGCATGTTTTTGGGGGCCTTAATTGTTGCAAAGATGACATTGTAGTGTTAATTTTCTTTCAATTAATTTGAGTGGAACGTGTGAGGTTGATGAGTGAAGTCAAATATTCGTGAAAATTGGTCTACCATAAAAGCTCTATTTAGGCCCCCCTCTCTATTGAGCCCCCCTATCTAACAAGCCCCCCTTTGGAAGTCAGATTTTGTAATAAGCCCCCCTCTCTAATAAGCCCCCCCCCCCCCTCTTCTTGAGGCCTGAAATTAAATAAGCCCCCCCGCCCGGGGGGGGGGGGGGGGGGGGCTTAATAGAGCTTTTACGGTATATTATCAAAATGTATTAAATTTAAACCAAGAAAAAAAAAATGTAGTCATGATCTGCATTTACAGTAAATAATTTTAATAATTTTGAGCTTTCAAAAAAATAAACATAGTTGTACAAGGTTTTAGTTTGAACAAAAATGCTAGCAAGGGCACTAGTCCACATATGGTCATGTTGGGTCTGAAGTAAAACTAAACAGAAGCATTTTGTTAAATAAAAGTAATCAAGTTAATTAACACTGCAGTTTGAGGCATCAGTTTCAAGTGGAGGACAGTCCTATCAATCCTTTACATGGCTCAGACTCCACTGAGACTGCAGAGAAAGAAATCCAACAGTTCTTCCCTGTTCAGTCCACTGTAGCAGTTATTAAGCCTGAAATGGAACCTGATAAAAGAGGTTTGTCTAATCGTAAAACTACTTCATGAAAATGTGGTTACTGTTAATCTGTAATTTTATGAGCTGTACTGTAAAACCCTGGTTTATGGTGCATCTGCCAGCTAACATAAACATATTCTAGTTATGAGCCTCCATCCTGGATATACCCCCCCCCCCCCCCATCCATTTCCTTATATCCTTATTACCATCCTCACAGAACTTTGTTTAACGTCAACTTTTTATTCCGTTTATAAACTTAAACCCCCACCCACCTATGCACACCCAAAACCCAGGGCTTGGCTTATAATGAGTGGGATTTTCTGGTATTTTTGTTAACAAAAAGTGTAAACAATGTTTATTTATTTTTGATATTCATGATATTTATTGGAGGCTTAAAAACAATTTACCAGGATGCAAAGGTAATGGCAGGCAGACTTAATGGAGGTACAATTGTTGAGCATTCAAACCCTAATAATGACCCTGCCTCGGACATTGAACAGCTAGTTTGCAATGCCTATTATTCGGTCTTATTCGGATGGTGACCGCATTTCGGCCTGCAGCTGTTCTTTAGGATGGAGAGAGATCGGGCTGTTAATGCCGCTGCTGATCCTGTTTCCCTCTGCTTCAAATATTTTTTCTCCCGGCATATCGCAAAGAAATCCTGAACTATAGTCACACACTCAACTAGTATCTTGCGCAGAGTCTCTGGGGACTCCGCAGGCGGGTTTCCTGCATCTCAATTGGCCGTTGGCATCGGTGGTATCCACAGTGTTGACATATGGCGCAGCAAAGGCGTGAAATGCTTGTAAACCGTTAGAAGCGAAAAAACTGACTTTGTTTCTACACGAGTGGTTCTTCTTTGAACAAATTGATAGGGTATTAGAATTTGACAGATTGCCTTGAAATTTGGCCCGAAGATTCCCAAGACATCAAACAAAAATACCGTGTGAGGGATTTCTGTTTTTCAAATTGATCTCCCACAATGGCCTTCATCGTAACACGTATCGGTAAATTTTTGATAAGCAAACTTGACAGAAAAATTGTAAAGCAACCAATAGGAAAATTGAAAAAGCCTCACACGGTTTTGAAGATTAACACCTTGTGATTGATATAATGCAGCAGTTTTGTTTGTGCGCTCAAATTCGATGTCCGATCAATTCGCTCAAAGAGATGTCAGTCGTTTTGGGCTTTTTGGAAGCACTCCGTCTTACGGTTAGATAAAATTAAAACAAAACAATTTTTATCGGATAGCGCATTTCATAACCTTTACATTGATATATAGTTTGTGGTAGTTTCATTTAAAACAGCGCGCTTATAATTTTTTTACGCAAAGGTCTACGGTAACCTTAATAAACATGCTTGCTCAATTATCCTTTGTTTGTGCCCTCTCAGCCTTGCTAGCAAGCTGAATGTTAATTAATATATCGAAAGTAGCCTATTGATGAATCCTGTAGTACCCAATCATTTCACAGCTAAGTGCAGAATAATGTCAAAGCTAGGGCTAATAAAATGATCTAACAATGGGATCCTAACTGAACAAACAAACACACATACCTTACAATAATATTGTTTTCAGTGTGCAAATTAAGCTTAATTACATCATTTGAAAAATGTTTGTTTATTTGTTTATTTTTTTAAGTTTTAATTTTTTTAGCCAAGAAAATATTACACTGTGCTTATATATTCATTTATTTTGTCTTGCTAACCCAGAGGAAGTAATGCAATGCATCAAAGAAGCTGGTTTCAAGATTCAGTTTGAAAAAGAGGTGACTCTCACTAAGGATTTAGCATCACAATTCTACCATGAACATGAGGGAAAAGACTTCTACGAAGGCCTCACAGATTATATGTCAAGGTATGTACACAGAAATTGTTGCCAGTAATGATTCAAATCAACATACTCTGCACTTTCTCTAATGTCTCCGAGTACCCCATATAATACATGTTCTTTTAATATTTATTTAATAAAGCTCCCCAATTCTGGTTAAAATAGTGGATCTATTGTGATTGTGTGGTTCCAGAAAATATCCATACCCCCCCCACGGAAGACATTTTGGTTTTCACCCCCCCACCCTCAGGAATTTCCGTTCCAAGGGGGTCTTTGATGACCCCCCCTCCCCCAGGAATTTCCAGTATTTTAAACATGGACCCCCTACCCCCCTCGGAAATTCCAAAAGGTTTTGTACCTAAAAAATGAAGACTCAGTTACGCAAAATATACGTTACAATCCGATCGCTTTCATCAACACGCACACGGCTAACAGAGTTTACAGAAAGAACAAACAATGAACGTGAATCACAAATTTAATCCAAAGAAAGAAAGAATATCTTTCTTTCCAATCAAAAATTTAACTTACTTGTCTTGAAGTCTGATTATGTTTTTGTTTTCAAGACACTTTGCCATTGCTTGGCGCTTGCACGACGAAGGAAAATATTCGAAAATCGTTCGTGTTCGTAACAAAGCTGAGCAACCTGGCTTTTCAAGAAACAATGTCCAGGGGACTGGGAAGGAGTTTTGGTCGGCCATTTTGATCCCGTTCGGTTCAGTTCGTGCTTGCAACTTCAAGAGACATTTTTCTCATTTAGAGAGGCGGTAAACTCAGAAAATAAAAGATACATGAAAGAACAAGATGTTTTGGTTTATTTCAATGGCCAGAATGTTTGATTTGGCTTGGTTTCATTCCTCGAAAATAGAGACAAAGTACGTAAGTATTTCTTACGAATTTGTTGTGTTTGTTCAGAAGGGAACCCTCTGGAAAACAAGCTCTGCGTGAACCCCCCCTCTCCTTCGGAATTCCTGGGCCTTTAACCCCCCCACCCCTCGGAATTTCCAGTTGTCTTCCGTGGGGGGGTATGGATATTTTCTGGAACCACACATTGCGTTATTTAGACTGTTCTTTTAAATATAAATTAGCAGCTGTTAACATGATGAGCAAGGCAATCACTCACTCTTGACCACACAACTCTTTGGGGTTTTGGGGATTCTGGCATTGGTCATTGCATTAAAGACCCAGAGACCCCAATGAGTTGTTGTGTATTTAAAATATAATTATGGCCATGTGCACGGTGTTGGTGTACAGTGGCTATTTATTGACAATGTCTGACGACTTTTACCTGGATTTTTTTTGTTATGGACTGAATATGAGTGAAAATAATCATATAGATTGATTCTCTGTTATATCAGCTAGTCATATTGCTGTTTGAATCTCCTCTATTTCACTGGGTTAGTGAGTAACAAAGAGAAAACATTATCCAATTCACTAAAATTTTCATGGGCCGCGTAACATTTTTATTCACAAATGTGCAGAGTTTGTAGCGTTTACAGCGTTTTTAAGCGTGTAAAATTGTCTAACTTGCGTTTGGTTTATCAACGTTTATCATTTCAAACGTTTAGTTTCTATCGTTTGTATCGTTCGTTTCGAATCTTGTCTATTGTTTCTATCGTGTCTATAGAAAACGTTTCTATTAGTTTCGATCGTTTCATGTGTTTCATCCACGTAATTAATTGCAAAATTCTGACTATCTTTTAAAATAAACATCAAGCCAGAATTACTTTATGTGAGACCTAGTAGATCTCTGAGTGTGAGCCCCGGCTACTTTGATAAAAACAAAAAATGAAACAGAAAAAAATACACAAATAACAAAATCATGTACAAGAAGTATTTATAATTCATATCGAACAATTTCCATCAAAAAGTCGTGGATTACTCAACTACCAACCTCATTCCCAGGGTCTCTCTTCTTCACGCCAAAAGTGATTGAAAAGAGACCCTGGTTCAGGCTGGTCACGTGTCTAAGTGACATTTTTAAACTCTAGGGAGGGCTCCTATAATTACGAATCTTTGTCGCACTTCTTTTGTACTATGAAACCGCCACTGTTCACAGGGAATTGCGGTCGTCTTAAGATCTCTTTTTAAGCCCAAGTAAGTTAAGTGTTTAGAGGCAATTTACTGTGGCCGAGATGTAAAATCTAACACATCGCACAATGTAAATAAACAAAGTTAATGCACGTTGCATGTCAAGTTATTTCTTTTTTAAGATCCTAAAGGCTAAAGGTATTAAAGGCGGGTGCAATGAAAACAAACAGAAACAAACAATAGTACGTAATTTACCTGGAGTTGGGTTGAATTTTCTTGAATATTCATAGCGATCGCAATGTTTATATATGATCGGCTCATTTTGTCAACTTTTTAATCATATTCGCAACGCCGCAAGTAGCGACAAAATACACGAGACTGAACAGAAAAAAGAATTGAGCAAAACATTGTAACCGAATAAATAAAAACTATAAAGATTTTATTTACCCCTTTCCTGTCCTGAATTCGAAACGCGACGGCTGCCTTTCGAACCTTCGCCGGCCTGTTTATATATGGCGATATTTTGATAAAACGCCTGAGAATTCTGGCTTTCTTTGAGCAGGATACATCGCTAACCGATTTGCACAGCTTGCAACAACTCTAATTTTAACATACAGTACTAGCAGACGCGACACGACACGTTCTCAACGCCATGTTTGTTTACTCTTTGTCACGTGTTATTTCACTAGTTCCCAGTCTTCCACAATAATCAATATTATACACGATTGTGATGTCAGTAGTGATTTTGATTACTTACTGTTTTGCTATGTGATATTTCAGTGGTCCTACACTATTTCTGGTCCTGACAAGAGAAGATGCAGTCAGTGGTTGGAGAGCTATGATGGGGCCCACTGATCCACAACAAGCCCTAGACCTTGCACCAAACTCGTAAGTTGATGTTGGCAAAATCAACAACACCAGTATTTTTTTTAATTGTTTTAGTCGCGACTGAATATGTCATGGGTGGATTAAACATTGAAGCTATAAATTAAGAGTTTTCTTGATTAATAATTAATTGATCACTTGGTATTATTGATAACATTTTGTTCCTGGTCAGTTTATTTAAATGTTTATGCGTGGCACTTACTCGTTTACTAATCGTGTCAGTAACGTGCATGGCATATTGTCGCAACATTGCCGTATTTTTAATTTGCACTGGTGGAAATTGATTATAAGTAATAAGTACATCTGCATTGTCTTGTCTGAGTGTCATAGCATTGCTTTCAGTTTGGAAAGGTTCACAAGGGGAGGTTTTTCACATGTAAAATTGCTTGTAAGGCTAGAGGTTTATACCCTTTCTAATGGAGAGAGATATAAGCTGTAGGAGACATAGCAAAGAAAACGTATTTGGGTGGAATTTCACTAAATAAAACTTTTTGTGCTGTGGTGATTTATTCTGTGACATACTATACAGAGCTAATCTAAATTTCCATAATTTAAAATCTTCCGTAGGCCATCCCCATAAAATGTTTTGTTTCCCATCGCCCTCTCTATCTCGTGAAAGTGCAGGTCAGTTGGTCGGTAAAAAAAAAAAAAAAAACCGAGAAACGAAATATTGCCTAATAAATTATTAATACATAAATAATTCCAAGCGAGCCTTGATTATATCTTCCCTGTTACTACCATTTTGAAACAAGCCGATAATCACTCTGAAAGGTGTTCGAAGATGTTATTACTTGGCTGATTTAGATGTCAGAGTGATTTTAAGATGTAAACACAGCATTTTAAACTTCGTAACACCCGAGAAAAGGGTACAGGCAATGAATCAGAATTGAGTCGGTCGGACGATGGGAAACAAAACATTTTATGGGGATGGCCATAGTGGATGAATGGAAGGTTTAGAAATTAAATAAGAGGGAGGGCTTCCTGCCTTGCAGTCCTTGAAGTCAACTCATTACATGCATACATAAATATTTATTTATTCAACGTGCAAATACCAAAAATAAATACAAAACAATGCACTGAAATTGAGTTTAAGAGGTGGACCCTTTGTAAAAAAACACCTCAATGCATTTACTCTCTCAATTCCCTGTTGTGATTCCCAGGAGTGAACAAAGAATTTTTTGACTATTCACAATTCTACGAACCATTCAGTAAATCCCATACATTCACTATAAAAATGCAAAATAGCTGTGACACAGTCTAACAGTTTGTCTGGGCTCCCTGTGGTCAAAACTGGGTTGCCAATATAATAATACAGTACATGATTGGTTCATTTAATTGTCACAAATTGATTGGAAGTCTTTTCAATCCTTGTAGTCTTCGTGCACAGTTTGGTGTAGACACAATGAAGAATGCTGTGCATGGCAGTTCTACTGTGGAGAAGGCTGAGAAGATTATTATGGAGTTCTTTCCTGAAGTAGAAATTTTACCTGATGGAACTGTCAAAGGTTTGAGTCTTTTATTTATTTGAAGCTACCAACAACCGTTGTAGCTACGACCGTTGTTGTGCAACGTTTTGGCTTATTGCCACATGCCATTAATGATAAAAATTTTATAGGCCTTTTATAGGCTCGCTCCATGTTTAAAAGATATATGGTATCCTCCAATTTATGCTCTTCACTCTCACCTGTAAAATCCACTGTCTACAATCAATCTATTATAAGACCATGACCTCCCATCTATGAAAAAGATAAAACAGAAAACAAATTATAAATACTACATTGTGCATGGGAAATTCCTTAGTACTCCTATGCAGCCGTTATTTGTATCGTCACGCAACGCTTCTCCCCACTAACGGCTGCTCAAATCCACCGTACGGAAAAAGATGGCGGCTGTACATTTTACCACAATACCTTGCGAACCTAACACAGCCAAACAGGCACATAGAACGCCATATTTTTGTGAAATTCGTCCCTTTACTAACAACATTGTGTATGCTAGGTTTGAAGTTTTTAGAACTTTTCTGTGCGTTTTTATGAGCGTTTTTAGGGTTTTCAAGCGCTAAGAATTATGGGTAAATGTACCAGTCGCCATTTATTTCCGTACGGTGGATTATAACGAAGTTTTTTAGACATTATTTTTTCATATCATACATTTTTCTTCAGTAAAACCTGGTGTGCGTCAAATTCAAAAGGCAGCATATTGGCGTCCGTTTGACATTTCCGACGCTAAGGTCACGATAAGACACAATCTATGATTGGTGTATTTGTGCGCGAGCAAGTTCCGAAAAATGGCACTGCAACTGTGAAAGGAATGTGGTTCGGATTTGAGCAGCCGTTAGTTGGGAGAAGCGTTGCATGACGACACAAATAACAGCTGTGTAGGAGACTACTATCATCCCAGTTCATCTAAATATACCTCGAATTGTAATATATATATATATATATAGTCTATTTTAATACACAACAGCTCTCTGTCCAAAATTTAAATTAAAACAAGCCGCAAAATATTTTTCATAAAAATTGAAGGCCACAGTTTTTTGTGATGATTTATAGCAAGCACTTATTAGACATTATATTTAAATGTTGTTCAGCACCCAGGTTTGACAACATAGAACATAAAATTGCCTATATTCAAACGGAGCAATTCCATTTTCCCTGGACAAGAAACAATATGGCTTGCAAGCGAAACATCGTATCGAAAAGAGAAGAGAAACAATAATATTATTATAATTCGCAAGCAATACTGACACCATAAGCATAAAATCACCTAGATTCAAATGGAGAAATTCAATTTCTCTCAGTACATGTAAACTTATTTTAATTTCCTCGGACGAGAAACATGGCAAGCGAAATATCGTATTGAAAAGTGAAGAGAAAAACAAATAATGTAAATTCACTAGACACCTTTCCAGTATTTCAGCGCAGTCGGAAAGCCGTTAGATTTCGTACGATTTTAGCCTAAAAAAAGCTTTTGAAAATCATTTGTTTGCTTACCAAGCTCAATTCAAAGATGCAGAGCTTTAATATTCTCTCTCAAAATCCTTCTACAGTAGTTTTGTTTCAAAAACACATAGCTAATTGGATCGGATGCAAACAACAGATGAGTGCACGAATATAAACAATTAATTTCAGCACTGCGAGCTGCTTCACCTTATATATTAGATAAGCTGAATGGTACTTACTTGTATGCTCGATGGTGCTATGTTTTGGCATCATGTGATGTGATGACCACTTGAATCCATACTTTTTCTCCCGTCCGAAGGACTTTACTCGCCCTTTCATAATAGACTAGTAAAAGCGAAACCTAATTTTTAAGTCCACATGACGCCATGACGGCCAGAGAGTTGTTGACGTGAGTCACGTGACCAGCCTAAGCCACGGAAAATGATGCAAAAGCATATTCTCGCCCCAGTCTTCTCGTTACCAGGCCCCATGTCCTGCTAAATTACATCCCTGAACCATATGACGCAAATTTATTTTTATAAAACAGACACCGTTATTGAAAAGAGGATGATCTAAAACCTCTCATAAATTTATCCTTTTAGTTTTAAATTGAAAAGTGGCTGAACAGGGGATTTAAAGGAGCCAATCAAAACCATTTTGTGTGCTGTTCTTTCCTAATATTTAAAAGAAAAAATAATAATCGCCCTTTTGATAAACCTAATTACTTCAATATCTACATCTGACAGGAATAAGTCGCTGTTTCATTGAGCATAATGTACTTTTAAAGCAATTTGAAATATTCAAAGCGATCTGGTCACGTGACTGATGACGTCACTTCAAAAACGTGTTCAAAAACGTGTTCTTCACATAAACATCTATCCACATGTAGATTTTTGTTGCTATGCGCCTTACATTTCATGAGATATGGCTGAACCAAATTTCCACACATTTTTGCTCTCGTGTGTAGCCCCCTTAAATTTAAAATGCCAGAGGTCTAATGGCCATCTCAAAATGTCCCATATCAATGTCTTGCTGACTACATTGATTGCTTTTCAATTGATAGAAGCCTGTTCTCGCAGTAAACAAAAATGCATTTTCGGGCGTGGTCATGACGCCATCGCACTAAGTTTGATATGAGAGTTATTTTTGGGCGTGGTCACGTGACTAATGACGTCATCGCACTAAGTTTGATATGAGAGTTATTTTATGGTAAGTGTTATTTAAATACCTTGTGGTGCTACACCCTTCTAGGCCTCAAATTGACAAAGTTATTTGGCATTGAAAAAATTTCAGTTGCAAAGGATTCTGGGAAGGTTCTTATTATAATTATATATTGCTTTTATAATTATTATTATTATTATTTCTCTCTATAGTACCACAAGTGGAAGCTGAAGGTGGAGAGGAGGGAGTGACACAGGACATAAAACAAAATCAGCAACCTGATGGTATGACACCTGTATACACATACTGTTTCACTTGTAGCTTTTGTATGACCAGTACTACTGATTACTTTTCACTGTACTCTATTCTAAACCACTAATTACTCAAGATTACAGTTGTAAAAATGCACCTAAATACTAGAAAAAAGCTTTTTCTGCTCAGTCAGTTGTTATTTTCCACATGTAAATAACCAAAAATATTTCCAGCGTTTTTGTAATTAGAGGATTAACATTCTGAAAAGAAAATGGTTTGGTGATGTTTTATGAAAAATGTATTTGCATAGTAAATATTAACACATTGACTACTAAACCGGTCATAAACGGCCAAGAAGAGACCACAGACTTGTACCACTTGTGACGTTATCACTTTTCACGCCAGAGGATGTCTTTGATAATCAACGGATAGAGTTGGAAAATGTCTAACAAAGCATGCCTAAATGAGCACAAAACATTAAATTGGACCAGAGATACACACAAAACAACTCCAAAATCACCAAAAACCGCGACCTTCACTACCATTGACACTCTTTGTCAAAAAAATTCCCTTTTCCCAACGTTTAGGTTAAAACTTTTTCAACGTGAACAAAGGCAACTGAAAGGCCAACAAAACCACAAAATAAAATAAGAGAAAAAGGAGAGCAAGAACGGCAAAAAAAAATAAAAGGAAAAGAAAAGCCTAAAGTCAGCTAGTCTGTTTTTCAAACCCAAAAACTATGTTGAAATTTTGATTTCTGCACATGCCCAAGGAAAATATTGAATTTGTTGCTTCTACGTAGAAGGGGATGTTAGTTGCCGTGTTTTAAACTAAGTTTTAGACAGTTTGACATTAAACTGTTGAGATAATGACCAGAAATAGGCATCCGGGATGTTAGATTGCCGTTTTTTGGAAAAAGCCCAGTAGTCAATGGGTTAAGGGACTGTTCGTTTATTACATCCCAGGGGAGTAGGGGTGTTTTTAAGGGGAGGTGGGGTAAACTTGAAATATGCTTTTTCTGGGGGGTAAATGTAATTTAAATATATTGCAGGGGGTGCAAATTTTATTCCATGTTATTTCTAGACACCACCCCCCCAAAGTTGAGGTTTAGTATGAAAACAAAATTGCTTGGGGGTGCACATCCCACCCATGTGCACATTTAGCTTTTTGTTTTTGTGAGGGCCTCAATTAAATATTTACTATCGTGTAAAACCTTGCAAGTATCTCAGTTAGTTTTTTCAATCTCATATTGTAGGTACACTTTTGGATGTGGAGCTATTAGTTACAACCAAGTTGAATATTGTACACTGTACATAGGAATTTCAAATTAAATTTGTTTTGTATAAAATATATATTTATAGAGACATTCAGTGAACCACTGGGAATGGAAAATAGTAGCATCCCCAGTGAAGCCATTAAAGCATCATCTGAACTTGATGACCAACACAGTGCATCAAGAGCTCGCCTCAACACCAAGCCTGAAGGAGAACTGAAGGGAGCCTGGGTTCCACTACAAAGTGATGAAAACCAGTGGCTTCAGGTGGACTTTGGGAAAGTAACAAGGCTGGTAAAGATAGCTTTGCAGGGAGAGGCTGGCGAGTCATCCCGTCATGTCAAAGAGTTCAGTGTCTCATATAGCCTTAGTGGAGAGACATTTATACCTTATAGAGAGGACAGCACTGAAAAGGTAAGTCACTGATTAATCTTAATATTATTGTTACATGTATGTTGGTCTATAGCCAAATTCACATTAGAGACGGAAAACCATCTTAGACGGGAAACTCGTCTTAACACGGAAAACTCGCCTGATATGAATCCGGTGATTAGGACGAGTTTCCCGTTTTAAATTAATCCGTCCATTTTCCTGTCCAAAACGACGGGAAAATCAGATGGAAAACTTATCTTAGACAGAAAACCGTCTTCAATTCACATTAGACAAGAAAATCAGGACGGGTTTCCTGTTTGCTACACACTGGAACTGGAAATTCAGCAATTGCTTCTGGGATAGAAATGTAACCTGGCCTCATACTCGTCCACGTCTCTGACGGCTCTAAGTCATTTATCCTTCTAATTTTACCGTTCTTAACCCATTGACACCTGGGCTTTTTCCAAAAAAACGGCAATCTAACACCACAGACGCCTATTTCTGGCCATTATCACGACCTTTTACTGCCCAACTGTCTAAAACTTAATCTGCAACATAGAAACTAACATCCCCTTCTACTTTTTTAGAAGCAATCAAATGAATTCAATATTTTCCTTGGGCATGTGCAGAAATCAAAATTTGTTTACAAATTCAGTTGCCCCGGTTGTTAATCAACGTATATTGGCAAAACAGATAGAACTCTTAATTTTCATCCGAACACATGAACATGCTATCTCTGACCAAGAGAGTTCACTATACAAACACTTGCGCACTTGTGAACATTTAATTTTCATTCGTAATTTGTGTAATTTACCGGATACTTTAAATACTGACAACGCTCTACTTACTATTCCTTGTAACAAAGAATATTTCACACAATAGTGAACTATTTTCACTGGTCTCACCTGCACTTCTATAATGAGAATGGGAGCCCTGGCGTCCTTAGGCTTATAGCACCGGTAATATGAAACACATCATCAATGCACCAGGCAAACCAAGTTCGAATCACCCATACTCAAGACGAAGCCACCCACACTAAAAAAACGAGGGCCCAAACTTAAAACCCATTACCCAAACTGAACCCGTGGTGGATCAGAACAAGATCGCTGTGCATTTGAGGGACAAGAAGGTAAAGCACAGATTTTTGATGGAGTCCAGAGAAGCATATTGACTTTAGTCACTTTAGAGCAACCTAGAAATTTCGTCAGATGAAAAAGAAAGCAAGCAGTGGGATGCAGCACCTTGGCAGAGAACCTCTGCTAACTTCACTACAGCGCAGTTTGACCGTTCTTTCAGCCGACATGGGACATGATGTACGCCAATTGAGCCTTGGATAAAGCAAGAGGGAAGGTACAACCAGAACGCAAACTATGGGGTGTTTCTCCCTTGTCATTGTGAGTTTCCTTGAGATACATCTCTGACTAGGATGTAAAGTTCTTGAGCGGAAATACCGGGGGAGTTCATTTTGCGATTTAGAAAACGTGCTAAAGAATGCAGTTTAGCTAGAAAAAAGGCAACCGCTTGCTTGACTGTTTCTTAGCTTGCAATTACTCCGCAATAAATGCCCTAAGGTTCAACTTGACTCCTAAGGCAGAGGTGGGGATTCCAAGTTACAAAGAGCTGTTCCATTCTCCCTGACGTACAATTCTATGAAATATTGCGCAAAGTTTGACTATAATTTGAAGTCAACGGTATTAAACGATAACTAAACAACGGGCAAGCACAAGTTAAGGGTGTACACTATGCTTGCCACGGTAGGGACAGTCGTTGCAATGTACTTGTGTTTATCCATTTCTGCCTTTCCACACAAGGAACCAACAAAGTTACGAGGCGAGGCAGAGAAAAGTAATTTGCTCCCTGAAAGAGCTCAGAGAAAAATCTCCAGTTCTTCCTTGTGAGATTGCTTTTGCTTCTCATACATGTAGGTAGTAAATACTGGGTCGCGCAGGTAAGCAGATTAAGGCGTGCATAAAATGGTTGAAGATCGACTTTGAGTGACGAGCTCGAGCAGAAGGCTACTGAAGGACCTTGTATGCCATTATAACCACACATCTGGCAAAAGTCAGTAGAAGCTAAAATCATTAGGGTGGAAAGTCAGGGGACAGCTAACAAACAAAGATACAAACCATCTGTGAAAGTTCCTATGATAAATGACAAAACACTGCATATTTTATTCAGACACAATATACATAAAACCATCTGATGATGGAAAAACTAAATAAAAAAATAACGGAGAAACGCCATGGTCAACAGGTGCAGGGAAAGAAAACCTAAGTCCCAAGGCTAAAACGACTGAGAGAAAAAGCCCTTAGAGGGAAGAGGGAACATTTAAAATCGCAGCATTGCCTTAGCAAGGTAGATGTAGCCTGAAGCAAAGGTCGGCCATAATCTCCTTAGATAAACATCAGCATCAATAAAAGTGCATGCAGGGAAGTGACAGGGACCAAAGAAAATAAAGTATGTGGGCAATAGGAGGAAAAGCGCAAGGATTACAGAACAAACTAGGAGAATGAGACGCTGGATTTTGGGCAAAAACATTAACACCCGCGCAGCGAGGAGTAGGATAAGATGAAAAGAATGGACGAGGCTGGACAGAAAGGTCACACTAAACAGTTGAAGGAAGGGATATATAAATTTGACTGATTGGCCAGCGTTGGTAATCGGCGAAAGAGAGGCATCCATATCGATAGGCAACGCGATGGAAAATGAGCCGGATTGCACGAGGAAGAGATATCATAGTGACTAACATTGGACGACAAAACCTGAGAAAATACGCGCCTGAGGGGATTAAATAAAGGAAGAGATCTGGAACCTGGCTTATCCCAAGCTTATTTTAAAAGCTTATACCATTGTTTCACATGGTATGAATGTCCGTGATGACATTTAGCCTCATCTCGCACTCCTTTCCTGTATATATTTGCAACACTCTCCATGTATTTAATCTGGAGCCTTGTAAAGTTTTATTTCGTAAAATCTTGTACCTGATGAAGCTAGTTTGGCTAGCTTAAATATTGTACATACGTTGTAGCATCAGCTTTTAATTAGTCTTTGGACTTTTTATGTCTTAGATAAGAGCCATGCTATTGACATAAATGTCAACCCAGGAGTTAGAAATCAGGGGGTGAAAGACTCGAGGACATTATCCAAATAGTGGCAATGTTACAATGGAGATGAGAATCAGGCCGATAATCGGAAGTGGCTACGGAAATTATTTCTTGATCTACATTTTGTAAAACACCTCCCTAAGAAAAAAATGAAGCATCAGAGCAAAGCTGAACATGGCGATGGCGTTCCGATTGCCAAGGGAGAACACATCTCAACTCAGAGAACAGGACCAAAGTTTAATAGGCCTTGAAGAGCGAGAAGCTGTAGAAATTACCATGTTGATCTAATTTGTAAACAAGCGGTTGCCGGACTCAAGGCCACAGAAATGTACCTGCCAGCAGCTTTGCAGCCAGTAATACAAAAAGCATGGTATGCCAATAATGGAATGGAAATGATAAGAAACTATGGAACCAGTGGTATGATAAACAAAAGCCGAAAGCTTCCAACCAAAGGGAATCAAAAGGGCAAACTAATGTAAGGATATAGTAGGGTAAAAACGAAGGTGGAAAAACTTGGACAAGCAGACAAGACATAAATTGGTAGATTTGACAAATTTATTATGCAAAAGGAACAAATACAAGCAATAAGAGATAAACACAATAGGGATGTTGGGCCAGAAACCGTACTTCGTTAAACGTTGAAGGCTGAAACCGACAACGGTTAGTATAATGCCCAACGCAACCACGAGGTGGGCTGGGCGAGGCGGGACTCGGCACACCACAAACTCCAGAACGAGGGTCACGCAAGCTTAGTCAGGGACTCCATAACTTTTCCATAATTGTGGTGCGAGAAAAGGGCCAGGAAATAAGCTCTGAATTGGTCGTTGGGATTGCCCAAACTGATGCAGGCTAAACTCCTGGAGAACGATTGAAAAGTGAATTTCTCGTGGTGGGCCTTTGAGGCACAGCTTGCGAGCTCTTCCGCCAAGCGCAGGGCCTCATACTTATCAAAATTTGAGCCGCTCTTCATAACCAAGGCATTGATCTTGCAGAATAGCATTTCAACAGAAGACTTGTCCAGGTGCTCCAAAACTCAGTTAAAGCGAGCCTTAAGAGCCTCAGCAACATTATCTTCACAACCAGCAATAAAGGGTTAGGAAGGAAGCAGGATAAATGGCAAAAGGGGAAAATATAGGAACGCAAAGCAAAAAAATGAAAGAAAAATAACAAAATGAATATAAACAGGTAAACAGGCCGCCACTCCCCGGCATTGGGAGAATATGGATAAAAGACTGAAAACAAACATCAGGGAAAGAGGAACCCTAAAGTAGGTAAAAAAAACAGCTAAAATATAACCTAAGATTTTGCCCGGGGAATGGCGACCCTGGCGCCCGGTAATCCAAGAGAGTGTAAGTCACCCCTCCAGGCACTGCCATTGAAAAAGCAAACAAAATTAAAGAGGGAGCCATCCCAAGGGAAAATACAAACAGGCTGGATAAGCGACCCACCAAATAAAAACAATGGGGACCCAAACCGTTTGAAAAACAGTAAAACAGGACTAATAATTAACCCGCAAAAATAAATAAATATTAGATGGAATTTTGTCAGATGGAATTTCATCTGAGACGAGTTTCCCATCTTCTAATATGAATTCGCTAAATTAGACATTAAACATAGAGAATATATTGTCTCCTCCTGCCTCAAACAGAATTCAACATAGCTCATTTCTATAAACTTGTGTGTAAATTTGTACATGTATTTTAAAATGTATTATGTGTTAGTTTGCTTTGGCTATGCATTGCTGAGTTGATCTATAATTTGTTGAAAAAAGTGTACAATATATGTCCTCTAACCAATCAGGCTGAAATATACTGTTTGTTTGTTTGTTTGTTTGTTTGTTTGTTTGTTTGTTTGTTTGTTTGTTTGTTTCACCAGTCAGGAGCACAACCACATTAAGATGTGTTTGTCTGTGCTTGGAGCCATTTGCATGTTCTTTTGTTGCAGTTTTGATTGGTACATTTGTGTTATAATTTGTATTCTTTTGTGTGATTGGATTTGCTTTTATAATTACTTTGTGTAGTCATTAGAAACATGCTGTTGATAGAAGGCCATTAGTAAATTAAAGATTCCCCTGAGTGTTTTTCGTTTTTCATCCTTTGTAAATTGAATTTCAGGTTTTTGAAAGCAATTCAGACCAGGACACAATTGTATACAACAGTCTTAAGAACCCTGTTATAACCCAGTTCATAAGACTAACTCCAAAGACCTGGAACGAAGACATTGCAATCAGAACTGAGATTTATGGATGCAATGCAGGTATGACTATCATAGCTAGTGTTATCCAATCCTAATTAAAGCGAAAAATTGGTTTTGGCGCTTAATTTATTATCCGTTGCGTGATTTATTTACCAGTTTAACTAAAGCGTGACGCCTGAGTTGTCCCGGGTAGTAGGGTAACCCTACATGTACCTGTGAAATGTTTGCTTGTAAACCCAGGCTATATTTGACCCTCTTGTTAGCGTAACCCTAGCACTAGGGTTACCTAGGTACCCTTGCACTAGAGTTAGTTGCCCTCCTTGTAGATTGACATGTTGTTTGAAGGTGGCCAGAGAGCAAGTGTCAGTGAAAAGAGAATGGGGTAGGCTGTTCCATCGACATATTGTCCTGGGGTAAAAAGAGAGCTGGCTATGGGAGGTGGTTGTTGTACATGTAGATAACAGTGCAAAGCTATCAAATGGGTTTGTCTGGTTCTGCACTGATATTAGGCCATGGTAGATCTTGTATAGCATTGTGAGGCAGGCGTCAGTTTTGTGTTGTTCAAGGGATCTCCAGCTCCTAGGTGATCGAGTATTTCAGGGACACTAGACATGTTATGATACCTTTTCAATGATCATTGTGTGGCTTGACGTTAAACCATTTTGATCTTGTATGCGCCATTGTGTTTGACACCAGGCCTGAGATCCCAGATGGTAGCACAGTATTCGATTTGAGGTCTGACAAAACACATGTAGGCCTTTGCCTGTATAGTACAGGAGTTGACTATAATTGATGTTCCTAAGAGAGCGGTTTGCTTTCGCAGTAATTTTGTTAATATGTTGGTTCCACATACAAAATTAATTGTACGATGATTTGAAATATGGATGCTGAGGTATTTGGCGTGCTTTGTCACTCTTTCAAATGAGTGCCATTCAAGGTATAGGTGAATGGTACCAATTTTGAGCAATTACCCTGTATTCATTTTAAATACTTGCTGCAGACGAGCATAGGCATAGTTATATAAATACTGTGGTTTTAGGTTTGGTACTGTTATGTGAACTCTTCTGGACAGTTATGCTCACTAATTTGTTACAATAATTTCAACCCAAAGATTTATATAGTGAACCACTGGGAATGGAAAATGGTAGCATCCCCAGTGAAGCCATTAAAGCATCATCTGAACTTGATGACCAACACAGTGCATCAAGAGCTCGCCTCAACACCAAGCCTGAAGGAGAACTGAAGGGAGCCTGGGTTCCACTACAAAGTGATGAAAACCAATGGCTTCAGGTGGACTTTGGGAAAGTTGTTGAGATAACTAAAGTTTGCACTCAAGGTGGTGGTGATAGTGTAGGTCATTGTGTTAGTAGCTATATCCTGCTGTTTGGTGATGACGGAGAAAACTTTCAGGAATATCAGGAAAATAATGAGACAAAGGTCAGGACCATTTGTTTGTTTTTCCTCTAATTATGCAGCTTATAACCTTACAGTTTCCAATAGTAATAAATGCGATTTTCCATAACAAGTATTAAATACAAACTATCCATTATTGAATTTCTAGCTTTGTAATATTGGTTCCATTGTTATTTACATGTGTTATCTTCGCCTATTAGTTCGTCTTTTTACATCTTCTTAACAAACAATTTAAAATGTTTACAATTCTGTTTGTTGCATCAAGACATTGTTACCTGTACGAAGGATGGCTAAAATCGTTGCATGTAAAGAACAATAATGCATATCAAAAAGTGTCACAATTAACTCTACTATAAGTAATACTCAATGTTTGATACAAAAATGTCTGTAAATGAACAGCAACTGCAACTGAATGAATACTAAAGGCAGCAAACAAATATTTAGTAGAAGATTCGAAAACATACACAATTTTGTTCAGATTTTAGTGAAAACAGCTCTTCACTACAAACGTAGGCTTGCCCATTCGTTAAAGGTTGGTACTTACATGTACCTTACATTTTGACAAGGCTTAATTGTCAATTCCAGCAGGTCAATTCCAAGCTTTTAAATTAAAACCAGCACAAGAAAATTCTCGTAAGAAAATCTCAGTACAGTAGTGCTTAGTTAAATGGTCATTGGTCGTTAGTTGTAATTTGTCACCCTTATCTTGGTGGTCCTTAGTTGCTCTTAGTCCTTGTTGTTATTAGTAGTCTGTAGTTTGGTCATTGAACAGAAAAGTTTCCCAGTTCTTAACCAGAGTCAGTGTCGTATCAAGTAATTTTTTCTATGCATCCCTTTACAACTGTACATGTATGTGCAAAAATGAAGAAGATGCCTTTGTGTGAGTCAAACTACACTGCACTATAATTATGGAGCTTGACCAGTGTTGGCAATCATTATTTTTACACATTTATGTCTGTGTAGCTTTTGGATGATGCCTGTTTGTGTATATGAACTGTTGCATTATACTATGACTATGTTTTTATTCTAAAGGTGTTTGAAGGGAATTCTGATGGTGACACGGTGGTTAGTCACTGGCTAGTTCAACCTGTCAGAGCATGTTGCTACAGACTACAGCCTAAAACATGGAATGAACAGATTGCATTAAGATTAGAGCTGTTTGGCAAGTTAGCATCAGGTAATAGATAGACTCCACAACAACAGTCTGCTGCTGCATCAAATTCTTAATATAATTGCTGAACTGAGAATTTTCTCCAAACTTACAGGTCAAATTGGAGAAAAAAATATGGGGCAATGTTTTACGAATATATTGAAGGCCACGTGCAAAAAATAACTTAAGGTAAATCTGAGAAAAACAACAACAAAATGTCCCAAGAGTCAACATTTGAACTAATAAAACTGCTTTTGTATGTTTGTTTAAAATCGCCGTAAAAACTACAGAAGAGTGAACACAAACAATGTGCAAGTATTTTACTTTACTTTTATTAAATATACATGTACACAGCCCTAAATACCGCTTTTAGGAACATTTAGCAATTCATAGTAACCTGTGACCACACATAGAATGTATTAATTAATTTACTAATTTGTAAGAACTATTACTTCCTTATTATAGGAAATTAACGCTTGTGTAAAAATTAAGGTATTTGAAATTATCGCGACTTAAATTAACGCGAATTTGAGGGGGAATTAATTACGAATAAAGGAAATTAAAGGTAAAATTTCAAAATGATGGAAATTAACGCGATTAACACAAAGAAACAGAGATATTTTGGCCAAAATACAAGCAATAACTACTGTTCTTCTGAAAGCGAGGGTGAACTGGAAATATTGTTTTATTGCCTTTTTAGGCTTTTACATTGTGAAAGATTGAAATACAGTGTGCAGAAAAGAGAAAGCTATCGTTTCCTAAGTGTCAAATATGTCTGTACAGGATCCAGAATTTGGGGCTTAAATTAACGCGAATTTGTTCATTTCATGGAGCGTTAATTTCCTATAACAAGGGTAGATAATTATGTTGCTGTACAGTTAATTAGATTTAATCATTATTTTGTAACTCGAAGGGCTCATTTTGTCGTTAATTAGCATGTTTTAAAATGTCAATTGAATATAATATTTAACTATAAACAATAAAGGTTTTAAAAACTGAACATTGAAGATAAATGACAATACTAATTTAACCTACAATCCTCGTCAAAAGCTTTTGTGGACGCTTACATTATTTTTATTTTGTGGCATATCTGTAAACTAGCTGGTGCTCCCCTGCAGACCTTGTCTGTAGGACGCACCATTACCATAGCTAAGTGTACTGATCAAGGTAAATAAACATCGTAAACATTAAATAAACAATTACTCCAGAAATCATCCTCACTGAACAGTGTTGAATAGTAGACATCCAATCAGGCATAGGTGACAACATTATTCAACGGGGAGGGGAGTGTCCCAAGACCTACCGGTAACCTTTTGTCTTGAATTAATTATCTTGTACAGTAAACGGGAATCACATTTTTTTTCTGAGTATTTCGACTTGAGAGCACTTCTTCATTTATTCACTTTATCCAAGTCACCCATTCCACTTAACATATTGTACAGTAACTATCAAATAGATTCCATTTGGCCCAGCAACTTTACAGATGAATGTTAAAACGTGACAAGAACATCGAGTGGCGTGACTGTTGTTCTTGTCACATTTTGACATCTTTTGTACATCTGTTACGGTACAGACCCACGGCCAAATTGAAATACAGAGATATTCGCTTCTGGATTTTCACTTGAACGTACACTAAATAAGCCGATAAAAAATGCTGCCACAGTTACAGGGCAGGCATTCAACCAAATAAAACTTGGTAACTACTTTAAATAAACTACAGATTAACTCAGTGAATGTGTCGAAAACATGCATTTATAAGCTAACCTCTATCTCTTCCTAATATGAGGAAAACCAATATCTGTTAGTAGTGAATTATTCCTATTGCAAGTCGCTTCACGGTGAATGAATATAATATTGGATAGATTATAATGACCAATTATTAGCTACTAGCTAATGGGACAGCACGACAACTGTTCTATTTTTTACCTCAATTAACTGTTAGACTGACTAACCATGATTACTGCCGGCTGGCAAACCCAGGTTTGATGTATAATACTAATCTTATGGTAAGTTGAATTTGAAACCTGTTGCTAATTTACATGTCATTGCTATATAATCAGGGGTTTTTAATTACTCGTGGTGACATTTAACCCAATAAACATTGGTCTGAATTAACTCGATCCAGTGAACGTCCTCTTAATTGATTGAGTGACATTTGTAATCTAAAATTGTAATGAAACAGGCTTTTAGAATTTGTTGTATCACTTAACAGTGTACTATTTCAGCAGTTTAGTATAAAATAAATAAATAAATAAATACACACATTTAATTTTAATTAAAGTGCCTTTTCTTAATAGACATTCAACTTTATGTGTTATGCAAATTAGAAGACTAGTGATGTCATTAGGCAGTGTGGGCCAGTTTGGCCCGAGTGCAGCAGTTTACCTTTTTTATGAGTAATTTTAGTGGGGCTGTCATTTGAAATTCACCGGATCACATGATTAAAACAAATTATTGTATACCCTGTAATCCTTGTCCTGGTGATACTTTCTTTGTATACCGTTTGAAAACCTTGTTTTACATTCTGCATGAATTAAAGCAAAAGTAACGTGATGTCACTGGACAGCATTAGCGGCAATTTGATTCAGACACCTCTTGGTAGTAAGGGCGGACGTCTGAAATTCAGGCTGTATAAAATGAAGGTTATTGCTCAGTTTGTTTCCATGATTCTTCATCAGGGAAGCAACATGTTTTATCATTGCGCAACATCAGCTTCGATTGTTTTGGGGTTTTTTAATACACCTATTTCAATTAACGTTGTTGGATAGAAATGTTTTTAAAAGCCCGCAAGACAAGACCGAAAGGTAGTATGGGTAGAAAACTGCTGCACGCAACGAATACTAATGAGAAGTAACATGTAAAACATTATTTATAACGTTTTTTTGTTTTAAACCTGTAGAAGAAAGCTACTTTTAGCCAAACTAAATTTTAGCAGAATCGCTAGTGAAAAAAACACGGAAAAACAAATTATATTAGCCCTTTTCACGGTTAACCTGAAATATTTGCATAACAATACAGTTAAACATAGAAGCGAGGCAATTTCGGGCACAAGCTGTAAAACAACTGTATTGTTATCACAAGTTAACCGTGAAAAGGGCTATTCGGGGCAAACCAAATACATCACGTGCGAAATAAAAACGTGTAGATTTCTTTTCCAGCGATATGCAAATTATAATGAATACCCAGACTACCATTTGGTCTTGTCTTGTAGGCTTAACGCTTTTATCCTATTTTTATCCGACAACGTTAATTAAAATAGGTGTGTATACATAACTATGCGAAGTTAAAAATTCTAGTCAGCAAATTAAAGATTTTATGATTTTTTGCATATAAAATGCGTGCTTTTGTGGAGGCTAATGGCCAAGATTTATTACGAAATACCATAATGTGACTCCACATTAGGTACAAAGGTTTTGTTTACGCTGTATGAATCTTTTATGAGCAAAGAAGACAAGATGTTCAGTGACAGCCGTAGCGATTCAGAATTTAGCATATCTCACGGCTCTTGTACTAACCAAGATAGTCAAGAAGCAACGGATGAACTGAATATATTAATTATAATGTTGCAACCAACTTGACATCACGACTTCGCATTACATGGTATTTTGACCGCGCAATTAAAAAAACACTTAGAGCAATATACAATATATTTCATGGCTTAGAAAATCGTCAATTGCCCCCCGCCTATCTTTTCATAATTTCAAATATTTTCATTTACGATGTTAAATATTACAAGTATACAAGAAAAAATTAGCTTCATATACACTTTAAATATGTTTTAATATTCACTTTTATAGATGAAAAACAAGATAACCTTCAATCAAAAACCCAGATGAAAATGTACAGGACAGAGCTGAAAGTGTAAAGGGTATAGCTGAGAAACCTGGAGAGGACGAAATCCAACAGCAAGCATCCCAGGAGGGTGGGGATGATACAACTAAGCAAGTACCAAATGAGGAGAGTGATGTGACTTCACCTCAAGAGGAAGAGGATGTGACTTCACCGCAAGAGGAAGAGAACGTAAAACAAGAAGAAACAGTTGACAACCCTGAGAATGAAAGCAAGCCTGAAGATGGAGCCGGTGAGGAAGCTGTGGCTAACAACAAGAACGAATCACCAGAACAGGAGGAAGGAAACTCAGCTGACAATCAACAGGAGCCGGCTAATGAAAATGATGAAGGCAAGCCTCAGGATGGTCATGTTTCTCAAGCGGATAAAGAGAGTGCAAATGATGAAAGCAAAACAGAGGAGGGTCAGAAATCTGAGGAGGACAATTCCGCAGAGGCAGCAAAGCCTGAAGGAGATGAAAGTGCAGGACAGGTTGACCAGGATCCGGGAGGGCCATGAATACTCTCCTCTCATTGCTATGTTGTTGTTGTTGATTTGTTTTGTACTAAAAAAAGTATGTCAAAAAGTACTTTTGGTTTCTATTTGGTGTTGAAATGCATGTAATTTCCAATATTTATTTTTCATTCTCTTTATTCGTGTGATGCACGTAAACATTATGGCACTTGAGGTATGTTGTTGAGCTGTAAATATAGTAGATACACGAGTTGTGGCCAACCAAGATTGTTGAATATATATTATAAATAAAAGTGTACTAATTTTGCTTTCATTAAATGTCACTGTAGACATTTATTTAAATTTAACTAGAGCCTTAACGCTACTCACGTTGAAATCATTTAAAGTCAAGGCAACACATCCATAACAACAACATTAACAGCTTTACAGTATCAGTATGTTATAATAGATTTCCGTGCTGTTTTCCTTGTGATAACGCTTGCAGAGTTTATCAGGCTCCTAGAGGACGGGACGGGACGGGACGGGACGCGTAATCTGATTGGCTATACACAGGGGCCGTCTAATCGTAGACGGTAGTTTGTCAGAGCGTGCGCATTTATCATGGATCATTGCACAAATTTAATGAAATTGATCCGTCAGTGGGTTATGGGTTGTTTCTGCAACAATAACCACACGTGCAAAGCACTATCTGGTAAAATACCCGATTAATTGCAACGCATTGTTCTTCTGCATGCAATTGACAATAGGGCCCTTTCGAGATATTCAAAATTATATTATAATTAACCGGGTGGCCTGGGGCCAACCCGGTTAGTGTTTTAGGTTCAGTTTTTTTAACCGGGTGGCCCTGGGGCCGACCCAGGCTAAAAAATGTTTTACGCCCACTTCAAGATGGCGGCCATTTACATTTTGTATTTTTTTAAGCGACTAAATATTGTTTCGGGTTTATTAACAGTTTAGAATTTGAATTTAGACAACGTTTTACTGTTTGGGGTTAAAAAATGGTTTAATTTTGATGTTAAGTAGCGATTTTATGATTCGTTTGTAGTAAACCGGTTAGTATTGCTCAGTTTTGACGTATGTTACGGGAGCACGTTATTGCCTTAAAAATTAGTGTTTCGGGCAGCTAGCGGCTCGATTGTGTTGTGCTAGGGAATAAGGTTATTGTGGGTTAAAATCAACTCAATTCGTGAACTGTGTTCCCTTTTTGTGGAAAAAGTCTTAACGCCGCCATCTTGAAGTGGGCGTAAAAAAAAAATTGCCCGACCCGGTTAGTGTTTTAGGTAGAGTTTTTTTTTAACCGGGCGGTCCTGGGGCCGACCCGGTTAGTGTTTTAGGGATTTTTTTTTCTAGGTGATTCACCCCGTACCCCAACTCGGCCAAAGCAATAGGAGGAGAGCTAGGGGAGAGTATAAATATATCCGGGTGATATTCCCCAGTTTTGAAAATTTGCGTTTCACGTTCACAGGTTCAGTTTTCGTCTCAAATAAATTGCTAAATTAAATAAAACTGATTGTTTTGAACAGACTAGAAATATTTTTGAACGCCAACAGAATTATTTTGATGTTTAACAGCTTAGCCGACCGAGATCTTCCACGGCAAACAGAGCGGCCTTGTGAAAAAATATTTGAAGGATAATAACTACAATAGCCTCCATTTGGCGAGGAAATATGCTCGGATATTTGTCCTTGGACATTATCTGTTCCTCGAAGCTCACAGTTTTCCTCGAGCTTCGCTCTCGGAAAACTGTTCGCTTCTCGGAACAGATAATGTCCGCGGACAAATATCCGAGCATATTTCCTCGCCAAATGGAGGCTATTGTTTATATATTCGCCTTGAGGAAGGAACGAAGACCGGACTCGGGAGAGCAGCGGAAATCGAGCCTCCATGAAAGTTGCACTGGTCCAAATAAATAATAATTCAGGACCGCGTAAACACATCGGAGCGGCAGGTAAATCAAATATCGTATTTTAAGTTTCTTTGGCGTTACATTTCGCCAGGACCGTACTCACTACTGGGCCATTAGATCAAATTTTTTATCAAGGCTACGTTACAGGGTCATGAATATTGTCCTGTTTGTTTTGTGTGAAATACATTTCTTTTCCGTAAAGGAAAACAGAAACTTGCTCAGACTCGAATTTATTAGGGCTTTTTTAGTCATTTCCCGAAAACCTCAGCTCTTCCTTGCTGATTTTTCCTTTCCGAAAATCCTAGCTGACCTTTTTTTGTACCCAAAATAATACGCATTAATTTACCCATTAAGAAATATTTCCCTAAAGAAAACTCCAAACTTTAATCCGAATATCTGAGGCGATTATAGGCCTTCCGAACAGATATTTCACCGAAACTATTCGTCGGGTGCCCCGATTAAACGGCCTAATATCCGTCGGATGAATCAGGCTATTTAAAAGCCCCATTTACACGGCATTCATTTTGGGTCCGGCACTCCTAAATTTTGGCACGCGGGCCGATAGTTTAGGGCACGGCCCGCTTGATTTTTGCCGTGTAAATGCAAAATTGTTGGCACGCGTGCCCAAAAATTTAGGCGGGCCGAGACCACCTCAGTAGGTAGTCCCGGCCGCCTAAAAAGAGGCCCGCGTGCCAAAAAGAGATGCATTCTCGTTCCCAGAGCCTAATCGGCGACACGGAGAAAAAAACTAGGGGCGCCAAAATTTCAATCACACATGCGCAAACGGTGTGTCCTGACGAGATATGTCTTCATGCCGTAAAAGCTTGGTCTAAAGAGGAATATGAATGACCAAGACAGAGTAATCAGTCGGATTTCCACTCGTTTGAAGTTATAGATTTTATTATAAGGCTAATAACAACAACGGGTAGTAAAACTTTTCTTATAGCGAGTATTTTAACAGACGTAATTTGTCTATGCCGTTTTCCATTTTGACACTAACTACGGCTTTGTTCAACCCTTGTAATTTGCTTCATGTAAATTACTATTCGAGGAATAGTCATTCATAGCAGTAGCATTATTTTAGCTAGAGGCAATGTATCAGTACATGCATGTTGATAAATTCACATCATGCGCCATGTTTAATTTTGACCCCTCGGTATTTCAATAATCTGTTCCGTAAAATGCGGTTTTTACTGATGCCGTTGTCTGCTTATATGGCTTGTTATTTGCACCCAGAAGAAAATGTCCCTCGTACCACAGCTCTCCGACTTGATTCAACATGTCAAACCTAAGGCAAAAGTTCTCTCAAGCGCAGAAGGATTAAACAGCTCGATATATAGCTTGCATAAAGCCGTACTATCGCTGCTTCAATGCCACGGTACAAATGATGACATGCCTTGTTTCGTCCCTCATTTCTGTCAGGCCTTTTCGTTTTTTCAAGGCACCAAGCCATAAAATTGTTTTAGGCAATCGACATTAAGTACCTGACATTTTTATTTTTAACGCTGAATCCGCTAAAAATTATGTGAACCGATGTTAAATAATCTCGGGGACTCACAAATTTAAGAGTGCCGTTCTTATTTTTGGGGTGCCGTTCAGAAATGAACATGGAAAAAAATCGAACATATTTTGTCGTGTAAATCAAGCGGGCCGCGCCCTAAACTATCGGCCCGCGTGCCAAAATTTAGGAGTGCCGGACCCAAAATGAATGTCGTGTAAATGGAGCTTTAACTGATTATAAATGACATGATTAAAGATCCGATTGGAAAGAAGCAACCACGACGGAAACGCCATAGAAAACGCACTTTAAATGTAAAGGAAGTTCTTCATAATACCGTGAATTTGGTCATTTGACGTTGTTGTTTTGAAGAAGACGGCAAAGAAATGTACCAAAATTAAAAATGAGCAAAACACCCGTGCTTAGCAATTTTAAAAACCTATTCTTTTGCCGGACGTTCTCGTTGCCGTCGCCGTCGTGGTTGCTAAGGTCAGTATTACTAGATCGTGGACTAAAGGCCATGGCAAACGGGGAAACATTGTGGCAGAAACTCTCTTGCAGAAACAAAAGGTTTCCCCGTTTGCTCGCGGAGTAAACAATGTTGACTAGATTCCAGGCCTAGATTATTGAGCAAAGAATTCCAAAGCGATACTGCACGAAACAAACAGGTCCGCTAACCAGATGCAGATTTGTAAAATGGGAATATTAGGCATATCCTTGCAATTGTTCCCAGTATTTTTAGTGAACCATCGAACGAGTTTCATATCTAATCTGTTAGAAAGATACCCTGGTGCTTTAAACCCTTGACGGCTTGAATGTTAAGACACCGATATGAAGTCAGTGGTAACTGCTTCAGGACACGTGTTATATATGGTCGCGAATTTTCTCAAGTCTTGCTGCGAAATTTTGCACACTCTGAAGCTTGCAAATCTTTTTCTTAGACGGCGTGTTAGACCAGACACACGAGCAATAGAACAACTTGCTGAACCTAAAGCATTGATAAGCTTAATTAATATTTATCAAAGTTAGGCCGGAGTATCCAATGGTCTTTGTGAGCATTTGCGCGCGAGCGTGCGAGCACAGCGTTTTGAACAACGAGCACTTTTGAAAAAACTACCTTCATTAAAAACCGTGCATGCGAGCATTTGTAAAACTATGCGAGTACGAGCAAACGAGCACCCACTAAAATGTTGCGAGAAACTCGAGCAGAAGCCTAATTTTGCGAACACTTGAAACATTTGAGACCATTCGTCAGCGCCCGAATTTTTGCAGCTATGCCAAGCATTTTTTAAATGCTTGGCATAGAACATTCATTCGTAACTTATAATTAACAATACCAACCTTCTCCGAGGCTTACTGCTGGAATATCAGTTTCTTCGTTAACGAATACAATCTCCATGTTCGCGCTTTCGACCATCAACAGGGACTGACCGAAACGGCAACGGCGGGAAACGAAAACGTCGCTAAACAACAGGTTCAATGAGCAGTGATTATATAATGGATCTGCACGTGCGTAAATAAATATTTGTACATTTCTTAGCCGTCCTCTGCAAAACTCAACAATGTGAAATGACCAAATTTTTTGTTTTGTGGAGAGCGTGAACCACAAGGCGAATTTTTCAAGCTTCGTTTTAGAATTGAGCGCGATCTTTACAAGTTCAGCCGAGGATAGCTGACAACTGACTGAATTTTAGGTTCCTGTAATGACGTTGTTGCCCCGGCCGTACGGGCCAATTTTCCTTTTTAACCCACTTCAAGATGGTGGACATTAACGCCGTTTTATACTTTTGAAGCGACTGAATATCGTTTTGGGTTAATGGAGTTAAAACGGTGGTTAGAATTATGTTGTTAAGTAACGAATTTATGATTTATGCTTAGTAGCTTGCCGGTGATTTACGTTATTGTCATGGGAGCACGTTATTGCCTTAAAAATGAGTGATTCGGGCAGCTCGCTGCTCGATTGTGGGTTCGAATGAAGTTGTGAATTGAATTGAACTTCGTGAATTGCGTTCTCTTTTTTTGTAGAAAAAGTCTAGTAACTTCACGCCGCCCTTAAAAAAAAATACCCGTCACAGTGTAGATGTAGCAGTGAGCCACAATTGCAGCCCTCCCTGCCGAGCGAAATACAGACTGGCTCTCTAAAGCCTGGTTTCCATATAATCGCAACGATCGCAGAAAAAAGTGTTCTGCGATCTTTGCGATCATATGGAACCCATAAAACGTTGCGATCCTTGCGACCGCGATCGCAGAGATCGAAAAATTTATATCTCTGCGATCCTTGCGATCGCCGTGCAGTTTTGAGAGTTTATATAGTTTAACAGTCACGCCACTCTTGCGATCCTTGCGATCATATGGAAACCTGGGGTCTCAACGATTGCAAGGATCGCGATCGTTGCGATTACTGACGGAATCCAGGCCTTATGCGATCATATGGAATCGATAAAAATTTGGAGATGGAAAAATTTCTATATCTGTGATCCTTGTGATACAAAAGGTCCCAGAAAGAAATGCACACCAAAGCCGTTGTATTCCATAATTTTACTCACTTTTATCGGATCCAGGCCTACTCGACGTTTCCTTGCGATCGTTGCGATCATATGGAAACCTGAGGTCTCAACGATCGCAGCGATCGTCGCGATTATAAGGAAACCTAGCCTTACATTATTATATGGAAACCGGACTTGACCGGCGAGACAATTTAAGTCATTAAAAAGACAAAACAAACTGTATGCTATCCAAAATTAGCCACTAGAGAATTTCTCTTCCACAGGATTTCTGGAGAATTTCTTCCTACTTTTAGAGAAAATTTCGATTTTCGTGTCGTGCAAGTGCTCTTTTCATGTTTCTTTAAAAAGAAACAAGCGAAATATTTAACGAGACGGGAACATAACATGTATTAGTAAAACTCTACTAGTATACTAATGCAAATGAGACAATCTGATCGGCTGAGCTACTCGTACACTATCTGAGAAACGGCTGGGGACGAGTCAGTGGCGTTTCAATTCTTGAGGGGTTCATTCCCATTACGTGGTAAACATGACAGCCCAGTGTACGCATGATGTAATAGAGAGACACCATTAATTTGCTCTTCGTATCTAGCGATCATAGCGTGGGCAGAGTTGTAAAAGTGCGTATTATTCTGCATAGGTTTTGAAAGAAGACTTTATTAGTGGGTGTTAAGACATCTATTCTTGGTAAAAGTAGGTGTTCAAATGTTTATTTGGCTTTTGTCGCTTTAGTTGACGGCATTTGGTTAAATATTACAGTTTCTACGCAGTGAGTTTAATATAAATATTGCATCACGCAGTTACGTTTTACGTCACGCAGGTTCGTACTGTTGACTCTTATTTGGGAGTGCACCTCAGAGTCCAGTGTCCGAGGGGGAGGAGAGGTGGATTGTTGTTTCCCCCCCTCATGGTGATATTGGCCGCTTGTTAACTCCTTTAGAAGTTCTTGTTTTTTTTGTCGGTGACTTGCACCGGACCCCCACTCGGCCAACCCCTACGAGAAGACTAGGGAAGGACAATTCCTGTGAAGCGGGAAATGAACTCCTGCCTGCCGTTTATAAGCGTATTGAGTTTACTTGAAGATAGTCAGTTTCCATTTTAAACACACGTATGTGAAAAATTTGACAAGTTCACGAGCGAAAGCATTACGCAGCTGACGCTACAATCAACCAGACAAGAAATACTTTAAAATTACCTCGTTAATGACGACCAGTCAAAATGCCTGGTGAGACTGCTGAATGAAAACAGACACAATCTGACAAACAATAACGCAGTTTAGTGAATGTTGTCCGGAAAAGTTGTTAGTGATTAGCGTGTGAAAAAGGTTCATTTATAGCGGAATTAAAGGTATAGTTGTTATGGCATTATTTAGAAGGGTGTAGTTTGACCCTACCCCTAATACGACCACCCCGTTAATACGACCACAATTTCATGGCCCAACGTTGGTCGTTTTCTAGCGGGAAAAATTTCCCGCTTTCCCAGCCAGCCAGGAACCCCCTGCGGAACACCTATTTTGGGTGTTTATGACAATACACACCTATTTTATAAAATAAGTGTGTACTGGCTGGAAAGTTGGACTTTGCAATGTAGAAATCCACCTTTGCTCTCAAAACGTAATATTTAATGCCACTAAATTTGGGGTAGGGTCACTATTTTTTGAGCGCCATTTGGGGAAGGGTCGTTATTTTTTAAATTGCATTTAGGAGAGGGTCATAATGTTTTAGCCTAAATCTCTACCAAGAGTCTCAAATGATTTTTATATCAAGTTCTCCTTAATTTTGAAAGATGTCCGTCCTTTTTAGGTGTTGTCAGAACAATGTGGTTGACAAAAGATAGACTTCAATATTCAAATGCATTAAAATATTCCCGGGGGAGCATGCCCCCGGACCCCCCTACACTGCTCGCATAAATAGAGGATATTACACGGCGGCGCGAAGATATGAATCTTATTTTCGAGTGGTAAAAACAATATTTTACGAATGAGCGCAGCGAATGAGTAAAATATTGTTTTTAACACGAGAAAATAAAATTCATATCTTCAAGCCACCGTGTAATTTTCTTTTTATTATATAGACAAAAGACTTTATCGCGAACTCTTGCAGCTCGGTGGCTGGACTTCCCGAATTTCTCTCCTTTCGTCTTCACTTGCAAGGAACTCCTTGAATAGTTTTCCTATTCGTGCCAACATTTTCCTACTCCTCAGTGAACGATTTCATGTCGGCTTCAGTGAATTCACGAATCTATCGCTCGCCATTTTTCAACCGGAGTTTGGCAGCTTTCCAACCTCGTTCCAGGGTCTACTCCGCTTTCAAGATGGCGGCTGGGCGCGGAGAAGACCCTGGGGTACACTGATATAACGCCCACGCTGATTGGTCTTTAGATTTATGATTCTTACATTAGTCGTGATTGGCGGAAATAGTCTTCCTTGCAAAATGGCCGACTTGCGGAGTTTTATTTTGTTATTTCTTCTCGAATTGAAACGTAAATGATTGCCTGTTAAATATTTCCCGTCTTGTTTAAATTATGCACGGCAATTTAAGAAAGAGGTGGAGTTGACGTTGGACCGTAAGGCGCACAGATCAAGAGCTGGAATATCAAGCAAGGTGAAAATCAGATCGATGATTTGATTACACGTTTATGAATGTTTAAGCTTATGTGTTATTATTCGAAGCCTGGAATTTCTTCAAAGTGCTTTTAACGGCAAATTGAAAATGTGACGGAATCCTGAATTTATGTATTGCTCGCACAAATGACGAATCGAATTTTTCACTCGTAAACTTAACTACATGATCTGTACTTTTCAGAGAATGATTAAGCTTACAATCAAATGATTTGAACAGACAAGATACAATATTATGACCATTTTGATGCACTGCACTTAAAAGTAAGGAAAGCCCTTCCTTGAAATATTTTGTAAACTTGATTATACTTAAAATGAAGATTATAGTTTATATAAGCTGTTTTTCTCAATTTTCTAAGCTGGTATAGGTATTAAATCACCTATACAAGTTTACAACATACAGTGGAACCTCTACTTCGGGCCACCTCTATTAAGGGAACACCTCCTTTACCACACTCATATAATGTTTGTAATCCAGATACTGCTATGCAAGGGACACCTATTAGTTTATATTTTTGTTTGATGTTGGGAAATTATTGTTCATCGTGGTAGATAGTAGCCTCCTACGCAGACGCTCTTTGGGATCATCACGCAATCTTTCCTCCCCACGAACGCGGAAAGATTGCATGACGAGCCCAAAGAGCGTCTGCGTAGGAGGCTAGCTAGATAGATGAATATTTAATCATTTGTCTCATGATAGAGTCACTTTGAGGTGTTGTCAATGATCACAACGTTTAGACTGCTTTGTGTATACTACTAGTCTTCATCAGGCAATCCTCATGATTATTCCAACTAGATGTTGTTCCCTCAGTGGTCTGCTGTTGTATCAATCAACAGTTATGTTTCTTGGTCATTAAGGTGGGCCTCCATGGTTGAGGAATTTCGGCAGTTGTATGTACACTGTATGTCAATAAAGACTGTACTGGGTGTAAGTTTTGTGTGATTAAGTTTCTTTTGGTGTACTGCAGGATATTGTTTTCTTGTAGGTCATTTCTTTCAGTTTTTGTCCTTTTGTTTTGCTTTTTGTTTTATTATTCCTTATGCCCCTCAAATGTATATTGTGTTGGGGAGGTGTGAATGAATTTATTCAGAGTGATATGGGTTATTTTAATTTTTTTTTGTTCTAGGAGGTATTTTCATTTTAAGATTGACATGTATAAATAAAGTTGCTTTACCTTTATCTTATTATCCTTGTTATGGAGTATTTTTTAGCTGTAGTAATTTTTTGTGCTGGGGATAGGGTCCTGAAGAGGTATAATGGGAACTGGGATTTGACTTTTTTTCACTGGAAAAATTGGATTTGGGGCACCAATTTTGCTGTTGGGAATGGGGAAATTTGAGCAAGCATTAGGCTGGGAGACTAGGATTTGGGCAAAATATGGGCTGACCATGGGCCAGGGCCCTCTTCATATATTTTGGGTGCTACTCTACCTTACTTGTGTGAGTCAGAAAAAAAATTGTTACTGTTTTTATCTAAAATAAAATGACAAAATACTGGCTAACAAACACCACCCCCCCCCCCCCCCCTTCAAAAATTCTAGATCCACCCCTGCAGATAGACAATAAATAAGTACCCGCCCTCAATAGAGTTATTGTTCTCCAGTGTACAACTAGAACAGAAACAAGTAGTCAGAAAATAGGGTATGGATTTTAAAGACCAGGGCCCGGTTGGTCAAAAGATGGATAATGCTATCCACCGGATAAATCGCTATCCAACAGATAGTATAGTTTGTTTTGTTAATACTTATCCACTGGATAGTGATTTATCTGGTGGATAGCATTATCCATCTTTTGAAAACCTGGCCCAGGTCTGTAATAGTGTACAGAAAGTTATACATTTTAGTTTCAGTACTGGATGGCACAATCCCTCCAAAAATTCAAAGTACACCCCAGGGCATAAAATATAATAAATACCGTAAAAGCTCTATTTAGCCCCCACCTCTCTATTAAGCGCCCCCCCCCCCCTTTTCATCAGACTGATGTAATAATGTATTTAAAGAAATATTTTCTGTTGTTTCAGTCACTTTGTATAGAAACATGGTCTTAATTCCAGAACTATCATTGAGTTAGGATATAAATGACACTGCATTTGTAAGACGGTGATATATAACCCATTTCTTGTTCTGTTTAGTTTGTGGTGTAATAGTAAAGCCTGGGGGGAGGGGAAGTACTTGACCCATGTTTGGGTATAGGGGTGCCGCTAAGGGTTTGAAAACCTGACCCTGTTTAGGACAAAAACAAAACAATAAAAACCCCTAAAATACCTACCCTGTGTAGGACATCCTCTATTTTAGGACCCTGTTTAGGTTGCAAATTATTTAGCGAATCCCGTTTGACTGATACGCGGCAAACGTCTCCAATCTCTAAATACTGTATAAACCGTATTTTTACGACAGTCGTGCAACCATACCCTGTTTAGGACAGACGTGCATGAAATTATATACCCTGTTCAGGGCAGAGAGGCCAAAAACCATACCCTGTCCAGCGGCATGTCCCCGTATAGGCCACATAAGGGAGTACACCCCCCCCCCCCCCCCCCCAGGTAGTAAAGTTTGAAAAATGAATGTGAATTTTCTCGAAAATTTATGATTTGAAATAACCCCCCTCTCTATTAAGCCCCCCTCTCTAATAAGCCCCCCCCCCCCCCCCATTCTTGAGGCCTGAAATTAAATAAGCCCCCAGGCCCCGGGCTTTAACGGTAATTATTGGTTTCCAAATAAAAGCTAAATATAAAGGCTATAAAACATTGTCATCCACAGAAACCACGCAGGGAAGCCTCCCACTTTTTTGTACAGTTGAAATTACACTTTGATATTTTACTAAATTAATTTGAATCTGTTTAAATGTTTGTGAGTTTCCATGCTGAAGTGTTGAGGAGGAAGCAATCTTTATTTAGATAACACACACAAAGTACTGACTCAGCATGAACCTTAAAAATATCTCCTCTAAATAAAAACAATCACACAAAGATTCGACCATGATCATGCTGCATTAATATTTTTTTATTAATTAAATTGGGCATGACTTTCGTGCTATAAAAAAAAAATTACAAGGTCGCGATCCGAGCACGAAATAAACCAAATTAATCGACCAAAAAATAATATATCCACCCCAAAACTATCCGCTTTTAAACTTTCGACAACTTCCCTAACTTGACTTTCTTTATATGATCGTGCGTTGTTTATACACAGCTAAACTGGTGCTAAATAACAGTCATAAAATGTGTAATAAACCTCACCTTAAATAAAATAGACCGCTCACAAAATCATGCGTAAAGACAGCAGAAATCTATTCGAAAATTCAACGGACCCACAAAAAACGTTATTCCGTGGCTTAATTTGGTGTAAAACGTGTTAAAACGAAGCTCGCCAGCTTCCTTCCAGTAGCCATTTTGAATCCCGAAACCGCTGGTCAAGTATAGCGAAGACGACCATATTGAATCCTGGAACCGCTGGTCAAGTGTAGCGAAGACGACAAAATACTCCACGATTCGTGAATCGGGTGCACCCGATTCTTCGAAGGGTACTGGTATTAGCCGATAAAATGATACCCCATATGACGGGCTGACAGCCGGTGGTATGATCATATATGACAACTGTTACAGTAGTGACGATTCGTGGAGTATTTTCGCAGCGTGTCCCAGGGTCTTCTCCGCGCCCAGCCGCCATCTTGAAAGAGGAGTAGACCCTGGGAACGAGGTTGGCAGCTTTCCACAAAAAGCCATGCAAAAACGGGATATGACGTCATCGATATCCTCACTAGTGAGGATATGGAAAATACGCCACTCGGGTCCCGGATGTAGCGTAAAAGAAAACAAACAAAAGATGAGACACAAAAATACAACGAATCACAAACAATGGTTTCCGCAACACCAAGAAACACCCCTAAGGCACTGTGTTTCATTTTTTAGGTGTCCTTTCAAAGGGGAGGGTCACAATTTTTGGGCTCCGATTTGGGGAGGATCACAATTTCTGAGCCCACTTCTTCAAAACTTTAGTGGCCCTCCCCCAGTAAATAATGACATGTCCTTTATAGCAAATTTCTGAAATTGTGACAAATATGGTTGCAGGTGTGAGAGCAGGTGAGTAAACCAAGGGTTAACGGTTAGTGGTTTAGCAGTTTAATAGGGTTAGGGTTAGCTTTTTTTAGGGTGTTTCTGGGCTATTCTGGTTGCACCAGTACTCACACCTGCACCTGCAAATTAGACCGTCAGGGTTTTCCAAAAGTCCCGTCTTTCTAGTTTTAACTGTCCTCCAGACCTCGCGCGGATTACAGTCAAAACTACTGTAACCGGGGCCACCCAGACAAAGTTAACCAATCACAGGACAGAACGGGAACAATACATTCCAACATTTTTTAATTGAGCCAATCCGATGTCGAGTACAGAACAATGAAATTGCAACTTGTTCGTTCGCGATGAAAACAGATGAATGAGGTTGTGCAGTTCTATGGCGTAGATTTTCGATTTCAACCCTTTTATCGTTGACTAGTTTTAGCAGTACCGATTTGGAAGGAAAATATATGCGAGTCAATGAAAGAGAAACTGCAAACTACGTGAAAAACTGGGAATGCGACGGCTGTAGTATGTTCCTTCGAATAAAAGTGCGTGGCGGATTGAAATAATTTGTTCGCTCTTGACAAAATCAAGTTTTCTCTACGGAGTCAACCTGAATAGCTACACATGTCGGGTTTTGGCAGTACCATTTGGAAAATAAATACACTTGATAGCCAGCGAGGGAAGACTTTATATTCCAAACTGCATAAAGTCACTGCACGCAATGGCCAATAGTTTCGGCAAAGTTCGTGACGGATTTGAAAACAAACGAAAGCACGGCTTGTTTACGTACCCGTATATTTGAAAATCATGTGAATTGTCGCGAGAAAGAAACTCAAACCGCCGGAGTACAGTAATATTTTGCCGGCACAGAGTTTGAATCACGTTTCGTAACGGCGAAATTCTTTCAGTATTACATTTATCTCTGATCGCATGAGAGAAAGAAGCCAACTCAGTGCTAGCAGATCAGACACAGAGTCGCTTCGATCTTTCCCAGAAAAATTCGGGACTTTTCTCGGAAAGATCGAAGCGATTTTACTAGCACTGAGTTGGCTTCTTTCTCAGTAATTTTTCCGAAAGGATTCGACACAGTTTCGAAAGTTCAACGCAAATCAGACAACTCATGCGATCAGAAATAACCTGTAATAAAGAATTCGCCGTTACGAAACGTGATTCAAACTCTGCCGGCAAAATATTCCACTCCGGCGATTGAGTTCTTTCTCGACAATTCACTTTGCCGAAACTTCAAAATATACAGCCGACACTCTTTTTATGCAAATTGTTCTGACAAAATAAAACCCAGCACATGGAACAAGGTGGAAATCAAAGATCCGACAATGTATAAAAAACTAAATTCATCACGTTGGTAAAACAAGCCGTGCTTTCGTTGGTTTCAAATCCGTCACGCACTTTGCCGAAACTATTGGCCGTCGCGTTCACTGACTTTATGCAGTTTGGAATATAAAGGCATCAAGTGTATTTATTTTCCAAATGGTACTGCCCAAACCCCGACATGCCGTAGCTATTCTATTCAGCCAGTTGATGCCGTAGAGAAAACTTGAATTTGTCAAGAGCGAACAAATTATTTCAAATCGCACTTTTATTCGAGGAAACATACTGTACAACCGTCGCATTCCCAGCTTTCACGCAGTTTGGAGTTTCTCTTTCACTTGACTCGCATATATTTTCCTTCCAAATCGTACTGCTAAAACTAGTCAAAGAAAAAAAGGGTTGAAATCGAAAATCCACGCCGTATATAGTAGAACCGCACAAAATTTCATTCATCTGTTTCATCGCGAACGAACAAGTTGCAATTTCATTGTTCTGTACCCGACATCTGATTGGCTCAATTAAAAAATGTTGGAATGTATTGTTCCCGTTCTGTCCTGTGATTGGTTAACTTTGTCTGGGTGGCCCCGGTTACAGTAGTTTCACTGTAAAATCCTCGGTTCCAGACCTCGCACCAGCCGACCGCGTATTTAAAAATGTCAAAATGGCTGCCACGATGAAACTTTTATGTTTTATTCATTTTACAATCTGATGTGAGGGCTCCCTGTGCAAAGAGTACACAAAAAGCATCAGAGATACCATCATACAAGTGGGTGGAGCTCCATGATATTTTGGGACAGGTAAAACAAATCATCTCCTAATCAAAGGCTTCTATAAGCCACTCATGAATGATAAGGCATAAACTAGAAAATTCTAACAGAAAGCCAAGTGCTGCGGATGGAAATTGATAAGTCAAACAAGAATTATGAACATACAACTGCCTGATTCCCCATCGGCTAATTCGAACTCGGTTAATTCGAATTCCCCGTTATTTTGAACTAATTGCGTTTCCCTTGGCCATCAAACCCCATTAATTCGAACTCTAATTACAAAATGGATGGACGGGTGTATACAAACCTGGGCTAGGCCATGGCCCGGGCCATGGCCCACCTATGCTACCCTATGGCCCACCCTATGGCCTACCCTATGGCCCACACTAAATTTTATATTTTTACCAAAAAAACAAAGAAAAAAGAACTACTTACACTCAGGGATCAAGCGTTGAAAGATCGAGTGATGGCCGCCATGTTTTTTTATCAAAACTCGTCCCCAGGGTCTTCTAGGCGTGTGGCGTGTGAAAAATCAAGAATTATGAATCCGGAATCCGGAATCCGGAATCCGGAATCCAAAAACTGGAAATGGACCGGAAATGGAACTGGAACCAGAATTTTCTAATTTGTTTGTTACTCATTCTATTTTAGAAAAACATTTTACCCATTTCGGTTGTAATCATAAGATGACCAAATCATGGTAAATTTAATAACCGGTATTAGTACTAAAGTCTCGTTTGAAAATATGGAGTAATTAAATGGCCACCCTTGGGGAAATGGTAAATGGCCGCTTAAAAAAAACAGTCGTCACATTCTATTTCATCACATTCTATTTCGGACTCTTATCTGTCATCCACTTTTTCAAAACAAGGCCAAACTACGTGTATTTTAAAATTATTGGTGGCCGCTTAACGTTATAGGGGTAAAAACAATAGAACTCCCATCCGGACAGCCAAACATGTAGCCGAGCCAGCTTAATAGAGGTTCTATTTACAGGGTCCGAAATTAACTTTTTTATGCGGGCGCCAAGTGGCGACTGAACAAAATTTTTATTTTTTAAAAAAATTATATAAAACAACTATAAAATAAATGTAAAATAAAATTTAAAATAAAATTTGAATTATTTAGTACCTTCAATTCTTCTTCTCCTGACTGCAGAAAATTATCGAGGGTTTGCAGAACGCCAGGAAACATGACATTTGAATGAATATTCATGGAAAAAGGAAAGCAAAGTGTTTATGCAATGCGCCCATGGTATGTCTGTCAGATGCACGAGCAAAGCGTTAAAAGCATTAACACTGATGAAGGAGTTATCCCGAAACATCTGACTGTTTATATCAGATCAGCACTCCAAACATACAATTTTTTATGTACCTGTCTGTCAGATGAAACCACTGAAACAACATGGCGGCCGCTAAATGTTGATTACAGTGCGCAGATTACAACTGTACGTTGTGAAGGTCACAGGAATCTTACCTTCATTTTTATCCTAAATTAAGTTCACTGGACGTTAAAAACTTCGACAAGACAAAATGTAAGTTGCTTGCTGGAAACCAGCCGTGACATTTTTATCCCAAACAGGAGCCCATCACTAGGAATGAGCAACTGGACTGGATTCGTGTCACAGCGTTTTTACAGACCAGGTTATTTTTAGATTCCTTTTCTCGCGAACTCCTATTCAACCAATCAAAAGTTGTGATGTAATGAATGACGTGTCATATTTCTCAATTGACAAGGAGATCATATTTTTTCCCGGGAAAAAGGCGTCTAAAAATAACCCGTCTGTAAAAATGCTGTGACATAGACGGAGTATGGGAGATGGACGCTCCTAGTGATGGGCTCCTGTCCCAAATTAATTCCTTGAATGCCGGTTCAAAACATCGAACACGCTAAAAGTTAGACTAGCCTTAAAATTCTGGTCGCCAACACTCAATTTTTAGTCGCGACCAGCTGGTCTCAATTTAATTGGACCCTGATTTACAGTATTATACTGTCAATAGTTTTGGGACTTAGATAACTGGCCGCTTTTAGGTTAATAGCTGTTCAACGGTATGTTACTCCTCCATATTTTCAAACGAGACAATTCGGTCATCTTGTGCGAGTTACAACCGAAATGGTTTCTAAATTAGAATGAGTAACAAACAAATGAGAAAAATTCTGGTTCCAGTTCCATTTCCGGTCCGTTTCCGGTATTGGATTCCGGATTCCTTATTTTCCACACGCCCAGAAGACCCTGGGGACGAGTTTGATAAAAAACATGGCAGCCATCGCTCGATCTTTCAATGTTTGATCCCTGAGTGGAAGTAGTTCTTTTTTCTTTTGTTTTTTGGTAAAAATATAAAATTTAGGGTGGGCCATAGGGTAGGCCATAGGGTAGGCCATAGGGTGGGCCATGGCCTGGGCCATGGCCTAGCCCAGGTTTTGAATACACCCGGTAAAAATGACGTTGCATAAAATGCATCAAATTTTGTAAGACGGTGATACATAACCCATTTTTTGTTCTGTTTTAGTTAGTGGTATAATAGTAAAGTTTGAAAAATTACTGTGAATTTTCTCGATAATTTATGATTTGAAATAAGCCCCCCCCCTTCTTGAGGCCTAAAATTAAATAAGCCCCCGGGGGCTTAGTAGAGCTTTTACGTATATAGATAACAATCTATAATCACAAAATTCTTGGTCATCGATTATCAATATCATTCAATTAATTGGCATTGATTATCGATTGTTATCTATTTTCACCAATCATGAATTTTCATTGATTGTTCAAGCTGGGGTTTATATCAAGTGACTCCTTTCATTGCTTAAGGTTACCATGTACCTTCAGATGGACCATTTCCTTCAAATATTGTTCTAACCAATCACTGTTCAGAAATTTCTCAGCATGTATTATAAAATCAGTAATTCTAGTTTTTCTTTGGAACATCATTGCCGGTCAAGTTGTGTAATAGGAAGTACATGCGTGACAATGTGACATAGTGACACTTAAGTAATGCAATATGCTACATCGATCTGTATCAAAAGTTTAGCAGTTCTGGAATGACGTTAGTTGTCATTGGCCAGTAGAACTTTGCTTGCCACTGCTTGAAGAAAACTCTTTGTTATCATTCAATTTATTATTGCAAAGTGCACTATAGGTATGGATGTGTGGGGCCGTCCTGGTGATAAGAAGCTAGTTCGCTATGCTGTAAACTTTGATAATCAATTAATTAATTAATATGAATTAATAACTCTTGCGTGGGGCACGCGTGCACACCACGCAAAAACATGAGTGGTCTTTCTGCGCTATTACTACTTGTATTTAGCACAATATATATTTGTTTCGGACAACGCTTTCCTGTTATTGTGGTAGCTTTCTTTCTATAGGATAAGGTGCTTACATGCATACACGTACATTTGCGAGTACTTTCAGAAATTTTACGAAGGGCAAGGGCTCCTCTGTCTAAGTAATCGTATTAGTAACAAAAGTAAGTAAACAATTTTTTCAAGTGTATTATTGACAAGTACAGTCAAACCTATATTAAGCGGACACCCTGGGGAATGCTCTTGTGTCCACCTAATACAGGGTGTCCGCTTAATATGGGTTTGACTGTAATCACATGATTTTCTTGTGCAATTTGGAATAAATAAGTATAGAAATCGTATGAACGCGAGTGCTGCAATTCGTGATTTATGGGCACGAGTGATGTTTTGAAAGTTCTCAAAATTGAAGGGCGAGTGCAATTTGAGAACTTTCAAAACATCATGAGTGACCATAAAACACTAATTGCACGAGCAGTTCATACGATTTTTTGTTTATAATATTCTAACAAAATTTTGCTGCGCCATCACGCTATTCTGCACACGAAACGCTTCACTAGTTTCCAGAGTGTTCACATGTTTTATTTGAACGCGCAGGCAAACCAAGCGTGAACTTTTTGAAAGAATTACAGTACTATAGTTTAGAAAATATTTAACCATTAACTTGAAACGGCTTATTTCAATGCCATTAAGCGGCAAAAACGTCTCTACTTGTCCGGTACCGTTTATCACAATTCCGTATTGCACTCTATAACCTATTTATGCACTCGTCATTGACCAATCAGAAGCTGCATATTTTGTTGAGTATACTATAAGTATAGGAAATCGTATGAACGCGAGTGCAATTCGTGATTTATGGGCACGAGTGATGTTTTGAAAGTTCTCAAAATTGCACGAGCCGTTCACGAGTGACCATAAATCACTAATTGCACGAGCAGTTCATACGATTTTTTGTTTATAATATTCTCAACAAAATTTTGCTGCGGCCATCACGCTACTCTGCACATGAAACGCTTCACTGGTTTCCAAAGTGCTCACATGTTTTATTTGAACGCGCAGGCAAACCAAACGGGAACTTTTTGAAAGAATTACAGTACTATAGTTTAGAAAACATTTAACCATTAACTTGAATTGAAAGCTTATTTCAATGCCATTCAGGGGCAAAAACGTCTCTACTTGTCCGGAACCGTTTATCACAATTCCGTATTGCACTCTATAACCTATTTATGCATTCGTCATTGACCAATCAGAAGCTTCATATTTTGTTGAGTATATTATAAGCATACTTATAGTACACTCAACAAAATTACTCGTTTCTGATTGGACGAGAGCAGTACAATTAATCCCAAATTGTACTCTGAAGGAGTACCTATTAGGTTTCTATGGTAACGATGATTTCCGAAGATCGTCCGAGGATTGCCGAAGAGTGCAAAATTCACCCAAAGGCATCCGACGATTTCCGAAGATGACCCAAACCCTTCCGAGGATTTCCGAAGATGACCCGAAGATTTCCGAAGATTTCCGAAAGTCACCGAAGTCGTCCGAAGATTTTCGAACGTGATCGGCTGTGGAGGTCCACCTATTGTGGACCGAAGGTTCAAAAGAAAGTGAAATAGTAGTGAAATAGTAGTGCTTGTGCTCTAATTCGATAACTGGTGTAGTTTGAAAATGAAGTCTGAATCAACTGATTCATCCAATAAACCAAAACAATCGCAGCTTTGAAACGTGTTTACATATCGTCTTCAAAGACAACATCAAGCGAGCCATTTTCTTCATCCAAATATTCACTCTATTGGCTTGAAAATGTCTTTAAAGAATTTCATGTACATAAAGTTTGTTTGTCAAACATTCTTTTTGAATTTAACTGAAAAGTTCCAGAAATAATCATGTTTTTACGTTCGCTTTTGGCTGCCTGGTTTCATATCAAACTGCCTTCAAAACGCACAAAATGCAGTCTCAGACAATCTAATCTTTCAAAATTTCCCGGGTGCCCGACTGCCCTAGTAGCTTGTGCTCGTACGATCGCACCTTTGCCACTCTAACGCACCCCCAATCAAAATCCTGTCTACGGGCCTCTCATGTACAAGCTGTATTCACTGCTTATTGCATAGTTTTAGAAATTTGGGAAGTCTATGATGTGTAAATATTTATTGCACATTTGGTTTATTTTTACCATTGCTTGCAAAATTTAATTTAAGCACAAGCATGTGAAACACTTAGGAGTCAATGGGTTAATAACTTTGAGATTCATGGTAAAATTTTCCTTTAGCCTGCTTCCTGTTCCTTTGAAACCTACCTTCATTTGACTTTCAATTTGACTTTCAATTTGTCTTATTAATATTAGTCTAAGATTTAATTCCTTTTTGAGTTGAAAAATGAAAACAAATAGCTTTTTTTCACCAGTTTTCAAGTTCAGCATCCCAAGAATTGCCAAGCAAAAATCACCCTTGGACAACACTGCTTTAGTTGAAATGAACAAGAAAAGTTTGAATGATTAGAGTTGGTACCAGATGATCAAGTGAAACTGGAGCATGGATTGTAATTCTACTACGTGCGAGGATCCATCAAACAGTTCAGCAAGTTGTCGGAACAATAATCTACTGGTAGCTCAGATTGATGACCAAAGCAATGCTGAACAAAGCAATGAATCATGTCCCGGTAGACAAGTGGACACTGCGGATAGGCCCTTTAGGTGCACTTACTGCGAAAAGTGCTTTAAACATCCAGAATGTTTAAAAGTTCATGAACGAATCCATACAAGAGAGAAACCTTACAAGTGCAGTGAGTGTGGGAAATGCTTCACACAGTTAAGTAATCTGAGAACCCACATGAAAGTCCATAGCAATGATCGACCATACAACTGCACTCAGTGTGACAAGAGTTTTAAGCGCTCCGGTGAGCTGAAATACCACAAGCTGAGGCTGCACAGTGAAGGAGAAAAACCATTTAAATGCAGTCATTGTGATATAGCCTTCATTTTCCTCTCTGCTAAAGGCTCATATGAGGATCCACAGTGGAGAGAGACCCTACAAGTGCATGCAGTGTCCAAAGTCATTTAGAAAACCAGAGTATCTTCAGGTCCATAAAAGAGTCCATAGTGGTGAAAAACCATACAATTGTCCCCATTGTGCGAAAACATTCAAAACTATGTATGAACGAAAGGTTCATAGAAGAACACACACTGGTGAGAAACCTTACAAGTGCTTGCAGTGTGATAAGTCATTTATACAAGGACAGCAGTTAAAGTCCCACGAAAGGATGCACAATGGAAACAGGCCTTTCAAGTGCTCACAATGTGATAAGTCTTTCAAAACATCAGCTTATTTTATAATACATTCCAGAATCCACACTGGAGAGAAACCATTCAAATGCACTCAGTGTGAAAAACATTTTAAATCGTCATGGGAGCTGAAGTCACATGTGCGAATGATTCACAGTGATTTGAAACCATTCAAGTGCACCTTGTGTGACCTCACTTTCAAGGCCTCAAATGTTTTGAAAATCCATATGCGGAGAATGCACACTAAAGAGAGACCCTTTAAATGCACTCGCTGTGAACGTACATTCGCAGTAGCATCTGATCTCCAAATGCATCAAAGGGTCCACAGGGAAAATGCTTTTAAGTGTTCTCAATGTGAAATGACTTTCAAACTAGAACGTTCTCTAAAAGCTCACGAAAAAGTCCACAACAGTGACACATTGTTCCCATGTACTGTGTGTGGAAAGAATTTTAAAAAGGCTACTTATGTGAAACAACACATGATGATACATACATGTACTAGTGAAAAGCCATTTCACTGTTGGCTGTGTGAAAAAGAATTTAGTTTGCAAAAGTATCTAGCTATTCACACAAATAAATGTGTCAACAGCTTGTTGAATGAAGCAGACTGAAAATTCTCTCATGGTGCGCAAGAAATTTATTACCACTATGACTTTTTGGTTGTCTAATTCCATTACGTTAACATTTTTTAATTATTTGACAATTTTTTGAAAATTCTAGTGTAAATTTAATAATATTAATAAATTATTAGTAAATTAATAGTATGATTTTTGCCATTTGATAATTTTTTAGTATCGTATAAATTATCAAGATAGATTACGAGTGGTAAACTTTTTGGTGACATTTACAGTGGACCAAATTAATGAATTAGCCACCAAAATTAAGCTGTGATTGGATCATCAATGAGGTGCTGAAATTAGAAATTTACTGAGAAAATGCATGTCTGGTGGTTTATATCAATGTTTACAGTTTATTATACTGCTGAAACATTTTAAGTTGTTATTTAGCCCTGTCAGTCCAGCTTCCCAGATAATAAGAGCCTATGCCCTTAGTTGTCTTTCCAGTTTTCCTTAATTGAAGGTGACACAGTTGAACCTCCCGTAAGCGGACACCCTTGGGACCTGAAAAAGTGTCTGCTTAAGAGAGGTGTCCAACTATGGGAGGTTTAAAATGTACTGTTTGTATGTAGCTGGGACCATAACTGAAGTGTCCGCCAGTCCGCCTACAGGAGGTGTTCATTAGCAGAGGTTCGACTCTAATTAAAAAAGCTTTTATACTGTATCCCGCAGATTTGGCTTCCAATTCAGAGTCTCTCTATGTGTACCTGCAAACTTTTGATTTTTTTATGCAAAATTATACTTTTTGTGTCAGTAATTTTGGGAGAAAACATTTCACGCATTTTAATAGTGGTCAGACAGAAAATATTTTTACATATTTTCTAATAATTTGTAAATCGTCGCTTCAATCTCTGAGATCCTCGTTTTATTAATGGGAATCATTGCAACTTCAATTTCATCTGAAATACCCATAGAGAGTCTCAATTCAGGAGACAAGAAGATTAAGTCTATATGGGTTACTCTCAAATTGATCCAGTTAGGAGTAGCAATAACCCTCGGGTTGTTTTGTACCATGTAACCACCAGGATTGCAAAGAATACCCCTAATAAATTAATAATATTTATAATAATAATAATAATAAATGATTTATTGTAAAAAGACCAATGTGTACTTCACACTGACATGTGTTTAAAACTTGAATAACAACTGATTACCAGACTAGTATAGTATGTCGACATGGGTGATTTTCCTGTTGGACTCCAGATTTAAAATCAATGCCCATTTTGCAAAGACAAAGATAAAAATTTATTTTAAATTATCAGGAAAAAAAGTGAATTAAACTTGATTGGACAAATTTTATTGTGACTAGATGTTATTTAAATTTACTAGTTATTTGTGGAAAAATAAGCTTTATTAAATGAAGTGGCATTTATGTGATTATAATAAATTACCTTCTTTATATGTAACAGTAGTATTGTGTAAGTAGAGCAATGTTTGTTTGTGTATCATACACAAAAATGCAGTCGATTTACAGCCAGACTGTGATTGTTGTTATTTTTACAAATTTATTTAATTAATACATGAATATTAATTTATTAAAAGTAGATTAAAATCCACTGTGACTTGATTGTCTACTTGGGGCGGGGTTCAGGGTTCACCGCAGTCAAATGCTCGAGCCACAGGGGGCATACAAGTTGAGAGGATTAATAAAGAAAAGAATAAATTAATCGTTACCCTGGTTTTCTTTTGTATAATCTTGAGCTAACTGTCGCACTAACTTATAGGAAAGACCGCTATCCACATTTTCTGCGCCAGCATTAGTCTCGTACCCAGACCTTTGCGCTTTTTCCAATATACATATATTCCAGAAACTGTCCCATATTTGCTCTCGTCTTTGTGCGTATTCGCACTCTAAAATGCTATGTCGTATAATAAATACATTAAATATTTTCGCGCCAAATGGCGGCTATTGTTTATATAATTTGCTGTGTAAAACTCGCGCTGTGATTGGTTTAGAGCTGTCATCTATTAAAGTACAGACAGACGAATGGCGGAAAAAAAAAAAACGCGTGGGCGCCCTTCTCCGACAAATCCTTCGCATCACCGTCTCAAAACAGAGAAAACTTTTCATCAAAGTGGAAGTATTCCGTAAGAAATTCAATGTAGATCAATTCATACGAACTTAAATCGGCCTGGCTTGAACTTGGAGGCAAATATGATGGACGTTTACCTCATTGTGAACAGAATCCGAGAAATTAGAGCGAGATTATCGTTCGCCGTGAAGTGACTTGCAGTACAAATACTTCAGATTGTTTTCCTCATTATCAGGAACGGAACAAAGGTTAGCTTCTAAATATCTGTTTTTCGAAACATTCGCTGAGTTAAGCTGTAGTTTATTTTAAGCCGTTTAGTTTTCACAAAGTTTTATTTGGGTGCATGAAAACACTGTGGCCTAAACTGCAGCCGTATTATAACTGTTGACATAATTTTTATCGGCTTATTTTATATATTTTAATAGCGTACATTCAAGTGAAAATACGAAGCAAATATCTCCGAAATTATATAAAACGAATAGATTCTATTTGGCCGTAGGGTCTGTACTCTAATAGAGTACAGAAGACGTAAGTACAGCAGTGACCCACTCGCCTGCATCTCGTTGACCACTTTAGTCAGTGTTCTTGTCAAGTTTTGACGTCATCAGAGAAGTAAGGGACCAACCTCGTTCCCAGGGTCTCTCTTCTTCCCGCCAAAGCGATGCCATCGCTTTTGGAGGGAAGAAGAGAGACCATGGGAACGAGGTTGGTAAGGGACTGGTCAAAAGTATAGGGGGGAGGGCCGGAGCATTTGGAAATGTGGTGGATAAAAAACACATGACTCACCCCTTCCTTTTGGCACAAAACTGAGTGACCTACCCCTAAATGAAGGTTGAAAATTACATGACTCACCCCTTAAACACATGAAATTTTTGGTTGCATAATCCAATGAAACCACATTTGCGTATGAACCTGTTCCAGACTAGGTTCCCGGTCACCCTCCTCCATGTAAACAGGCCCTAAATGTTAAAAAAGATACCCTATTCGGACGATTCTTAACGATTTTCTTTCTAACCAAAAGCTAAACTACTAAGCAGCACTGCGAGTTGTAGTTGTAAAGCTTTTTTAACACTCCTACGCGTTTCCTTTCGTCTGACTACTTCATCTACCCTATGCCAGAGTATCAATTACCGATCTTCATGCCAACTCCTGGAAAACTGATACCCTGGTACCCAAAAATGCCTTTTGGTATACCGTTTCCAGACCAAAATGCTCAAAAACCATACCTGTCCAGCTGCACGTTCCTATATAGCGAAAATAAGGGAGTGCCCCCACCCCGGAAATCGGCCGCTTGTAATCCTCAGGGGTTCTTGTTTTTGGACACGGTGGTGTTGACCGCGGTGGAGGGCGGGGTGGGGGTGATTATTGCCATCATAACAACGATGCATTGCCCGCGTATTAATAATTGAAGAATTTCTGGATAGCTGGTTCATCGTTCACTTTATCGTTCCCTCTGCAATTTCTTGGTGAGTGTGCGATCTTTTGGTAGTCAATACAATTTATTTTTTGGCTAAACTGCAGAATACCTGCCCATGTTGATGTAGAAACCGAAAATTATCGAATCTTGTGATCCTAACAGACTTTGTGCTGGCTCCATGCCATGGTGATGGTATTCGACCTCGTGCTGTCAGAGCTTTACACATGATTGATATTCTTGTAGAACCCGTAAAAGATCGTTACATCGCGCTTGAGCGATTGAAGAGTACAAATCAACTGTACGTCGCTTTTCAAAGCGTACCCGTAACGTAATTTAATGAGCTGGGCCACCAAGCTCACAATAAGAGAACTTGCTTTTCGCGGTATGCGGTAAAAGCAATGGTGGCCTAGCTCATTTGCCAGTACCTGCCAGTACGCTTAGAAAAACGAGGCAAAAATATTAAAAAGCTCTATTCTTATTCAGTAAAACATGCTATTCTGCAGTTAACCTCAGCTACCTTCACACTTCGGAGTCAATCAATCAATAATCAATCAATCAATAACTTTATTAGTGTGTCTTATCTTCTAGCTGTCCACAAGTGGACTACTAATTGGGGCAGGGTTTTCATTAAGAATCTAAGTAGCAGGAGAGTGCTGTAAAGTACCAGGAGAATGTTTTTGGAATGAGCGAAGGTCTTTCTCCCCTAGGGGGGTCTGGGGGCATTCCCCCCCAGAAAATTTTGAAAAATTGAAGTCTCTTAGGGGGTGATTACATGGCGAATTTCAGCCTGGGCTGAAATTCCAGCCCGGTTAGGGGGGCTGAGATTTCAGCCCAACTTCCGAAACAAATCCTCTTGAAATGAAGTTAGCGATTACATGGACAAGGTTTCAGCCCGGGCTGATAATTCCAGCCCGGTTTCTTTTCAGCCCGGCCAAACGGGGTGAAAAAAAACATGTAATCGGAATGGAATTTTCAGCCCGGGCTGAAAAGTGAACTTGGGCATGCGCAGTGATTGTGTTTTGGCTAAATTGTAGAATGCCCGCAATGTATTTGCATGTCATTGAATAAGAATGGTCCTTTGTTTTTATATACACCTGCAGCCGGTATGTAAATAAGTTGCCGGGTATTGTAAAATCGCTCCTGTGTTTTTAAACAAGATGGAAAAAAGGTTCCAGTGGAACAAGGGAGATAAAATCGAAAATCTTATTCGATGTGTCGCGAATTTCAAATCGAAAATGGAATATAACAACAGCTTCGTTCTACAAACGTTCAGCCGATATGTAAATAAGTTGCCGGTTATTCAAATCGCCCCTGATTCTCTGATGACTCTTCCCGCGCAAATTCAAATTTGGCGCCCGGGCTGAAACTCGTCATGTAATCGCAACAAAATTCCAGCCCCCTAACCGGGCTGAAATTTCAGCCCGGGCTGAAATTCGCCATGTAATCACCCCCGTTAGATGTGTTTTATACATTTCTGAGCGCAAAAAAAAAATTGTTAAAAAAAAAAAATTGTTAAAAAAAATTGTCAAGTCGTGACTAACTGGAAAAACATAGTCCCCAAATACAAATTTTTAGTCGTCATGCTACGTTGAAAGAAACCACAAACTCTAAATTAAAATATGTTGAGACTCTCCAGCCGCTAACTTTGTTGTTTATGTGAGCCAAACACGATCGCCACATTTCCAGAGACAAAATATATCGGCATACATGACGTATGCAACTAACGCAGGGCTCGCAAAGCATTATAGGGCGTTTTAAACACAGCAGCCATTTCCAAGTTTACTGAAGCCGAGAGATGATATTTTTACAGCAAAACAAAAAGATGGAGCAATATGACTGCAATGAAAGCCAAACAAGACAAGATAAATTGTTTTTGAACTTTAATCTTTTAATAATTTATAATCTAAATCGCAGATTTCAAATTTAGCCGGAGAATTCTGCATAGTAGCCAGAGAATTCTCCGATCCCTAATGAACACCCTGTTGGGGACACTTAGTTTACAAATAAAATTACAATAAAATATCAGATATGACTAATTAAGATTACAATATAATTTTAAAAATGACTAGTAAATATTAGACTAGTCATATTAATAAGTCATCAGGGCCAGGTTGTTCAAAGCATGATTTAGCTAATCCAGGATTAGCGTCAATTTTTATTTCAGTTTTGTAACTTTTCAGTGGGGTTTTCTGTTGATATTTTTTCGCCTTCAGTTTTGACTTTGACTAATGTTAATCTCCACAAAACATTAGCGGCGAAAAACACTTTTTTATTAGAGAAATTAAACCTCGATTGACTTTTAATCTAGGATTAGCGTTAATCGGCTTTCGAACAACTGGGCCCAGGAATTGAAGGGGGGCAAGGACAAGGATCGCAAAAGTGTGACCACTTTTTCGCATACTTTCGTACACATATACTATCCAATCAGGACCTGAGGATAGCTGTCCTAGGCTTCTGATTGGATAGTCTGCATGCATGAAAGAATGGTCACTCTTCTGGACTCCTTGCTGTTAGAGGTCACAGGTCACAGGTCATATGACCTGCCTTCTTCTCTGTGTACCTTGTGTTTATTAACATATGTTAAATTGTAATTTCGCCGCTTACAGTTCACGCAAAGGAAAAAGGAAAAAAATCCCTCTGGCACTCAGGGTATAATGTAACTCAAAAATGAGCTTGGTGACCCTGTTTTATTACTAGGCGTGAACAATGATCAGTAATAATAATTATTGTCAAGATACAAATTTTTTCCTGCTAAGTTAAAAAAATATAGGCAGGCGGTGGTTGGGGGGGGGGGGGGGGGGGATTCAGAGCCATCGTACTATATTTTTTGTTATGTCATAATTCACTGTAAATAATGTTTCCAGCTATACTGCAAATTATACTAATGACTAGCTGCAGTGTGATTTTTTTTTATTTCAATGTTAATGTCAAATGTATAATTTTTTAATTCTTTTAATTCTTAAAAGATAGCACGTGAGAAATACCTGTGGCAGAATGTCAAGTAGAGTTTGCACTGATAAGCCGGGCAAGAAAGCAACAAGCCCTTCACCAAAGGAACAAAGGTATGAAGTAATATGTCAAACCAAAGAGACAGGGTTTGATCACATTTCCCAATCCAGAGAAAAGAGTTTAAAATACAACACGCAGCTGAGTATTTTTAACGAAATTCTTGGAGTTTGGAAATGTGATCAAGCACTGTCTCGAGGGTTTGATATATCTTCTCAATCGAAACTAAAACTAAGGAGGAAACAGAGAAATAAAATTGCAAAAATCAATGGAGGAGGTTTTGATCAGATAACAAAACCTGATCGTGGTCATGATTTCCTATGTTTTAACTTGATGATTTATTGATGAGTTTGAGAAGTAATAGTTGAAAATCAAGTTTGCAACTATGAAAATAATAATAATTTATTATTATACTCAAATAACTAGTGTACTGAATTCAATGTTTATTTTAATTTGTTAATTCTTTAAGATACAACTTGAGAAATAGCAGTTGCCGAATGTCAAGTAGAGTTTGCACTACAAGCCTTTCACCAAAGGAACAAAGGTATGAATGCAATCAGTGTAAGAAAACCTCCCAGAACCCATCAAAACTGAAGAGACATACTGTTACACACTCAGGGAAGAAGCCATTTATGTGTAAACAGTGTGGAAAGACGTTTAGAAGGCTAGATCACCTTCAGCTTCATAACAAAATTCACACAAGTGAAAGAACATTTCAGTGCAGTCATATGCATTGTGAAAAGATGTTTCTTACGTCATCTCATTTGAAGAGACACACAAGGACACACACAAATGAGAGGCTTTTTAGATGTTCACAATGTGAAAAGCCATTCAAGACAGCTGAATATGTGAAGATTCATGAACGAAGCCACATGGGAGAAAAGCCTTATGAGTGTCATCAGTGCGACAAGGGGTTTAACCTGTTGCATCAACTTAAAGTTCATATTTGTAGAGTTCACATCGGGTTGAAGGCTTACAGTTGTGCATATTGTGAAAAAGTTTTCAAAACACCATATGACTTAAAAGTTCACGAGAGACATCATACAGGGGAGAAACCATTCACATGTACATTGTGCGGCAAGAGTTTTACAACAACCACCCAGCTTACAGTTCATATCAGAAGTCACTCTGGAGAAAAACCATTTAAATGCTACTATTGTGACAAAGGCTTTTGCAATACAAACGAGTTATAAATGTCACCTCCGTACCCACACTGGGGACAAACCATTTAAATGTTATTTTTGTAGGAAGGCATTTAGCCAGTCATGTAACTTGAAGAGACATATGGGTTCTTGTGTAATGAAACACACTATAAAGTAAAGCTGACATTGTTATTGATATCAATGATTGGGTTGTTTAGATTTGAAGGTGTATTTTTGAATGCATGTTGTAAACAGAAACCATTTTTAGTGTGACAAAAATGACATAAGCTAAATCATTAGTTTTCCACCCAGTTTGAGAAAAACTTGTTCTTTTAATTGTCACTGTTAAATTCGGTAGAGAACCTTGTGTAAGTATTTTGCTTGTTCTACCAATATTGTTCAACCCAAATACAAACGCAAAGCAAAAATTGATTTCTAAGTAATAATTAATTATTTGTAAGTTGTATTGTCAGTTCAAATCGTTTATAACAATCGTTGTATAGGCCATATTTATAGATATGGACTTAAATATTTTAAATGAAACCACCCTGGAATAAAAAGGTGTTCATTGCATTCAGAGAGCAAGTAACCATGGTAACTAAAATCTTGGTTGACCGTTTAAGCCACCGGGGGGGGGGGGGGGGGCTTATTTAATTTTAGGCCTCAAGAAGAGAGGGGGGGGGGCTTATAAAGAGGGGGGCTTAATAGAGAGGGGGGGCTAAATAGAGCTTTTACGGTATATGTACAGTCAACTCTCTCTTAATGCACACCTCTCTAAGAAGACACTTCTCTAACTGACACCTGTAGTTGGTCCCTGCTTCCCTGTCGTACATGTACGTCAGTCATTTTACTGTAACTAAACTATCGAACGCCTCTATAAAACGGACACTGGACACTTTGGGACAGTCAACTGCTGGAAGTCCGGAACCCAAGGGCTAAAAAAACGCGTGGGGTTTTCCTTTATTCGATTGCGTTCAAAAGTTACAGAACATTTTCAAAATCGCGAGGAAAAAATACGGAGTGACCGCACGGAAATGGCTCTAACGAAATCTTTTTCAGAACTATCGAATTCCTCAACACGTTTTCGTTGAAGATACATTAATCTAGCGACTCTCCAAATTTGATTCGGAATCGAACAAATCGCCTTTGAGACACTTGCGCGGATTGCAAAGCTAATAATTATCACAGCAATATATAATTATAATAATGGTTTATTATATACAATATTCCAGAACAGTTTTGTTGTTTTCAATCAACATTCGGTTACAATGAATGGTAGATAACACTGTTACAGGAAATGTAACCTATCAAACATTTCATGTTATGTGTTGGAAGGCTACAAATATGGTCCTGTCAGATCAAGGTAGTTACAATTCATTTCAATAATAGCTGTTACCACCAGTGCAAAAATCCATTTTCAAAAGAGCTTCATACATCTTGGACTCGTGATCTCTATAATCAGGGATAATGTTGCCGATATCATCTTCTATAAGCCATTCATCCGCTGTGTTAAATGAGTCGGAGCCAGATCCTGACCTGAATTTGATTGTACCGTCATCTGACGATGCACTGCTTGCTGACCACCTTCTCGTGCAAACTTCACAGGCAAGTTCATAATATGTTCCTGACCGTGATAGGTAGATTCCATAGCCATGTCGGCAAGTTCCGATAAAGCTGTCACTGTCCGAAATATCACTTTCAGAGTGAAAGAGCCAAGAAAACCATCCCCTTGACTTGCGGCTATTGGAGTGGCAAGTGTGGCCGCACCTTTCATGACTTTGTTTTCCACGTGGATTGTTTGTTCCTCTTCCTGTCTCAGAATCTGAGGATTGCAGTGAATTTCTGTGTCTTATCCTATGGGCTGCTCTCGACCGTACATCGGAGGTCTTGTCTTTTCGGCGCTTTCTATTTAAATTGCGCCAGAAGCCGTTACAGCAAACTACTTCACGAAATCGGCAAATAACATTTCCGGTGAATTCTATTTCATGCTGTTTTGGCGGCACGACTGCATGATGAAGTGTGAAAACTGTGAATTTTTTTTTCAGGCTCCTAAAAAAAACAAGAGGAGAACTCTAAGAACTCTCATCGGGACGGCCATAAGGTGGCCGCTAATAGGGGTTTCCAGGCGGTGTGCGTCACGAGATTTGGCCAATCAGCGAGCTGTATTCGAACAATAGTCTTCGCGGCAAAGAAGAAGGCATTTCGGAGCGAAGTGCTCGCAGAATTTGTCCATTTTCCGGGATTGCTTGGTCGTTTTTGGAAACACTTTTACAGGAAATTGAAGACAGTTATATTTCCTTTGCTCTGGTCATTTTTATTGATTACTTGCGAACATTTTGTATGCGCTGGCACCTCTCAAATGTAGCGCGGTCGATCTGGCCGACATGATGTCTTCATTCAGAATTTCACACTTTTTCATTCATTTCAAATTCGTTATTCTGATCAATTTCAAGTGTTCCATTCTTACATGACGTTAGTTCAATCCTTCTTCTTTTGAAATTTCGGGTCTACCCGGGTCTACCCCAAATAGTTTTCTTGCTACAAGCCGTGGAACACTGAATGGTTTGTCGAAAAAGCGGTCAACTGAGGTTAGTTATTACTTTGCGGTCTGCGAGCCGTGAGTCTGTTTTGCTAGCAGTGAGCCCCTTTTTGCGAGCTATTTTACTGGACACAAAGCCGCTTATTTTTTCTGTTATATCTTACAATCCACAAGATGTAAATCTAGTTTCTGACTCGCTGGTTATTTTAAAAAAAAAAAAAGCTTATTTGCGGTGACCTCGATTGCGTGACATTAACTGACCTTGTACGTAAAACGCTCTCCTGTAGCGCGCATCAGCGTCGTTTTAAAATTTATTTCCTACAATTCGCAGGACCGTAGATCGCCCAGCTTTCATTGAAGCGTTTTACAGCAAGATCTTCCATGCGATAGAATTCATGTTCACCATGTACCAGACTCATATCAATTTGATTTTCTACCTGCAGTAACTTTTATACGATATGTATGATCGCTTCGCCATACACTTGTAAAATGCCCGGGTAAAATGGCTTTGAAAGCAAACACTGACAACTGTTACGTGCCCTTCAACAGTTCAAAAGTGAGCAAAGGTAAATCAGTATAGATTCTTATTGTATAACTCGGGTAGAACAACTGACTAACTAGCAATCCGCACACATTATTCACTTGCCCGAGGTGTTGACTCTCTTTCGTCAAAGCCTAGCCTGCGTCGCAGACGGACTTGACCGCCGGTAATGTCCGTCTGTACTTGGGTACCAGAGGTTTATTTCTCCGTCGCGTCGAGATCCGAAGTCGGCCGAAGGCCGACGACGCCCCGGCGAGCGGCGGGCCATAAGAGAGATTTGAAACCGGAAACCGCGCAAGAAAAGCCTCTGGCACCCAGGGTAGTCCGTCTGCGAATTAGTGCACAAATCCTTGTTCTAGACCCCCAACGACGTACCAGGATCTGAGTACTTGTCTGTGATTGGCCTTTACATAAAGCTATTGTTCAATTAGCTATGATTTGGTTGTGATTGGCTAAGGGAATTTCACGCGAGCTAGGACCTGAAGCTAGCGGAAAGCGAGCCTAAAAATAGTACAGTATTAAAAAAATCACTGAAGATATAATGGAGTGCAGCTTTCGAAGTGGTTAGAGAAAGCTCAGTTTGAATTAACGGAGCTACTCCCAGAACAACGAGAAGCGATCAAATCTTTCTTCTAGGGGAAAAACGTGTTTATCAATTTACCCACAGGTTTTGGAAAGTCGTTGATCTTTCAGTGTCTCCCGATGTCGCAGTCGCTGATATATGATCGAGTGTTATTGTTGTGATTTCAACTTTACGATCGCTGGTGGAGGACCAAGTTTATATATTTCAACAAGATGGGTATACTGGCGATTGCATGCTATCACGGACTTGGAAGACCCAGAAACTATTCAGCAGGTTTTAAATGGGAACTACCTTGTTCGGTTTGCCGAGTGTTTGTTGTCTAAACTAACGCGTTGTAAATATCTGTTTGCCCGACAGGAGACCAATCGTGACCTCTTAAAATTTGCTAGAGTGAACACAGTCGATGGCTCTATAGCTATTCTACTTCAAAATCCTCATAATACAACATATCTTGCCCGTTAGAAACACTCTTGAAGGGCAAAGTAGGTCAGAGACCGAATTCAATAGAGAACGGCAAATGTCACGAACTTCGAACAGGCCTGTCACGTCTTTTACCATAGCCAATCAGAATAAAGGGGATTTCGAAAGGCCCTTCCGGTATTTCGTTACGTCGTTGGGGGTCTAGAACAAGGATTTTTGCACTAATTCGCAGACGGACATTACCGGCGGTCAAGTCCGTCTGCGACGCAGGCTAGTCAAAGCCATAATGAGTCGTTTCACAAATTCACACGCACACCGCCTTCATTTACATATTGACAATAGTTTCGGTACTTTGATAACGGCCGCTTAAAACTGTCATCTGAACCGTCAAGGCGTGTCACCTCAGTTATCAATGTCATGCGAGGTAGCTGCTTCTCCCATGTGCTTGCAGTGTGAAAATGGTTAAATTGCTCCTTCTCGTGCTTACATTTGCATTATTGAGAGTGATTTTAGGAGCCTAGCCTGTTCCAGGCGTTCGGATGTCTATTCGCGTCGCTCCTCCACTATCCGAACGCCCCCCCCCCCCGCGGGGGGGGGGGGGGGTACTTCCTTATATAAGCTATATAGGTATGTGCCGCCCCAAAGGGTATGGTTTTTGAGCCGTTTTGGTCTGAAATAGGGTCTAGATTTTGACCATTTTGGTCTGAAATAGGGTATGTTTTGCGCACTCTGGTCTGGAATTTGGTTTGGCTTTTAGCCGAAACTGTTTTCTCCATTAACATCGGGGAATTTGAAGCCCTTTTCAAATGTTTGCGCAAATGGAACCCATTCCTGGGTAGCTGAAGTCATGTAATTCGACACGTGTCCTAATTTTATAGGTCTGAAATAGGGTATCGATTTTTGGGTCAGGTCTGAAATAGGGTATCAAAAATCACATATTTTGGTCTGAAATAGGGTAAGGGTTTCAAGAAGCGGGCCGCACACCCCCACCAAAAGTTTTGGGGAGTACCCCCCCCCCCCCGGGCCGAACGCCTGGAACAGGCAATTAGGAGCCTGAAAAAAAATTCACAGTTTTCACACTTCATCAAAGCAGGCCGGGTGTTAAATTCACCAGAAATGTTATTTGCCGATTTCGTGAAGTAGTTTGCTGTAACGGGTGTCAATTTCCATGTCTAGCTTGTTTCATGGCGCAGAACCATCTTTAATCTCGAAATTTATAGATAAATGAATCTTGGTGACACGAAAACTAGGCTCGATTTCCGCCGCTAAATATTCAAAATGGAAAAAAAAATCGGGTCCACCGTCCACGCCATTCCTCGATTTTTAGCGGGATCATTTGCGGTCCACTCTGGGGATCATTTGAGGTTCGGGATCATTTGCGGTCCCGGGATCATTTGCGGAGCTGTACAGGCCGCTACTGTTTCTGGCGAATTTCAAACACGATCGTTTTGCAAAGGACGGCCTCTTTGCAAATACCGTAAAAGCTCGGGGGCTTATTTAATGTTAGGCCTCAAGAAGGATGCGCGGGGGGGGGGGGGGGGGGGGGATGGGGGGCTAAATAGAGCTTTTACGGTATCAGTGTCAATTGGGTTCACAGAAAGTCGCGGTTTTGCTTATTGAAAAGATAAAACGTGAGAAGCTATTCAGGATATTAGGCGGGTTACTCACAGCCATACTTCGTATGGGTTACCTGTTGATACGTCAGGAAACCACTGACGACATAAAGAAACAATGTTGACTAGATTCCAAGGCTTGTTTTGCATAGCCTGTTCCAGGGCTCTCGGATAGTGAAAAAGCGAAAAAGAGAACGGCCGCGCGAAGGGAGTCTGGGAGAGAGATTAGCTATCTCTCTCCCAGACTCCCTTCGCGCGGCCGTTCTCTTTTTCGCTTTTTCACTATCCGAGAGCCTGGAACAGGCTATGTTTTGCATTGCGCGCGCATAATATCGCGTGTTCGCAGCATTTGTTTCCCGTAAAATGTTTCTTCGTTTGCGCAGCAAGCAAGCAAAACTGCTGCCCGCTCGGGCAAACGGGGAAACATTTGCGTCCGCAACAATTAATGAGTTCCACAACAATGTTTTCTCGTTTGGCACGGCCTCTTTGACGTACAACGCTTCGATACTGTAAGCTATACGGCAAGCACTCTCTAAGATATTCATTTTGGGTCCTCATATACATGTATGCTGTATGGTCAAGACTAAAAAGAGTGACAGGGACAGGCCAAGTCTAGCCAACATCAGAACTATAGACCTCGCCAATATAATAGAAAATAACTGCAATAGCTGCAGGCTCTGCTGGACATAGGCTCACGTTTTTTTTATTGTATATAACTAATTTTTAACTAGTTTTTACTGAGAATATTGTCATTTTAAGGATTTAATTAGGTACAGTGTCCCCAATTAGTTTGACAAAAGCTAAACCCTTTGATACTCATAAAGGTTTTACTTTACTTTTAATTTACAGATTGAGTTGTTTGTATAATTACTATATTTTGAAAACTATGCAACCATTGGAAACTTATCACTGTCGAGATGGACCTACAAATTGATCTCAGAAACTCTTTGTTACCGATTCAAATCTCAAAAAATGTTTCATCAAAAATCTTGATTCCTGGAATCTGTTTTGGAGTGTAAATGCTTACATTCATTCGTCCAACTTTCATCGGTGGCTCGGGTATCAAAAACTTCCAGTAAGGCACCTCCCGACGTTTTCTGGTTCTTCCAATGGAAGGAGTCTTGCACATCGAACTTCTTGATCTTGCCTTGATGAAGAACGAGATGCCACGCTTCTTTTACTGAAACAGTTTGGGTCTAACAGGTTGCCATTTCTGTCTCTATAGTCCGCCCTGGGGCTGCGGGGTACAGGAGAGATCGTAACTCGCCGTACGTCTTTCTCTAACCGCGCCTCAGCTCTCTCGCGCAATTCGTCACTTTTTGTTTCCATCAAATACCTCGATATACTCGATCTTCGTGAACTACAGAGCGATGAAAATGGTGTCCCTATTTGGGGATTTCGAGGCTCTAAGGGCGGACTGCTGCTTCCGTTGGGAACGCGGTCGCCACCGTACGCTGAATCATGTAGACGCGTTTTTTCATTGCTGCAACTATTCGGACGCGTTTTCAAACCGTTCATATTGTGAGTGGGTGAAACTGTTGTTCAAAGGTCTTCTACGTTGGAGTGGGTCACATTCTCTATAGACCGAGAACGGGGTTTTGATGTCTCTTTCGCTTTCTTGCGGGACGTATAAAACATACGGCGATACACAAATGTCCGGAAAGCTTCGGGTATGTTCGTCGATAACGAATTGTTGCATTTGTGACTCCCCATTTAAACCAGGACCTAGGACATCACAGAATTGTTTAGAAATGCGTACTAATCGATTGCAGTACTGTACTCATGCATGGGTGCAAAGCTTATTAAAGATCTACTTTTCAACTGTTTTTCACCGTTATGTGTATTTGCGCTGTTTTTCCTTTGTGATAAACTTGGAGACGATAACGGGTAGGGACAAAACGTGGGGTAGGCCATGTGGCCTAGGCCATGGCCTAGGCCATGGGGTAGGCCACGGGGTAGGCCATGGCCTACCGGTGGTTAATTTTCTAAAAAAAATAATAATTTGGGTAAAAAAAATTTGAATACAGTCAAATTCCGATGGAAAGCTTTCCGTAGCCTCCAAGCCTATACCTAAATGGTTAGTGGATTTATTTCCAGGTGCAAAACGATCTAAAACGATGTTTTAGTAACTACAGCAAGTAAGGATGTCTGGTGCGTGCCGAATTTTCCGGGAATTTTGGTTGACTTTTCTAAGAAAACGACCGGCTTTGAAAAATTACATTACGGGTTTCTGAAGCAAATATTATATACACCCAACACAGTAAAAAACGTTTTTTGTGTACAACTCATGGAATTTACATGCAAGGAGTGGATCGTTCATTCGCTGCGAGGATCTTAATTTACTGACTGAGTCAGTTCAACTGGATGGAAATAAATCCTTCGGAAAGCTTGGGCGTTATATGCTGAATGCAAATTCTGCCGAGATTATATTGTGTCAACAAATCCAACTGGCGAGGAATACAATACAATACAATATTTATTACTCTCCCCGGGGGGCTTTTCAGAGTTTTCAGAGGAAGACATTCTTTGCTTATCACCAGTATAAGGGATGGATCTACAAGTGGCCTTACAGTTTTTTTTAATTTGGAGTACTTATCTGAGATCGCGAGCTCATGTTTATAGCCACTGTTTTGTTATATGTTGTGTCGTCACGCAACGCTTCTCCCAAATAACTTGACGGATGTCTTGATGGGGACTGTTTCACGTAATCGCACACATCTTTAGCTTTCCATCGGAATTTGACTGTATTCAAGCGATTTTTTTTACCAAATTTTTTATTTAGGAAATTAACCACCGGTAGGCCATGGCCTACCCCATGGCCTACCCCATGGCCTACCCCATGGCCTACCCCATGGCCTACCCCATGGCCTAGGCCACATGGCCTACCCCACGTTTTGTCCCTACCCGACGATAACGGGCTGTGCTGGTGAGCTTTCATCTCGTTTTCAACCCAATTCTGTTGCTTTTAATACCTCACGTTAAACGTTCTCTGGTTGATTTTTCAAGTTCGGTTTCTTCCATAAGAAAATAACTGTAATCTAACTTTTCGCTATGCTTCTTTAACAGTCTCGTATCAAGCGCAAGAATAACTGAAAAAAAGCTCTACTAAAATATAAAATATAAAATAAATAATAGATAAATACATTTTGTTCAGTGACCTGGCGACAGTCACATATTGAGACATTCTCCTTATCGATGCTTGGCGCGAATGAACTTCTTTTAAGCAATTTCATTCGCTAAGAAACTTAGCTAAAGTGGTAGCGAAATCATCTTTGACCAATTACGTCGCTCGTTAGATCGATAACAAAATTGTGAGTGGGAGAGATCAAAGTTGTGCTGTGTGGCGCTGTGAGAGGAGAAGGAGATATATTGTTTTCGGCTATTTTTATTAGACAGCTTCAACCTAGTCAGGCTTCAATTTGAGGCCAACTTTTACGACGTTATATATATTACATGGACAGCGTTTGAACAGGTGAGAGTTAGAAATGTGCACGAAAACATTGTCAGTGGACCGTGAACATCTTTGCGAATTATTGCAATTTGTCGTCGCCACGTGTGTCGGTGTAAAGGGAATTCTGGATTATTTCTTGTTTTATGATTCTGAGAAGGGAGAAGGGTTAATACCATTCTTTTTTATTTTCTTCATAACCAGTTTTTGTTTTGTGTTGTCCTGGTGCTCAAGACGGGAAGTAAAGGAGTGTGAAAGTTCACTGCCATCATCAGTTGGTTTGAGGCTTCGTGACGGAGAACTTGTTGTGTGGAAAAACACATACAGTGTAGTGGAAACCTTGCATTTGTAGACCTGTAGTGACACTTTGGGAAAATCTGTCTACTGCGTTTGGTTTTAAGCCGTATGAGTTCAGCTACAACAAAGAATTCTACTGAAATTATAGTCAGTACAACACCAGAGGACGTGGTAGGTTTAAGCTTATTTTATTTCGAAAGTAGAATTTTTTCAGTCGATCGATCCTGATTATCTGGATAACTTCTGGTCAGGGTTGTGGACGTTTTCAGGGCTGTAGTATGGTAATTAAGCTTTTTATTTTGGCTGTAATATTAATGTTTCTCGATCCCTTCCGTATTCAATATATAAGTTAAGCTTAATACCTAGCGCTGTTGATCAGAGGTTAACTCACAATGTGGTTTAACCTGGTATCTGTTTGCTGTGTTTAGCGAGGATAATTTTATTTGGTGAATTTGCCAATAATGTCTGGAGCAGTTAGTTTCCCTTCACTACTGATTGTTTGGTGGATATAGTTTTTGTTTGCCAAAAACAGCTGAGTTTTGAGTTGAACAAGTAGTACTTGCATTGTTCGGTCGTCCAACACACGCATCTGAACCTCTTCTGTTTGGTTCGAATAATTTCTTATCCTTCTTGTAAGCTTATATGCAGCTGTATTACACACGAAAGACATGAAAGTGTGTTCAGTCAATCTAGGGGTTCTGATAAAATAACGACACGGAATTTCAACTTTTTATTAACTTATAAACAGAGTCGAGAAAATATAGCAAACATGAACGAACTGATAACATTCTGTGAATTCACGAGACGAGACTTCGTCATATAAGGTAGTACGTTTGCCGTGTTATCCATAAGGAACTGCTGTCACTCTTTGTGTAATACCGGTATCACAAGTTCTTTTTTTTGGTTTGTAAGACGGATGGGTGGTCTACAATGTATTGTCACTCTCGGTTTTTGATGGATAACTTCTACAATATACTGTAGTTTGATCTTTGCTGAACTCATGGAGTTGCAGGAAAAGTTTTTTCTACTTTGCTAAATTGATGACTGTGTGAAATGTTTATTTATGGTGCAGATGTTTTTATAGGGACATGTGTGACTGAGTCCCTGGGTGAACATCCTCTTTCGGGGTTTAAAAAAGAGATCTTTAATTTTAAAATTATGCTTAAAGGGCTGTTACACTATGCAAGTTTTCCTATAACTTGTCTTGCAATTTTGTTGCAAACAACACAAGCTGCATGGAAAATTGCCTAGTTTTACACCCATGTCTCGCAAAGTTTTTGTTGTAGCAATTGTTGCGAGAAGTACAATGTAGAATCAAGTTCTACTTTTCAAAACGATTTAGCACAGAGTGTAACTGTGGGGTATTTGAATGGTAGGCAGATGACCTTCACTAAGCATGTAAGAATCTATGGTGTAAACTTATCGATAATCAATCGATATTGATTAATCATTCTTGTGTGGGGCACGCAAAACGTGGGTGATCTATCTGCGTTATTACTAATGGCATTTAGCACAATATATATTTGTTTCAGACGACGGTTTGCTCTCCTTGTGGTAGCTTTCTTTCTGGAATAAGGGGAGCAATTTTAGAATACCCGGCAACTTATTTACATATCAGCTGAACGATTGTATAATGAGGCATATAACAACAAAAAAGATCCATTCTTATTCAATGACATGCAAATAAGTTGCCGGGTATTCCACAATTTAGCTGAATAAGTTGCTTACATGTAAATTTTGTGCATGCATTGAAGATATGTAGTATATTACCAACAACAAGTACATTGTAGATATAATTGATTTATTTTTCACCCAATGTAACTAAATGTTGAAGCTAAGGGCACTCTTTTAGTCCCAAAATTTATTTTTAATGTTCGGGTTTCCTTGTTGCAACATTCAAATGTCTTAAAACATGAACCAGAACTGTGGTGTTCTTTTAACCCAATGGCACCCGTGCTAGCTCAAACCGGCCATGTGGAAAACTACCCTGAAATACCCGTGCCGGCCCAAACCAGCCGTCAATAACACGTGTTGACAAATGCACTTGCCCTCCCTCCCTGGCAAATTTTTGATTCCCCTATTGTTCTATTGTTTTAGAGGACAAATAAACCAATCAAAATCTGTCTTTTGCGCAAATTTTTAGTGAACTCTACGGGTAGTAGAAAGATGGTTTTTCGTCTTGATGTCACACGGATCAAATGAACAAGAAAAGTATGGCGCGCCTTGTATGTCTCGGCACGAATGTACAAACTTTCAGGGCCTTGTTTTCATTCTTAACACGGAAAATTATCTCTTTGAAGCTGAAAATGAAAAGGAGAAACACCAATTAATTTCTAAATGGCTTCAAAACGGATGATCACCGAGTACAGACTGAAGAAACATTGCTGGAGAATAATTTATACTCTCCTTCGGTGGCCGGGAATTGCGAAGACATCGAGCGGCCGCTTCAAAACAATTCACAGACTCATTATGGATCTTCTCAAGACTTCTAAAAGCCAAATGGTAATGTACTTTATTTCTTTGAATGTGGATGGAATTAGTGGAAGGATATTTAAAGCAATCGATTTATTAAATGACTACAAAAGTCATCGCTAAAAATCAAAATCTTTTGCTTCACGTAAGCAACGAAATTGACAGCGAATTGAACGGCGGTGGGTCGGCGGCTCCATGTTTTGGAAATTAAAATATTTTTATGCTTTTGAACACGTTTCTTGGCTTTGGCCTGAATGAAAATTAATATCAAACAAAGTTTCTTTCAAGTTTCTTTCATTTGTTCACCTTTAACGGGGAATTTTAGGTTTTCAAATGAACAACACATCTTGAGTCTCGCACAAGGTGTTATTTGATCTGCGTATTTACGGCGAGTTTATCACCTTTGTAAATTTGTTTTATTCAAAATTTATTTTCGGGAAATGACCACAGTATTTCAGAAATTATAATACAAGCTGCAAAATTTCTGAACGGTGATTGGTTCGAACGAGCTGTATTTATCTCAGATACTGAAATACTTACATGTAGAAATTACAGTTTCCAAATATGGCAAGTGTAACAATTGACTGTAAGAAAAAAAAACCACAAGATGGCGGACATTTCTATTGTTTAGCGTGTGTCCAAAAACCTACGAATATTGAAAGCAAAACACTTTTGTGTGGTATAACTAAGCTAAACAGAGCATTCCATTGCTTAAACGTTTCAAAACGAAGCTCCAAACTGGATGACATCTGTGAAGCTACGATCGTCGTGTACATGCTCGGGTATATCTGCCTTGTATTATAAACAAATAATAGCACGAGTTGTACGTAGTATTTGGAATAATACCGGCTCGTAATATTTCAAAATTGTCCAAAATATCACGAGCCGCTTTGGCGAGTGATATTTTGGACAATTTTGAAATATTACGAGTCGGTATTATTCCAAATACTACGTACAACTCATGCTATTACTATACATATTTCTGAATGGTTTTATTAATAAATATACCAACGAGAGAAAAGGAGAAATTCTAAGTGTTTTTTTATGAGGGGTCATTACCGCCAAAATCCTGTTTCAAATTCTGTTATGGAGAACCTGCATATTTTATTACTTTTCAGCAAATTCTTTTCTCAAGACGTTAGAACTGAAATTGAACAAATGGAATAGAATTTAGGAAAACAGAACTGAAATTGAACCAACAGAACGGAATTTGAAACATCGTAAACACAACGGAACAGAAATTGGAGCAACAACAGAAATTGACGTTGTTCCAATTTCTGTTCTGTTGTTCAACGAACCGAGTGGAACCTGGGAAAGAACCAGTTGCACATTATAATTTATGAAGATTAATTTGATTATTTCCTGCTCGATCGGAAGATCTTCCCGCGACGAGGTGTATCTCTTTGCTTGAAGAGGTAAAAGATCTTATCGAGGCACAAAAAAAGCGGCCTCCCAAACTCAGATGCAACTGCTTTCACTCCAAGCGAAAGAGAAGCTCGTCCATCGTCGTCTGTGCCACAACCGCAGGCAAATAACAAGAAGAGAGGGGACTCTGTAAAGTAATAAAAATAAAATAATAATTAAAATAAATAAACAAAAAATAATAAATGCCGAATTAATGAGAACTAAAGCAATGCATGTGGTCCAAATAAAATATAATTGTGCGTTGATATTACTCATGCGAGACATGCATCAAGCCATCGACAAATCGAGAAGAACTTTCACCAATCGCGAACTGATTGCGTTACAGTGTATTCATTTCAAACTACCAAATTTAACTTGAATATTCAACCGCAGCTTAAGACGAAATCCATTAGAAAATCGAGTAATATTTATGGCCAGTGGACAAAAATCTTGTACTACGACGCCATACACTTTTACGCTTAAACTAGACATTCATGAGCCATATCTTAACGGTATTTACCAAATAATATAACTCCACAATCCTTAAATTGCTTTCCGCCTTGAGTTTCCTCCCGTGAATGGGTAAGGTCATAAGAGGTGGCAGCCATGTTTCCCAGAAACATGGCTACCACCTCTTATGACTCAACCCATTCACGGGAGGAAACTCAAGGCGGAAAGCAATTTAAGGATTGTGGAGTTATATTATTTGGTAAATGCCGTTAAGGTATGGCTCATGAATGTCTAGTTTAAGCGTGAAAGTGTATGGCGTCGTAGTACAAGATTTTTGTCTACTGGCCATAAATATTACTCAATTTTCTAATGGATTTCGTCTTAATACATTCGAATATCTAATGTTGATTATCCCCGAGCCGAGGTGCTAGTAAATCTAGAAAAAGACGAAAAAGACTGCGATGGCTTTTCATTCAACCAGACCGGTTGACAGCTAAACGACCGCAGCATAGTCACGAAACCAGACATGAGACAGGAGCCGAGGAGCGTGCACGAAAGAATGTCTGCTGCCGCAATTCAAGTCAGATGATTTTTTTTCCGATCACAATAGCAAGTTTCTGAAATATCCTCTTCGCGTTAGCAGACAATAGTAATGAAACATAGAAACTACAAGGAGAAGATACATAACGAATTATTTGCAAAGTGGAAAAAGCCTAGCGTGACAAGGGTGGTTTCGTGACTATGCTGCGGTCGTTAGCTGTCAACTGTCTGGTTGAATGAAAAGCCATCGCAGTCTTTTTCCAGATTTACTAGCACCTCGGCTCACGGGGATGGAAAGAGATATAATCAACATTTGATATTCGAATGTATTAAGCTGCGATTGAATATTCGAGTTAAATTTGGTAGTTTGAAATGAATACACTGTAACGCAATCGGTTCGCGATTGATGAAAGTTAGGCCCAGTTCAGACGCCATACTTCACATGAGCCGAATCAAATTCGAATTTAGGCCAACCGAAATTAATTTAGATCGACTGAATTGATTCAGACGCCGAGCTTAATTCAGCCGAACTTAAATTAATAGGGGAAAATTGCTGTTATATTGAAAAATACATTATAATATAATTCATGCATTTGTTTCGGCTCATGTGAAGTTCGGCGTCTGAATCAAAGCCGGTCCACAGCCGTTATTCTCGGCTGAGCCAGGCGGGAAGAACGGCTGAGCCGATCCGAATTGATTCAGCCATTCCGAATTGATTCAGACGCCGTACCTCACATGAACTTAATTCATCGATTCATCGTATTTATTTTAATTATTATTATTATTTTTAGTATTATTTTTAATATTTTCTGCCGTCCGCCGTCCGCCATCCACCGTCCGTTTCCTAACTTTACAGAGTCCCTTCTCTGCTGGTTATTTGCCTGCGGTTGTGGCACAGACGACGATGGACGAGCTTCTCTTTCGCTTGGAGTGAAAGCAGTTGCATCTGAGTTTGGGAGGCCGCTTTTTTGTGCCTCGATAAGATCTTTTACCTCTTCAAGCAAAGAGATACACGTCGCGAGAAGATCTTCGCCCTCCGATCGAGCAGCCATTTTGAAAACGGAATAAATTTTCTTTGAGCGGGAATAATCGAATTAATCTTCATAAATTATAATGTGCAACTGGTTCTTTCCCAGGTTCCACTCGGTTCGTTGAACAACAGAACAGAAATTGGAACAACGTCAATTTCTGTTGTTGCTCCAATTTCTGTTCCGTTGTGTTTACGATGTTTCAAATTCCGTTCTGTTGGTTCAATTTCAGTTCTGTTTTCCTCAATTCTATTCCGTTTGTTCAATTTCAGTTCTAACGTCTTGAGAAAAGAATTTGCTGAAAAGTAATAAAATATGCAGGTTCTCCATAACAGAATTTGAAACAGGATTTTGGCGGCAATGACCCCTCATATTTTTTAGCCGTAGAAATTATTTAGTTTCGGTTAGTTCGGTGAAAGGGTTAATACTAAGCTGTTGAATTAATGAAAGTTCAAGTTGAACAAAATAAAAAACGACTTTTTACCAGAGTGCTTAGAGATATTCTTATCTTTTGTGCAAAGTCTTTCACTTTGTGCTTTCGTGAGTTTCTAAAATGGTGTACGGTTATGTGAAGAAAATTTTATCGCTGTTTTCAAGTTTTGTAATGAGATATATTTATTCAGGCCGATGACCTTTTGTAGTTATAAATTGGTCTTTCAACTTGTCTAGTTGAAATAAAAGTGTACTAAAGAAGCTAATTATTTGTCTGTATTTACTGCGCATATGGTTTATCTTTTCAGTTCACACATGCCTTAAAATCTCTAGGTATTTAGGGGTAGGTGTGCACTTAAAGTCTCCAGGCGCAATGAGTTAATTATGAGGAATTATGTTTTGCCCAGGATTTTGCTGTTTCTCGATAACAACCCATTTATTGTGCGACGAGCCAAAAGTATGTGTCTACATACATCTGGCCCTTGTTTCCAATTATTATTATTTAAATTCCATGCTATAAAATCTTTGAATTCAGATGTCAGGAGACTAACGAACTCCAGTCGATCTCTAAAGCCTGTTTTTTTAATATCACCCTCACTGCCGTCAAAATCTACACAAAAACAGGAACAACTTCTCAAGAATGTCTCAAAGTACAATTTATATAAACCCTAAGGCCTACAAAAGCGAGGTGGTTTCAATCGATGGAAAAGCGGGGAAAATAGTCGATGAACTCTCTCATCCTCAGGGCTCCCTCAGGGCCAGCTGGAAAACATGGACTGGACTCTGGACTAGACTCTGGACTAGACTCTGGACTAGACTCTGGACTGCACTGTCGACTGCACTGTCGACTAACTTGCAAATTTGATAACAAGTCTCAAACTTATAAATTAAACACTTTGCACTAGCCATTGAGTCTCTAGGTTTAGAGAAAGGTACATATAACACGCCGCAATGTTGATAGCTTTCTCCTGTTCATTTCGGGCTGCAAATGAACTCGATTTGTGAGCCTATAATATAGGCTCACAAATCGAGTATAATATAGTGATCATTTTCCAAAAGTATATTATACTTTTGGAAAATGATCACTATATTTGAAAAACGTTTATTTTTTAACTTCAAATGAATACATATTCCTAATCTATAATTCTTAAGCTTTCTGTAAAGATATACTTTATTGGGTTTTTTGTTAAACGTTTGGCCATAAAGCAGCGCCAACGCATCATTGTCATTTGGGGTATACTGATTAACTGTATGAACAGATACTAAACGGATAGAAAACGCTTTCATGGATATTTGTTAGTGTACGTATTCCCAAATCAGGTCAAAAATAACTTTTATTTGTCAATTTTTTTAAGGTTGTCCCTTCCAATTCCGAAGGGTCTCTGAACCCTAATGCTGCTGTATTTGATTGTTTGAGGTGAGTGTTATGAAAAACTGGTCTGAAAAACATATTTTATTTTATTTTTGTTTTAAATTCCTTCAGTGCTTTCATGTGATGACTGAATTTAAACAAGATCAGCCTTGCTGAAATGGGACACCATACAATGAAATAAAGTAACATGCTTGTACCCTAAAATAATAATCACTGTGATGAGGTCCAACAGCAATAGGTAAACTCCCATTCCACCTTTACTCCTCAGAACAGTTTATTTAATTCATGTACAATCACGTCACGTCCCAAAGCTAGAGTGGTAGTAACAGTAGATAAACCCTGTGACAGATTACAAACAAGTTTTTGCACAATGTTTCTCAGTTGAAACTTATGTATATGTTTGGTGCAGTTCATCTTTTGTGCACGAGGGTCCCAGTAAGAATAGTTGTTGATTCAGTGATCCTACTTTTACAAATGTCCCTTTACTCGCTAGAATTCTAGTTTATTATATTCCTGTGCATCTTTAAGCCCATGGGAGCTTTCAGTATGCAAATTACATGTAGTTACTGTTTATTCGTCTCTTTATTCGTCCTCCCTGCATCAATGGGTTAAATTACAAGCATAGCTACAATCACAGACAAAACCTACTGAGACAAGTAGATACTCGCACATACAAACATCTCTTAGCTCATAAGTGGGGAGGCGGCGTGGTCAAGTGGTTTAGGGCGCTGGATTTGAAATCTGGAGGTCCCTGGTTCAAATCCTCCACCCTGCCACTAGCTGCATTTGCTCTCGGTAGTCCCGAGTTCAACTCCTCGGCCCCGCCTTGTAAATAGCCAACTGGACAGCCTCCCACCAGTTGGGATTCTTAACAAGTTTATGTTCTATTTACAATATTTGTTTGTTCATTTACAGTGTCCACAATTAGTGTCTGACACTTAAATAAAGTTGTTTATTTTTTTGTTTTTGTTTAAGTGGGCAAACATATTTTTATCTCCTTCTTCCCTGTTCAATGTTGTTTCAGAGAGCTGCCAATTCATACTACTGCATATTGCCTTAAAGTAAATGTTGAGAAATGAAATTTGTTGGTGCTATAAGAAGTCAAAATATAAAAGAACAACGTTTCTTAAGGCAGTAATGCCGAAACATTGGTCATTTATGTAGACTTCTTATAGTGCCAAAAAATTTCATTACTCGATATTTACCTGCCGATTCATCCTGTATCTTTTTTACACCAGAACAACATTGGTATTAGGGAGGGGTGTTGATGAATAAGCTTCTAATCTTGCAACAGTGTAAGTGTCTCAGGAGTATTGTTTGCGATTGTACATGTAGGTGTTTCAAACTTCTGTTACAACCCTTCCCAAAGTAGTGGGACTTTGCAAGACAGCAGATACTGTAATAAAATCAGTTAACAACAAAGTTCAATTCAGAAATAGTCCTTACCAAGAATATAAAGTGGAACCCTGTTAATACGGACACCTGTGGGCCACAAAAAACTGGCCGTAATAATGGGGTGGCTGTAATTACCCCCGGAGAGGCCAAAACCCCAGGAGGCAGAATAGTAGTCCCCGCGTGTATATATGGAATTGAAGAAAATATAAAAAAAAAAAATATATATTGAAATATATTTAACAAATAAAGAAGCCAAAACCATGTATTATACTGTCATAAAACACGACGGGAATTTGAGAACACGAGAGAAATTTAGAAAACACGAGCCGCAGGCGAGTGTTTTCTATATTTCTCAAGTGTTCTCAAATTCCCGGAGTGTTTTATGACAGTATAATACATGGTCTTGGCTTCTTTGTGTGCTTTAAAATATAGATTTACGCGCGCGAAACGATAAAACACGCTTTTCTATGATTTATACTCTGATAAAACATGGTTTTTAACCAATCAGAGCGAGCGAAATTTTCAGTCTATATTTTAATGATATATATGTTACAGTATGCCAATGAATCTCGATTTCACAAAACTGGGCGCGCGGGTGGTATCGGGTAATTTTTCACCAGGGCCGCAAGGTGGTATTGGGTAATTTTGGCATGAGGTCGGGCTCACTTCAAAAGTTCGCTTCGCCGCCATTCGTCTGAAGAAAATTTGCAATTCAAAGGTGAGTATCTTGCATTACAGTGATTTCTTTGAATACAAAGGTCATTCAACAGTACCGGATAGAATTGTTCGGTACACAACTTGATTTTTCACACACAAATCAGCAACAGGGTCGACAGACTCGATCCAAAACTCTGCTAGACGCTGTCTGATATAAATATTAACTCGTTAAGACTAAGATTATCGGTTACAACTGCAACATTCTTGTATTTCCTAGTGTATATGAGACATTGTTGTAAGAGGTTAAGCCTCAGAACGAATAGTGAATAGAACGGAACGGAATTATGAGTGTAAAGAACTGTGAATCTACGAATAAACGTATTTTATAACTTGGAAAGATACGGTCCTCATTTGATTGTGAACCAGCATCGGGAGATATTCCCGAATTAACAGACGCAAACAGATCAGAATCTCAAGTCAAAAAAAGTAAAACCCAGTCAAAAGGATCAGCATCTTTTCAACAAACTTCATTGTTCAGTATAAATAAACCCAGATCGTTATTATTTATCTGAATAACTGAGTTGCTACACCATTGATCATTATCAGAGCTACATCACAAAATCTACTTTAAAAATGTCCGAAATATTTCTAAAAACAAAACGTAATATCATCAAATGGCGGGGGCAGATATAGTGAGAACTATTACTAGTACAGGTTAATTGTGGGGTCCTTGTAAATGTGCAACAAGAGCGACTGAACGAGCACGAAAGGCAGCCTGAACCAATTTACAGGAAGATCTGACAACAGACACAAATTTGTCAAAACAATGAAAACATGCTCATACAGGGTCACTGTGTCAATTATTTGCAATATTTAATCCATTGCGGATTTAGTAGCCATAATGCGGGTGAAATTACTGAGAAAAAGGTGCAAAATCTGGCCATTGGCTATATTACGAGGCGGCTGTATTAAAGTTTTTTTTTTACAAGAGATTAAGTGCGATTTCCCGGGCCAAAAGAGGTGCCGCAACCTCATTCCCAGGGTCTCTCTTCCCCCACCCCCAAGAGAGAGGAGACCCTGGTCTGGTCTGGTCACATATCTAATTGACATTTTTAAGCACAATTTACTTTTAATTAGCAAAAATATTCCTTGAGCAGGATAAATCGCCAACTGATTTGCACAGCCTGCAACAACTCAAATTTACACTAGCAGACAAGAGGTTGAGGTGGCCATAATAATGGGGTGGCTGTAAGGCGGGGTTCCACTGTAGAATGTTATGAAAAATGATTATTTATATGTACATGTAGCTGCTATCTTGTCAGCATGGGTTTATGTTTCATTAGTAACAAACTTTTTTTTCAGTCACATGACGCTTTCTGATGTTGGAGATGGATCAGCTGTTATCGTCACTCCTCCAGTGACTCCCCCTGATCAATGGCAGGAACCTTTGCCATCTAATGAGCTGGATAATATGCAGTACAGTCCTGATGCTGCCGTGAATGGCTATGGGCCTTATGGTGGCCCTGTTACTCCTGAAGTAATTTCCGTCCCTCCAGAATTGTCTCCTGATAAATTGCCTGTTGAAGAACTGAAAGTTCTTCTAAGGTATCAGTTGGAATTCTACTTTTCAGGTCAGCTTTAATGCTCTAGTACAATGCTGGTGGACTGCAGCACCTACATGTGCGTAAACTGCGTGTATGAGGTGTCAATTACATGCATTTTGCATGCATAACATTAACGCGCATGTAACAGAAAGGCCCAACTAAACACATACCTGTATTTTGATTAGATAAAGAAACCTTTTTTATTCATACATGCATACACATTTATTTTTCAGAGCTTTCAATGTTCAGCACAACAAGAGAAAATAAAATACAAGCGAACTTTGCAAGATTGTGTATCAATTTAGTTGTGGGGATTATCGACCTAAGAATGAATTTCAAACAAGAAGCTTATTAAATGATACTAAAAAGTGACAAACAAAGTTTCTCTGAGACTAGGAAATACCACTTGTTAGTCCTCTGCAATGAATTACCAATGAATATGCCAATGAATTACAAATATAGGAAACAAAGTGCACTTTGTTGTGTTAAACCCTTATGCAGTGTTATGTTGAAACGGCAAATAACTACATCTACAGAGCTTAAAGAAAACAATGCATCGACAGACTACGTTGAAGCTGACCGATTCTCATCATGCATGTGTGCCAAGTAAGGCCGACAAATTGTTGTGTGTTTAAAATCAGCCTTTACCATTTTGAAACAGGCATCAAGTTCTGCAACCGGATTAAGTAATGGTCCGGCTAAGAAGTAGGTAGACAGTTGGCAAAGTCGATTAAAAAGTGCGAACTATTAATTTTCAATGTCAATTAAATGGACGAATTTGATTGGTCAAGGTCGAAAAATAGTGGGGAAAAACAAAGAAGAAAGAGAAAAAAACAACCTTTTTTGGCGTTGTTTTACCCATGCTCCTATTTTCTAGCTCTCGGCCAAGTTTGGGCATTGTTCTGCATGCCAATCAAAAGTTAGAGATGAAAGCTTGTTGACCTCACGAAATTTACACAACCCGCCATATTAGAGTTGTGAAGGAAAGTGTCTTCCATTTGGTAATCGGACATGTAAATCTGTCTCCCATCCTCGTTTTTCTATTGTATAAGATGCATTTATGAATTCCGCATTATTTTGCCGAACGTTTGTTGCTGCCCGTAACATGACCACATGTGAAGACAGGACGCGAAGGTGCCGGCTGCGTGAGAGCGACACAATATTTATTGCAATTAATTTTTGTACACTGATTATGTGGAAGGGACGTTGTATGGCAAAGAACTGCACATCTTTAATCTGGACGCAGTGGCGAAGATAAAAATGGAACAGTATGGGCCAAACTTCCATTCACAAAATTTTGTGTAAGCCACCTATAAAAAAACAACTATTTGGACTTGTGTCTCGAAATAAATTGTGTGTAATTTTACACACATTTTAAAATTTATTGCATGTAATTTGATACACGCAGTTGTGTGTTTTGTGCGTGTAAAATCCATGTAAAATGCATCTAAGAGCTGTGAAGTACATGTACATGCACTTTAAGCACATGTAATGCTGCAATCCATGCGAGCGGCCGGTACTGTAATCTTGTATTCTCTTTGTTTCTTGAATTATTACTAAACAGTGACAGTTTTGTACAAGCCTTGTTACAACATGTCTGAGTGAACCAACCTCTCTTCACATGCTATTCTTCCCACGCTCCAGATAAATGTATTTCATACGTTTGTTTTTCCTTGCAAGCGCAACTTGATACTTTTGTTTCTTTTTCTTGTAAGCATAACTTGATACTATTGTTTTTCTTAGAAACACATGTGACATGATACTTTCTTTCTTGCAAGCGTATGTAATTTACAGTATACTTTTTTCTTTTTTTAACTAACAGGGAGAATTTGGCAAGTGATAGTTATTTAGGTAAGTTGATTTAAGATTCATATATATTGGTTGTTCAAGACAACCAGTGCTGGTGAAAAGTAAGTGGACAGGTCTCATCTTGTTTCATGGAAATAATTCTCATGGAAAATGGTTCTTGTATCAAGATGTGTGAATCGTGTCTCAAGAGGCAGGAATAGGTCACAGTTACCGTGAAAGAGAGATAATCGACTAAAAATACCTCATTCCTTACAAAATCAACTAAAAACACTTATTTTATCAGGTTTACAGTGATTATTAATTTTTCTGCAATTGGAATTGGTCTATACTCCTTGTATAGAAAGAAAATGATTACTAGACTTAAAATATGCAAAACAAAATTAATGATAGGTCACAGTGCTTGTTTACGAGAAAGCGATCATTTAACTCTGGCGAGCATTGCCACAAAGAAAAAGCCGCCATGTTTTAATGTGATCACGCTAATTACGCACACAATTATGCACAGAAAGGATGCGCAGTGCAATACTAAGGAATCACCTTAATGGGGAAAAAACATTAGCAACCACGTGGTACATGCATGTTCAAGGGTCAATTGAGCTAAACATTAACTCCAGTTTATGCTCAATCAGAAACAGCCATTTGACTGTACATGTACATGCAGTGTTGTGAAGGAAGGAATTTATTTGTTTTTCTTGTTCTTACTTACTAGTTTCTCAAATGGATGGAGATCAATATGTTCCTGTCTGGACAGTAGCAAATTTTAATCAGGCAAGTTAATTAAACAGTAGTCTCCTAATTCTGTTCTGAGACTGGATTTCTGGCTGGATTTCTGGAAGGTGGATGTTTGTTAGCAGTACCCAGTCCCCTCTGTGTGAAAAGTCTGATTGGTGACAACTATTTCTATTGTTTTGCACGCATGAACTGACCTTTGGGTCTATAGCCTCTTTATAAACAAGCCTGCATTGTTAGTACTCCGTAACTGATACCAAGTCATGCCTTTATCGGTTGAGTTGTGTGCTCCTTTGTTCTACGATTTCATGCACGCATGTTGCATTGTGTTCACAATATATTATTGGTTTACTTGAATCACATCAAAAATTAAATATTTGGAAAGCAAAGATGAAGTTGCAAAATAGTGTGCTAAATCTGGCTATGACATTGTAGTGTCTGTCACTACCAGATGTTGGCTTTGTTATTATAAGGATTTGCTAAAGGTAGTTCCGGCTGTTTTGAGACGCTATTCCACAAAAGGGTCTTGTGTGACATTGTTTTATTACCAAACCGCCTTGTTTCTAGCGTACAACATGAACTGACCTTTGGGTCTATAGCCTCTTTATAAACAATTAAGCCTGCTACAAAGCCATGTTCTCTTTTTAAACTGTACCCCTGATATAAGTTTCACGTATATCAGGGGTACAGTATTCCTTCAAAGATATGAACCACGATAACTACAAGAAGCCCAAACCAACGATAATGAAATTCACTCAAGGATTACAAATGTGGCAGCTCACTTCACTTCCAATATGGAACCCTAGTTGATGTTTTAACCCCTTGAATTCCCTGCCTTGTAGCACGTGACCACCCCTTTCTATGACACTAGGCAGATTTAGCAACGGGGACGTCACTTAGGACGCGAGAGCGCGCGGAATAGTCTGGACCCAACTTTATTTCGACTTAATCTGCCTATTAATCTGACAGACTGTACCTTTTTGAAGACTTTACAAATGTCAACTCAAGCTCACTGTCAAACAAGTGTGAAGCTTGTCAGTTCAGGCTAGCGCTTGTGTATTCAAATTCGCTACAGCGGTTAATTTACCTTTATCACACTTCAAGTTGATAATTAACTAATGTAAGTGTTTCACTTACCTGCTGACACAGCACAGCAGTTTCTTTAAGTAAGGGCACTGGTTGCTCTTTTTGAACTTTATTTTCCTCACTGAACTTCTTAAGGCAATGGGGGAAAAAAACATGATATGCCGCATGTTTGTAAAAATTAACAAAATATACCCCCAAATTGACCGTTTTGCCAAGTTTTAGTTTAGTTTTATGTATTACACTATGTCTATATGTCTGTAAGTCGCTACTTAACTCGTTGCCGTCTGCCTCAAAAATGTGAAATTTGATACTATTGTTTGTTTATTTATTTTCTCAACAGTCATTTACAATTGTGTGGAAAGCTATATCTCTTTTGAAAGGGTAGTAAATAACTTTCAGGAAAAAAAAATTATTCCCAAAGAAACCCATATGTCAATTAGTTAATTATTAACTAGCATAAATTAATATTAATAGCCGCAAAATTGGACAAAAAAGCAACTCATTTCAAAATGATGACTTGTTATAAGGAAAAGTTAAGAGCAAAAATGTTCCTTGTTATATTGGCAACATATCCTGCAAATTTGGCTGAAAATGGTAAGTATAGAATAAATTAGTATTTTTAGTTTGGTGTCAATTTTAATTTATGCAGGAATTGACAAAACATTGTGTCAACACTCCACTCGAAATTTATCTCTGTCGTTCCATAAGAACGTTTTCTCCTCTCCCTATACTGAAATATGAATCCTAACATGTATTCAAAGCATCAAACAAGGTTTTCAAATGTAAAAAGCGAATCAAATATCATTTCAGTTGCATTTCTGTTCATTCGATCGATCGATGCAATATTTCGTAACACTTATCTTGGTTCGTCGTTCGATTTCGAGCTCCAGATGCAATTCGATTTCCTCACTGCTTGGCATCCTTCTGGATCACTTTCCTCGTCCAAAACTCTTGCTAAAACTTCCTAAAGATCGCCAGTTCCGTTTGCACGAGGTTTGTGGCCCGGCCGCGCCATTGTAAAATTGAATCACTTTTGGAAAATACGTTGTGTAACTTACAATAGAATGTACCCGTTCAAACTTGCTAGGGGACTGGGCTAGACCCTAGTCACGCCAGTCTCAAAAAATCACGCAAAGCGGTAAAGGGATAAATTTTTAGCAATTTTTTCGTTATCGTAACTGGAGTTACGAAATCCTGGTACGCTGACGACAATGAGTTAAAGGTGTAAAACATATTTTTTGATGAATTTCATAATGTTGATTATATGGTGTTTTTGTAGGTTAAAAAGTTAACAAGTGACCTTGACCTAGTCAAAGATGTTATGAGAGGTGAGTTTGCAACATTAAAAGTGAAATGCAGTGAAATAAAGCAAACATTAAAAATATTTGTCGTTTTGACACTTTCATTGTCATTTGGGTATAAAATGTGATTTGTTAATTTTACAGAGCAGATAAAAAAGCATGAACACTTTGATTTCATTTTGACATTTCAATTGTGTATCCACCAATCAGATGCAAGATGACGCCGCAAGGAAAGCAAACAAATGGTCTGTCTCGATCAGTCACGAAACCATACCTCTGCTTTAAATTCTTTCAAAAAATTGGCTGAATACTAGTTTAACCTTTCTTATTTGTGAAAGCAAAGTTGAAATTTGAGTGATTTTCAACAAACTGGTGTTCAAAACTGCATATTCTACGTGATCAAAAAACAGCTGTAAAATACTCCGACTTCAATTTGCGACCGCAGACATTCCTTCGTGCTTGCTCCTCCAATCAGAAGAGCGAGCATTGCAGCTGTCAAATATGCAAATGTTATATCAACCGTCAATACACAGCGGCTTGAAAATAAACCCATCAGAGTTGTGAACTGAAGTAAGCTCTAACCTCTTCGACCTCTTCCACCTCATTTTTGCATGTAAAAGTAGCAATGAAAAGATTAAGTACAGAAGACGCAGTATGACGATTTTGTTTCTAAGGAAAGTGTGGTTTTGTGACTAATAGAGACAGACCGTTTATTTGCTTGCCTTGCAGTGTCGTCTCGCATCTGATTGGTGGCTACACAATTGAAATGTCAAAATGAAATCAAAGTGTTTATGCTTTTTTAACTCACTCTGTAAGCACAAAGAAAAGTGGAAGTTTCCAAGGTGTAGAATTTGATCGATCTGAAGTGCGTGGTTTCATGCTTGCAAGAAAATAAAATGTTTTTTGCTTCCAAAAGCAAATGCAGTGTTAATTTAATTTTTTGGGGAGGGGGCCTGCAAAAGCTTTTTGTCTGTTATTGTCAGTGTAGACCAAAAGCAAATGCAGTGTTAATTTAATTTTTGGGGGGAGGGGGGCTGCAAAAGCTTTTTGTCTGTTATTGTCAGTGTTGACTGAAAGCAAATGCAGTGTTTATTTGAATATATTTTTTGGCTGCAAAAGCTTTTTGTCGCCCAATCGGTATGTTATTTTCGCTTAGAAAAGCAGGGCTGTGTTCATATACATGTAGCACAAATCGTTATATAGTTTTGTTATTTTGTTAAGTCGAATTTTATCTGAATCAGACTATATTTACCCATTATTTTTATGGCTTCAATGCTTCTATTTTCCACTGCTTAATATAATGCGGTACTTCATCTAGACTTCAATTCTGGCCTTTAATAAAATTACTTGAAATGAGCCAACAAGAAAATTAAGCCATCTAAGGTGTTTGAAAAAGCAAGGATTTCCCATCACAACCCAGGGCAAACAATATTGGGTAAAATTCCCACACATTGCCACTCAAATGCCCAATTCCCCAACCCCCAGGACAGGAAGATACAAATTGAATGGAGACTGGTTATTAAAGTGCCTATGAAATGAATTTTTTTAATTTCACAAAGTAAAAATTTCAGTTCATGTGAGTCAGAATTGAAATGTTTTATTGGCCAGAAGCTTCATTTTGTACGCAAAGTTTGACTCGAGACACTCAAAAGTGCTTCCATTTACTGCGCAGCCAAACAGATCGCATTTCAGGGTTGTGATGTAAGAACATTTGCATGCATAGGAATAAGAGATAAACAGGCTGACCAAAGGCGAGTGGAGAAATTATCGGTATAGTCATCAGATAAAGCATCTTTGGTGAACAAAAATCATTGTAAAGGCAGAACACAATTAGAGACTTTGGAAATCTTCTAAATAGGTCTTGCAGCAAAACTGGTCAAATAAATCCAGTATCCAAACCAGAAACACAGCCACATATTTCCAGTGACACTCTAGCTCACAAACACTGTTCGCTCTAGATTTAATGTCACGTACAATAATTGAAAGACACAGTTTATGTGGGAGAAGGTCGGGGGCTAAGTGTTGTCCTGGACGTGAGAGCTGCCTGCCACATGGGAGGCCAGTATTCGGGGCTAGGGTCAGCGAGTGGCATATTAGACTATGAGATCGGTGTCATGGGGCACAGAGGCAGAGTGGCATGTACCTATGCCAAGCTCCTGGAGGGATGATAGCGAAGGGAAGTGGATGTGACCACATCCACCCAAGCTAAGGCAACCCATGCATTGCTTCAGTGTGGGACTGAAGGGTTGTCACTGAAGGGTTGTCGCCAGCAACACTTATCCCCCAAACCGTTTATTAACACTAAAACAGCGTATAAAATTACATGTTTTTTTTATAAATAATATTCGGAGCAGATAAACATAACAGCCTACCTAGCAATGCGATTTGACCACGGTGGGTGGGTGGGGAAATAAACGCTTGAGTTAGCAGCGAAACTGAGCTGTATGCGAAGATCGACTGTGATCTATGTTCTTGAGCCGGTGTAAACAAGACGAGCCTACGTGGAGCTGATTGGCTGACAATCTGTGAGCACATGCAGGCTAATAATTTAATTGGCCGTTAAGAATAGAGGGTGGATAAGGGTACATGTTTATGATGTATTAACGGAGAAACACTGACAAACAGCAGGGAGCTTAAGGTTCAATTGAGCTACACTAACACATTTAACTCCATTTTATGCTCTGGTGGAAACAGCCAATTAATTTGTCAAAATAACCGTTTTGATGTTGTAGACATTTTCGGGCTATGAAATTATTGTTCTTTACTGATAACTAAGGACCCAGACCGGGTGTTTAATGCTTGATTGAGAAACGTTTTCTTGGCAATTTTGCAAGCAGCCTGTAAAGCAATGCCGAGTAACGCAATAACTTATTATTTTCCCTGAGTTGTCCAAGGTCTCCAAGGAACGTTCTCTGAATGTTACATTACTCTAATTTTAATATCATTTTATTATGGGTACTGCGCTTGCGCAAGTGCCCATTATTGTCGTCGTCGAAGCATTCTTAACATTCCTTCGTAAGACTTTTTTGTAACAATTCTTTGAATAACTGAACATGATATGGCATTGTTCGATTGTTTCGCTTCATTGACAGTGGTGTCAAGTGCAATGCTGAAAAAGAAGATTGGCATATTTAGTGAGCTACATGGAGAGAAATTGCGTTGCAAAATAAATATGAAAGACACGTTTGTTTTTAAGGTAATTCCCTGGTAATAGAACCAAACATAGATTTCCGATGAAACTTGGTACACTTTTGTAACAAGTCAAGGAGATAATAAAAACGTGATAAAAAGAGGGGGTCACCGTGCTCGTTTCCACGCCACAATGCTGACGAGTGCGGTCATTTTGGCTCCTTTTGGCAAAAAACCGTGCGCAGCAAATAAGCTCGATGTTTTTCAATGCAGCCGTGATATCGCACAGAGTTTGACTTTATTCCATTGTTTATTCACCGACGTTCCAGAAAAATGTCTTCGATTTCCTTTGTATTTACTTTACACTCCAAAGTAGATTCAAATTGGATATGCGCTGTGGGACCGTAGTGGCTCCCTCCGGAGAATTTAGTTAAATTGCCAAAAAACTGATCATAGATTTCTGCCCATCTTTTTCTTGTGTAATGTAGATACTGTCCTTATTAAAATTATGAAATAAAAAATGGGGTCACCGTGCTTGTTTAGAAGAAAACGACCATTTATTTCCCAGCCAAGCTTTGTCTGAAAGAAATCCTGTAATGTTCTGTATGTGCGCGCGCTCGTACTCGCACTAAATGACGCGTGGCGCGCGCAAATGACGCAATAAATTATGCGCAGTAAGGATGCGCAATGCAATACCAAGGAATCACCTTAAATGTTTTTATTTACGTAGGTGTATTTCTTTGACAACTGCACGAACAGGGTCGCGTTTGATTGAGTCACATTGTTGAAGCTTTTGTTGAGTAACCGCCGGTCTTTTAGAGTCCTTCGTACAATTCATTTGTTTGATTAGGGCCCGGCCGCACTAGGCGAATTTTTGTTTGTTTTGCAAAAAATATCTGTCATCAGTTCCGTTTCACAAGTGCGAACGGCGATTTTTTCCTACCAAAATTTTGCCAAGCCTTACCAAACTTCAAAGGCGCCGTCATCCTGCCCCAGAGCAGGACAAAATTTTGTCAAGCGTCAAAACTGACAGATTCGTCAATTCACACACATTAATCTCAAGGTTACAGCGATGATTATTCGCTTGCCTCGGTCCGTACAACTTGTACCGGTCCAAAATTTTACCTGCTAGCAGCACCTATACTGATGTTTGAGTAGCACAATTTGCTTTACAAGCAGTGAACAGTGCACGTCCGATCGGGTACAAGTTTGCGCTAAAAAGTGACAGTCGGGAAAAGCGGCAAGAAACATGCAAGTCGTTTAAAATTTCAGTCCGAGAAGAAGAAATATCTAGTTAATCAGTTTGTGTATCATACCACGAAGGCAGGAGAGTAAAAACTTTAGAAAGTACTGGTTTTAAAAGATTGTCGAGGAGTTGAATGCAAAATTTCACAGCAACAACAGAGGTTTTCGGTTTCTACGTGATTGATATGTTGTGGTTCGCGAAAAATTTGTCATGATTTTTGGTTTTCAAGTGCGTACGCGTTTATCAAAATGAAAATTTTGGCGGAGACAAAATTTGTAGTATATTTTGGTAGCGCCAAACAAATTTGTCAACTGAAGAGATAAATGAAATTTCTACAGGTAAAAGGTTGTCGTGTGACGTGTATTCGACTGTGACCCTCCATAGGAAAAGGGGGGCTTATCGCATCAGCGTTTCAAGGCGTTTATATTTGAAACGCATTTGAAACCCGTTTGAAATAATTGAAAACACATTTCAAACAGTGTTAGAAACGTTTACTTTTTTCAGCGTTTGAAACGTGGAGAAACGCATTTGAAACGCCCATCTGCCAACAACCTGCATTATTATTACCTGACTGAAGCATAATTATTCGACAACACAACAAATGCTGGACTGAAGATGGTAAACGGTAACTTCAGGCGTCGTTAATGAAATTTAAAAAAGCTAGATAAATCACGGTGGTGCAGTCACACTTTTTACTTTTGATTAAAAGTTCAGTAATATTCCATCGTTAGGTCGATCAATAAAATAAACAACAAGAAAGTTAAGTGTGTTGCCGTGCATCTGTTCAGTAATAGATCACAGATGACGTCAAAATGTGGTAAGAACAAAAAAGTGGCCAACGAGCCGCTGCGGCGAGTTGGTCACTGATGTTCTTACCACATTTTGACGTCTTCTGTGATCTATTACTGAACAGACCCACGGCAACATGGAATCTATTTGTTTTATATAATTTTGGAGATATTCGCTTCGGATTTTCACTTGAATGTACGCTAAATAAGCCGATAAAAATTATGTCAACAAACATCGAGTTTAGGCCACAGTGTTTTCATGCACTCAAATAAAACTTTGTGAAAACTAAACGGCTTAAAATAAACTACAGCTCAACTCAGCAAATGTTTCGAAAAGCAAATATTTAGAGACTAACCTCTATTCCGTCCTGATATGAGGAAAAACAATCTGAATTATTCCAGTCCAAATCCCGTTGCAAGTCGCTTATAAACGGCGAACGATAAGCTTAATCCCGCTCAATTTATCGGATTCTGTTCACAAATTATGAGCTAAAGGACCATCATATTTCCTCCAAGTTCTAGCCAAGCTGGAACAGCCGATTTAAAAATTCGTATCAATTGAACAACATTGAATTTCCTACGGAATATTTCCAGTTTGACAAAAATATTTCTCTGTTTTGAGCGAAGGATTTGTTGGAGCAGGCAGGGCGCCCGCGCGTTTTCCCGCTTCGTGACGTCATTCGTGCGTCTGTACTCTAATAGATAACAGTTCTAAACCAATCACGGCGCGAGTTTTACACAGTGAATTATATAATTATTTTTAGATTCTGTTATGTCAGCGCGAATGCTGCTGTGTAAACAAAGATATTACAGTATGACGACAATCAGAAGAGTATGAGTGATGAGTGATTTGAGAATTTTGTTATGTCAGCATGAATGCTGCGAATGCTGTTGTGACAAAGATCAAAGCCGCGTGCTGGATTGCAGAAAATTAATTCACCGCGCTTTCGGGAGTCTGACGTTGGACATCGTGACAAAATGATATTAGAAAATGGATTTTAGATCTACTATTGTTAAGTGTGTTAAATTTTTTTCGAAACGAGGAATGAAAATATCTTCTAAAATTAAAGACGAACTTTATATCTGCTTGGTTTGTAGACGAAAGATAAGATCATCTCATTTGAGCACAGTTTCCGTTGTTTTAAGAAAACAGTGGGTGATTGTATTCAAATTAGCTTGGGTTTTTAAGTCTTGTTAGATGTACTGATCAAAATGACATGAAGGTAAATAAACTGAACAGAGTTTGTTGTCCGCAACTGAGAAGTCGGCGAGCTAGTTTACGAGAGCAGAGTGTTGCTAAAAGTGACCTAATAAATTTGTTACGTTAAACGTGAATCGTGCAGTGTACTGTAATTACCCAGTTCAGTTAGCTAGGATATGAGCAGAGTCAAGATGAGAACTGTTCTTTGATGGATTCTTGTGTAATAATTCGTCGTCTATTTATAATATGTCAATAATTTCGCGGCGTGTAATTGGTCGGGTTATTACACAATTACAGAGATAAAGGCAAATAGCTTTGACAGTTTGCAGGGTTTTTTTGGCAGGTTTTTTTTTCAGTTTCGTGAAGTCAAATCCCTTTGTTTTGACTGTGATTGAAACGCCTCGTATGTACAGTGGAACCCGGATAAGACGGACACGAACAATTGTCCGTATTGAGCAACGTCTAATGACTGCAGTAAAAGACCAAGGAAGTGAAACTTTTGTGTTACGCCTGCCACGCAGCACAGTGAGCAAGACAGTTGTCAAACATGTCATGACAATATACAGTGCACAGATAAGCGAGGTTAACTTTGTATGAGAGCGGAAAAGTGACCGTTGTAATGTAAGATAAAATATATGAGCTTTTCATCGGGACAAACAAAACTGTCCGTAATAAATGCGAAAGGGGAGGGGATAGCCTGCGTGCAGATGTCTCCTTTTCCTTGCGCGTACTAACTTTCGAGTGCCTCCCGAGTTTGTAGGGGGGTACCGCCGGGAAATTTTTGATACAGTCGAACCTCTACTAACGGCCACCTCTCCACAACGGCCACTTTCTTTTGTCCCGGCGGACAGTCCATACATTCACTCTTGTTTTAACCTCTCTACAACGGCCACCTCTCCACAACGGCAACGGCCATTAAAACCCTATCTTTTTTGGCGTACAGTAATAAAAGGTCACGCAACTTCATCTGTACCACGCATCGTCGGGCAATACAGTATCTTATATTGCGGCACGTGTTTAGCCACTGATGGAAGAATCACACAATACTAGAAAGTACAAGGCCCCCATTTTTTTCTATTTTCCATTTTTTTTACGCTTTTACAGTACTGTATTTTTATTTCAGTCGTAAATCGAGTACAGCTGATAAGGCTCTGTGTTTAAATTGCATTGCGAAATTGAAACCAAAAAAAATACATACGAGGCGTTTCAATCACAGTCAAAACAAAGGGATTTGACTTCACGAAACTGAAAAAAAAACCTGCCAAAAAAAACCCAAACCGTTTATTAATACTAAAACAGCATAATAAAATAACATTTTTTTTGTTTTAACATAATGTTCGGAGCGGATACACCATAGCAGCCTACATAGCAAAGCGATGTCAGAGAGTGGCAACTCTAATGATAGATAAGAATTAACAGCGGTGGGTGGGTGGGGAAATAATCGCTTGTGTCAAGAGCAAAACCTGAGCTGTATGCGAAGATAGGCTGCGATCGATGTACTTGAGCGTAAACAAGGTTAGCCTACATGGAGCTGATTGGCTGACAATCTGTGAGCACGTGCGGGCTAATCATTTAATTGGCCGATAAGAATAGAGGGCGGATAAGGGTACGTGTTTACGACGCAAAGTACAATAAATCGATTAACGGAAAAACACTTACAACAGCGGGGAGCGAAAGGTTCAAATGAGCTAAACATTAACTCCAGTTTATGCTCTGGCAAAAACAGCCACAAGACAGCAGTTTGGCAAATTACGATTTAAATGACTGGGTTTTACCTAGCAAGACCTTGCTCTTACTCTTCTGTGTTTTAAAGGAGTGGATTTACATTAATGGATTCAAGTGGATTCAAAAGATCTGATTGCTATAAGCTCAGTTTTCCCTCAAATCACAGGCATATATGTGACAAAACATTGAAACAGTTGGAAGTCCATTCTAATTCCGCCGATGAAATGTCCCAAATCATATCCAGCAGACTACAAGAATATAGCACAATTTCCAATACACACTTATTGATTGATTTTTGTTTAAATCTGACTCCTACACAGTGTCGTAGTTCACTCCATAATGCTGAGCAAAAGCAATACCATGATATTAGACAAAGGAAAATAAGATGTGAAATGTGAGAATGCAAATGATTCTACATCAGAAGGTGTACAAACTCGCCCCAGTCCCTAAAAGAAATGGACCCACTTTTTGGGCCAAACATCACACTTTTAATTAGGCTCTGAACTAATGTCTTTTTCGACGTTTTGAAAATTTATTTTTCCATTTCCATTGTATTAAGATGATAAACTTTCCATATGAAACGAAAAAAAAATTCATTTCATAGGCACTTTAAACAAGGCACACAACATCCACAGCTGTGACACAATTTACTGTATTATTGTTTTTATTACTGTTTTATTGAAATTTTTGTAATGCTACATAATTTGTAATGGTAATGCTACGTAAGTTGTAAATGTAATTAATGTTACCTAAATTGTAACTGTAATACCCTGTAAATTGTAATAAATAAATGTTATTTAAATTGTGATTGTTGTGTTATCACTAAAATAATTACAAAAAAAACTTGTAATTTGTTTGTTACAGATTCGCCAAATCTGCAAGTTGACGAGGCTGGAGAGAAGGTTCGCCCAAACATTAAACGTTGTATAGTGGTTCTACGAGAGATTCCTGAATCAACCCCAATTGAGGTAGTGTTGCATAACATTTAGTAATACTTTAATTTATTGCTTGGTGATGGATAAGTGTGAAACATTTTACAGAAAACAGCTGTGGAAACCAGCAGACATTGTGGGAAGTGTTAAAAATAGACTACAAGCAGTCCCTCTTTTCCCTTTGTTCATCAAGTAAGAAGCAAAAAAGTGTGGAAAAAATGACCACGTGAAAATTGTAGGCGAAACGCCCAGGAACGAGGGACTATAGTCAAAGCCAGGGAGAATGACCTTTCACGGCTGAGTGATTTTGTGTTGTGAATTTCATGTTTCATTACAATCCAGTCAACTGTGTGTTTATATCCTGTTGATTTCCCCTGTCATCCTCAACTGCGGGAGATATAATCATCAATGCAAAATACTTGATATATGAGGCTCTTTCCAGCCCTGTTGGAAGAATGGCAAAAACATGACGGCCCCCAAAGAAGAGCTTTCACTGCTTCAGAAACCCTGATAAACATTCTGGTCAGTCATACCAGTAAACTGAAACCTTGCCGATTATCTGAAGTCATGAGTGTTGACAACACCTTTAAAACTTTTTGACAGACAATATTTTTGCATGGTGAGACCGATGTATAATTAATTTTTTCTGGCTTTGTCTGTAGTCTGTTTGTTTTACTATTTTCCAGGACTTCTTTCTACAAAAATGTAGAACATGGTAATTAGATGTTTAACACATGCATTGAAATCTGTAGTGTACATCAAATATATAATTGATTTTATGTTTTGCATGCAATATGTTTTGTACATGCAATTTGTGAAACTTTTGTTATTCACATATCTGCACTAATATCCATCTCTTGTGGATCTTCATGGGATCACAAAAGTAACTTTAGCTACCACTGGTTTCAAGCAAACCTTCATCTATTTTCCGTTCTGAAGTTCAAAAAAGTACTGGCCCCTAGTTTACCCATTGTTCAAATTGCGTCATATTAAGACATGAATCTCATCACCAGAAAGATTGTTATGTTACATTGCATAGTTTAGCAGGGATCCATATTCGTTTTTTCTCAAAGTCGTCAGCCGGGCAAGTATTCCAAAAAACATACTTGCCCTGGCAAAATTTTGGTTGCCCTTTCAAAAGTAGAGAATAATATTGGTAAAAAAAGGCGACAGAATGGCTACATGTTAAAAACGTTTGCGTTTTTTATTAACATCGTATAATGCATCGCGCTACAATGTACATATAGGTTAACAATGACGTTTGGCGGCCACGATCGTTATTAAGTGATTTGAAAGACGCTTTGTGGATCTTCATGGACTCCAGGCGAAGCGATGTCACAGTGCAGCCGGCATCTACAAAAACATTTTTTTCTGGGCCAGTGATCTGTCTAACTGGGATGCTGACTGGCAAATTTTGCAAAACATATTGCCTCCAGCCGAAGCAGTTTGCGATGTGGCAGACAATGATAGCAATGCAGGCACAAATTTCAGCCAGGGCCTGTTTTTCTGCCATGAAGGTAGGAAGGCACGCTGTCGTTCCTCCTTTTCATATTTCGCTTGTTTTTCGCCAGCTTCACTTTCACTTTCTTTTGGCTGGAGGCAGCGATAACGCCATCCAAATATCGCCACATGTTGTTTACACGATCAGCTGTCAAGCCACGTTTTCGCGTTTGAATGCTGCAGTACATCAGAGAAATAACAGCGGTTGACAACATGAAAATTGAGCCTGCGATCATGCGACTCATGAAAATACCGCATTATCAAACATGGCACCCAAAATTATGATTCGATCGCGAAAGAAAGCTGCAAATTTGTCTCTGTTTTCTGAAAGTTCCAGTTGGACGAGGAATCAATAGAAGGCAGGTACTCATATGCAAATTAAGGACTCAGATTTTACTCGTCCAAAGGACGAGTATTCAAGTTATTTTGGTCGTCCGTACGATGTTTTGGTCGTCACGGACGACCAGACGACTGCGAATATGGATCCCTGGTTTAGTATTAAACCAAGCTGTGAGCTGTCAAAGGTCGCCCAAATTCCATACAATTGTCTCTAATTCAGAGATGGCGTCCCCCAAATCCATACAAAGTCTATAGTTTTGCTGATTTTTGAAAGCCTTCTACATGGTTGCAATCTAACGAAAGAACCCCAAACTTAGTAAACTGACTAATTTTAATGTGATCTTTTTCAAAACTTGTCTTCATTTGAACTTTGGAACTGGCAATTACATGTTTTTATGTCGCAGTTAATATCCGTTCATTTCATTTTGGTTATGTTTCATTTTGAGTTTTAGATTGTTCACAAGTAAATAAATTACATATGTGGAAGTGAAAGACCAGTTTCTTTCACTGGCTGTTTTATGCAGCCCCAAAAATATGCACCAAAATTAAACATTTGGAAGTCAAGATAATTTCTAATCTTCCGAAGAGAAGTCAAAATAAATTTGCTGCAACATTAAAGGAACATTGTTCTGGTAATGCTGAGAAAATCAATTTTGAAGTTGGCCAATATAAATTTTTGGTTTTGTATCTTGTGTCATGCGCTGATCGAGGCATCAAAGTTAAAATATTTTAAATTTCGTAAAAGCACATGTCTGACTATCATTTTGGCCTTAAAAATCCAAAAAATCTACATACATGTACCTTATAATTCATTTGAAGATAGGGAATCCACACAAAAAACAAACCCTGAGTTTCCTGAAAATAATTTCCTATTTTTTAGACTTCATCAAAGTAGGTGTGAATGCGGTCATGCTGCTGGCCAATGGAAATCAGCATAATGTGACCTCTCGCAAAAATGTAAACTTCAGCTATCCGTTCGAACGGCAAAATGCATGGCTAGTGAACGGATGAAAAACGGGCGGCTGAGCCGTTTAAAACTGTTACCATGAATGGCTAAAGAAAAATTTTGAATGGCTGGCTGTGAATGGCTGAATGGCAAGAGAGAAAAAATTGAACAGATGGTGGTGAACAGCTGAAGTCGCTAAACAGCAGGAGAAAAGTTTTGTATTGAGAATCAAGAAAAAAAATGAGCAAATGGATCGCACCTACATGTCTCGAGGGACGTTTTTCGAGTAAATGTCGAGCGAACTCGACTTTGTCGTGGTTCAGTAGAATTTGTGATAGAATTGTTGGTTCAATGAATTCCAATGCAAAGCACCAGAAGTGCAGAGGCAAGGTTATATTCGGTGATGTTTACTCTGTGGAAGGCAGAAACTTCTTGTCCAATCGGCAAATGGACCACACTTCAAAGAGTTCATAGCCAGATTCGAACGCTACCATAATGTTTTTCCAGGTTCTCGAACGCCAACGACAAGCGTGTTTACATCAGTCAGCAAATAATTTATCATGTCAGAAAATTAAAATCTGTTTCTCTAGTTGGATTGGTACAATTATCGAATAATTCTTGTTGGCAGCCCATGTAAAACATCAGCTAAAATTGCTGAAATATTTGTGTCGTCGATGCAGATCAAGTTTCATTTATTCTGAAACAGCGACTTTGGATTATGTTTTCCCATTGTGTCAAGCATGAGTTGCATGAACTATACCGTGAAAATGTCTACAGAACGCTCCTTGTAATTGGGATTTTAACACTTTTAGATGTTTTTAACTTGTTCCCCAGTTCACTGTTTTCAGAATATCTCACTTTCTTCAATGATTTTGAATTTATTTCTTCACTAAAATCTGCATCAATTCCTTATGTAATGAAATAGTGAAAATTCAACCAAATTTTGTTAGAACTCAATATACAGCAAGAAACACGACTCAGTTTTATTATTCTACTATTACGTCATTTCACCATATAAGGTCAAGAGAACACGCAAAATATGAGACGGTATTGACCAGTTGAACAGAGGGAATACGGAAAATAGCATAGTAGCAGGGAAATTTTGCAGTAGAATAATAAATCCCTTATTCTATGGCTTAACATATAATACGAGCTGACATTTTGCTCATTGCTCGGTTTTTTCCTCGCCCCTATGGGGCTTGGAAAAATACTACGCAACTCGCAAAAAATCCGCGTGTATTATATGTTAAATCGAATAAGGTGTATTTATTCTATAGCAACTGGGTAATATTTTGACTTGCTATAAATTGAAACTTTGTTGGTGGATTATTTTGTTTCTATTCATTGTAGGATGTAAAAGCCATTTTTGCTGGTGAGAACTGTCCCAGCTGGACTCACTGTGAATTTGCACACAACAATTACTGGTATGTCCAGTTTGATTCAGAGGAGAATGCCCAAAAGGTAAGCAAATGTTTAGTACCTAAAGAACTGAATTAAGCATCAACTACATGTACATTCAGTTTTACAGTATATTGTGCAAAAGTAATGCAAACGATTTTTGTTGAATATCTCGCTTTGTCCTTGCGATAAATTGCCAATATCTTGACGAAATATCATATGGTTTGACATCTCGTTAAAACGAGTAATTCATCAAGATATCACCGATATTTCACAGAGATATCGTTCTAGCGAAAGTTCACCGCAACAATATTTTGCTGAGCCAAATGAGATTTCGTTCTAATGATAATTAACCGCAACAATATTTCCCAGAGTCAAACACGGGTATTTGAGTTTAGTGCACATTGCTGTATTAAATTTGAGACCTTATGCGGGAAAATGTACACCATTATAAAACGGGTAAAAACGAACAGTTGTAAGCAGCATCTTAAACATTTCATTAACACTTTCATACAAATAAAATGTAAAATGTTCAAATGGTAGGAAACATTATAAACGGATAGCTCAAAGCATTACAGCAGATTTCAGTGCTGTGTGTAGACCCCGGTTTTTTCGAACATGATTCGCCCGCTATGATTCGCCCGTCATGATTCGACCGAGAGGTTACCAAGCAGTAAGACGAATGATGAAAGTTTTGCACGAAGACCCACGCTGGCGGGTGATTTATCATCAATATTTGTACGGAAGTTCTATAAAGGAAACAGCTAGATGTCTTTTTACAAGTACCAGCTTTGTATCAAATATTCACAGGTTGTATGGGGAGCGTAGCGAGATAAACCGGCAAAGAAGAAGAGGAAGGCAAATAATCTTGTCTAGTAAGCGGAAGTTTGAACATGTTGAATGTTTATTGTATTTTATATCGAGTGACATGAAAAGATGAAAGTCAAACATTTCTTTATCTGATACTTGAATAGATAGGAACACAAAACTCTGGAGGAAATGATAAAGAATAAGTCGGAACTGTTTATATAGACGAGTATCAAGACTGGTTTCACACAGTTACACGGGTTAGCAACTGATTGCAACTATTGTATTGTGCAGGTCGATACTACGCCTTGGATTTACGTATGAAAAGGTAGGTCTTATCTCAATGAATTTTCCGTGTTTTGCATGTAGGAAAGTTTGCAGCCAGTACATAAAACTCCTATGGTCTGGAGAAAAGCATTCTTGACTTCTTGACGGCTGTGCGTAACAGCGGCAGCAGCGGTTTCGGTAGTTCGCTATTGTTATTGTAAGTTCCTTCAGAAATTAACGTTTGATATCCAGTCACAAAGAATATTTAAAAAAATTCTGACACATTACATATTTTGCGAGGCCGTTCAGAAGGATATCTTGGTCCTTGCGGCTTGCAAATCTGATCGATGCGATTGTAAATTGACCTAAATTATAAACAATAACAATAGCGAACTACCGAAACCGCTGCTGCTGCTGTTACGCACAGAAGTCAAGAATGCTTTCCTCCAGACCATAGGAGTTCTATGTACTGGCTGCAAACTTTCCTACATGCAAAACACGGAAAATTCATTGAGATAAGACCTACCTTTTCATACGTAAATCCAAGGCGTAGTATCGACCTGCACAATACAATAGTTGCAACAGTTGCTAACCCGTGTAACTGTGTGAAACCGGTCTTGATACTCGTCTATAAACAGTTCCGGCTTATTCCTTATCATTTCCTCCAGAGTTTTGTGTTCCCTATCTATTCAAGTATCAGATAAAGAAATGTTTGACTTTCAACAACTTGTACATGTCACTCGATATAAAATACAATAAACATTCAACATGTTCAAACTTCCGCTTACTAGACAAGATTCTTTGCCTTCCTCTTCTTCTTTGCCGGTTTATCTCGCTACGCTCCCCATACAACCTGCGAATATTTGATACAAAGCTGGTACTTGTAAAAAGACATCTAGCTGTTTCCTTTATAGAACTTCCGTACAAATATTGATGATAAATCACCCGCCAGCGTGGGTCTTCGTGCAAAACTTTCATCATTCGTCTTACTGCTTGGTAACCTCTCGGTCGAATCATGACGGGCGAATCATAGCGGGCGAATCATGTTCGAAAAAACCGGGGTCTACACACAGCACTGAAATCTGCTGTAAATGGTTCTGAAAAAATTATAAACGATATAAACCGACGATACAATTTTTGTTTGACCCCGCAATCACGTATTAAGCAATATACACGTGAGCTTCGAAATTACTCATTCCTTAGATCTTGGCATCAAGTTAGAAAAGCAAGGAAATGTTTTTAATAGGTACATGTACTTACGGAAAGCAACTTTCATCTAAACTCCGCCATCCAGAGATGCGAAACAAACACAATATGTCTGGAATCATGGTGATTAAAATTATTTACCAAAGTCTTGACTTGTATTTGTGAAATTTATTCTAGTTTGAATTTTATAGTGGTTTGATTTACTGGGATTTTATTAATGTTTAGATACGGTAGTGGAATGAATTAGTTTTAGACATTAGTTTGTACAATTATGGACGGCTTTTGAGAACTTTCACATGACATGTTCTTTTCATGTAAAAACCATGATCTGTGATAATTAATACAACTGACGTTTTACCACAATCACACAAACTTATGTCGCAATCTTGACATCATTTGTTTTTCTTTAGTCGAACGTGAAAAATGTTGACAAACATGAAACATGTTAGGGCTTGCAGATTACATCATTCATATTGTTCATATTCACCTATTTATGTCCTGTCATAAATAGGTGAACCAATACAATTAAGCTACAAAGGGCTAAGTTTACCCCAAAATGCACCAGTTGCAACCATTTGATGCCGCTTTTTTCAAACTTTTGCGGTGGTGCATGCCCCCCGATCCCCTTGGTGGGCAAGGGTCTTTGGCCCTTGCTGCCTAGTGCCTACTACTACAAAACAAATTGAGAGGGCTGGGCATATGGCTTAGTTTTCATTGTAGATGATTCACTGAATCGACGATTGTAAATAATTCGCCGATCAATATTGCGAATTGGTGGCTGAATGCAAAAATGAGTAAGAGAAGAATTTAGCTACAAAAGCCAAGATGGTTTCAGATCATTCAATGGAAAAGTGGGGAAAACAGTCCATCAATTTCCTTAGTACGGAACAGTTTTGCTTGTCCCGACGAAAAGCTCATATATTTCCTCTTACATTAGCCCGCTTAATGCGGACACCGGTTAATACGGACAACGGACATTTTTCTGTGACCCGAGTGACATGCTCTTATACAAAGTTAACCTCGCTTTACAGACACTGGTTAAGGTGGTAGACCTGACTTTAGCTAAAAAATTAAACATACCAAAAAGTTGAACAATTTGAAAGATAATACAAAGGTTAACACAAATACATGAGACGAGGGCTTCTTTCAAGCTACGAGCCGAGAAAATAAAGGCCGAAGTTGGTTGCCACGAGAGCTATTTGCGAAGTTAATAATTAGAGCTTCGCAATCCGAGCTGATATGTTCCCGTGTTGACAGCAATTTCACATCAATTCACATACCGACTTGCGATCTTATGGCAATATTTTAAGCGAAATTGTAGAAAAAGACTGATATTCGTTTATGCTACGTTTCCAAAATGGATTCGAAGTCATTTTTTCAATCCATGGCCTTGATTAGGCCTTCTAAAGCCTTCGAGAAGCCATTTTGATATCTGACCTTTGCGAACTCAGCGTGAGACTCCGCGTAACGCATTAGCCGAAGTCTGGCGTTGCTATGCAATTGTTTACGCCGCCATGTTTTTCCCGACAGTGATCGAGAATCTCCGTCTTATTTCGTGCTTTTCGTGCTACAATCGGATCAATGCTTCCTTGATGATGTTGATCAGCGGTGTGCTCATGAGAATTCAATATGGCGTCGCTAAAAAACAAAGCTTCGAGCACGTATTTTGCTGATTTCATTCACTCATTTTGTGGTCGTGACAGAGTGTACAGACCACACTGAAAGGTATTTTAAGAATAAAGATGTAGAATTATCGTATCTGAATGAAATTTGCACAGTTTATTATATTGATATGTACGAAACTTTGTATGGCAGCCCGGAGCAAAAACATATTTCTACTCGATATTATGGCCAGTTAAAAAACGACACATGTTTTTTAATTAAAAAACTGATATCTCAAGAAGAAGAAGAAAAAATAGCTCCGGGCTGCCGCTGTAATTTTCCTTTTCTGGATAGGAATAAGCTCCTGTCTTGTTTTTAAAGATATCTTTGAAGGTGGCGCAGTAAAACGCCAAAGTCTTTTTTTGAGCCTGCGATGCAAATGGGATTTGTCACCTTAGGTGTGAAAATTGTCACCTCGGACATCCATTTTTTGAAAGTTCAACTTCTGTTCTATAAGTCTATGGTAATCGTTCCTGAGTAAATATGGATAAATTAGAGTTATTTGGTTCCAAAATGGACTTGTTAAAGTCAGGTCTACTACCTTAAGGTACTTGCCTGGCAAATTTGGTGCATTTTTGACAATAAACAATACAAGGATATTTTTATTCAAAGTGCACCAAACTTTCCATACACAATCACTATTTTTTGACATAATGACACCTCCACAAGTTAATAATTAACATCAATATTAACTTAATATCTTAAACATTTTTCTCACAACCATTTAGATATAGAACAAAAACTTAACTTTATTTTGATTCTGCATCAAAGAATACAAAAATCTGTGCTTGGCACATCGGATATATAAAATTGCCAAAAAGATATCATCAAATTTTGATATTTTGTAATTACCTTTAACTTCCATGGGCACCAATACCATAATTTTGAGATATCCGCATGTGCCAAGCACACGATTGTCATCCATGTCCAATACTCTCGAACTGATACGATCCGTGAATGTTATTGCACGACCTGTACGATCCGTACGACCCGTACAGGTCGTCAGACAATGCTTTACGGATCGTACAGATGGTAAAATTGCATATCATTAGTGAGACAGAGGGGGTACAAACACGTTGTCCGATCGTACGATCCGTACGATCGGTACGGATCGTCAGACAATGCTTTACGGATCGTATATTCTTCGTTCTATAAGCGTGAGGCCACGAACACGCTACACACATTGTATATTCTTCGTTCTATAAGCGTGAGGCCACAAACACGCAACACACAATGTATATTCTTCGTTCTATAAGCGTGAGGCTACAAACACGCAACACACTTAAGCGTGAGGCCACGAACACGCTACACACATTGTATATTCTTCGTTCTATAAGCGTGAGGCCACAAACACGCAACGGCAATGTATATTCTTCGTTCTATAAGCGTGAGGCCACAAACACGCAACACACTTAAGCGTGAGGCCACGAACACGCTACACACATTGTATATTCTTCGTTCTATAAGCGTGAGGCCACAAACACGCAACGGCAATGTATATTCTTCGTTCTATAAGCGTGAGGCCACAAACACGCTACACACATTGTATATTCTTCGTTCTATAAGCGTGAGGCCACAAACACGCAACACACTTAAGCGTGAGGCCACGAACACGCTACACACATTGTATATTCTTCGAGGACCCTTAGGACCCACGGGCATTTTATACTCTCCCCAGTTTTCGTTCGCCATGACAACTAACGATATGCAGTTCGCCATCTGTACGATCCGTAAACCATTGTTTCACCACCCGTACGGATGGTACGGATCGTACGATCGGACAACCTGTTTCGACCCCCTCTTTCAGCCAAGTCTCACTAACGATATGCAGTTCACCATCTGTACGATCGGTAAACCATTGTTTCACCACCCGTACGGATCGTACGGATCGTACGATCGGACAACCTGTTTCGACCCCCTCTTTCAGCCAAGTCTCACTAACGATATGCAGTTCACCATCTGTACGATCGGTAAACCATTGTTTCACCACCCATACGGATCGTACGGATCGTACGATCGGACAACCTGTTTCGACCCCCTCTTTCAGCCAAGTCTCACTAACGATATGCAATTCATCATCTGTACGATCGGTAAACCATTGTTTTACCACCCGTACGGATCGTACGGATCGTACGATCGGACAACCTGTTTCGACCCCCTCTTTCAGCCAAGTCTCACTAACGATATGCAGTTCACCATCTGTACGATCCGTAAACCATTGTTTCACCACCCGTACGGATGGTACGGATCGTACGATCGGACAACCTGTTTCGACCCCCTCTTTCAGCCACGTCTCACTAACGATATGCAGTTCACCATCTGTACGATCGGTAAACCATTGTTTCACCACCCGTACGGATCGTACGGATCGTACGATCGGACAACCTGTTTCGATCCCCTCTTTCAGCCAAGTCTCACTAACGATATGCAGTTCGCCATCTGTACGATCGGTAAACCATTGTTTCACCACCCGTACGGATCGTACGATCGGACAACCTGTTTCGACCCCCTCTTTTAGCTAAGTCCCACTAATGACATGCAGTTCGCCATCTGTACGATCCGTAAACCATTGTTTCACGGCCGTACGGATCGTACGGGTCGTAAGGGTACACTGATGCCATTTACCGATCGTATCAGGTCGTGTGTATTGGACAACACTCACGATTGTAGGCAGTGACAAGTCTGAACTACATGCCAAGTTTCATTCAAAAATGTTTTACCTTTCAAGAATAAAATGTGATTTTCTGGTACCCTGTTGAGCGAACAAACCAAATTCAAGTCCATTGAGCTGAAGATTTAGTAAAAACTCCCGCAAAATCGCCTTGTTGAAGAGTAAGAAGCCACTCGCGTTCGATTCGGCCATTTTGAAGTAGTTTCCGCTGTTTAAAAGGCTTGCAGACCCATAAAAACCATGAGCTTTTGTTTTGTTTATGCGTTGCTAGGTGAGCACTCGTCCCAGACTTCCGGTTACGCAAGAATTGATGCAAGAAGACTAGGAACAAGATTTTAGATCCAATATGGGGTCCAAAAGACAATATGCACTCGATAGATCAAAACAACCTCACAAATAGCTACCAGCATGAAAAAATCAGGGAAAAAAGCAGAGAAATGAATGTAGGACGTAGCAACCGACCCAGTTCCTCACTCGGAAATACTATTCACTTCCGGTAAATGCACAAACTTCGGCTTTACCGTTCTCATCTCTACGAAGATATTTTGTCCCAAATTAAATATTTTTGCAAAATAGGGTGCTAAGGGACAAGATGGCAAAAAATGGGGGGAAATAAAAATCATAAATTTGGCCAGTGCAGGTACCTTAAGGGGCCAACAGTCTTTCAAAGGTTTTGTCTAATATTCAGTCCATCTGGCTGAACCGCAAACTGAAAATGTCAATGCAGAGCAAAGTGACAGACTATTTTTTTTAAATGAAATGTTACGCAGAGAACTTTAATTTTAGTGCGAGACATTTGACTATTTGAATGAGTGCAAGGTTTCTTCAGTTTGAATTTAAGTTACAGTTAAGACATTAAACATTGTTCTGTTGCTTTAAAATTGTATGCTTTAGTCTTTGTATCGATAAAACATGTGTCCGTGATGTTTATTTTTAGAGCCCGCTTAATACTGTCACCCGGATAATACGGACACTTTTGCGTGTCCCTTTGGTGTCCGTATTAACCGGGTTCCACTGTACCATAAATAAGGTACATTTTCTGACCTTGTTATCAAACCCATGATTTAGGCATACAGATATCTCAGAGAAGAAGTGAAGACATTTAGAGGCAAGCCTATTATGGTAAGGAGTGTTTATATTTAGTTGAGTGTTACTTTGTCTGCATTCAAAGATTAGCAATCTCATATGAGAAGGATTTGTTGTTTTGCTCTCTCTATTTCAAATGCTGGAGTCACACTGACAGGGTTGGACACTTAATTTTTAGAGCACTCGCCATTTGGGCGAGTGACTATCAGGATGCACTCGCCCGGATTTTTTTCCACTCGCTCAGAGATATACTCCCCCCCCCCCCTCCTCCTGGCCCGTGTTGTCTTGGTCGATCTTTTTCTCGTCAGATACTTTGGAAACTCCGGGAAGATATTTCCACATTTTTAACACACTATCAACTCAGTGAACTCACTTCATTTTAAAACTTACCGGAGAGCAACGTCCTTGCAGTGAATTCGCACATGGCAAAGCAAATCGCTGGCAACGTTGTTGAGCACGTTGTAAACTGAGAGTTACTTCTTGAATGAAAAATTTTACTAAAATACCTTAAACCCCAAGAAAACACAATGTAGGCACTTTCTTTATATTTCAATACGGCTTTTATTGACAAATCCTTGTGAGATCCTTTACTTTGCAAGCAAACGTGTCTGTTCTTCGCGGACGCCATCTTGTTTACCTGATCATGGTAACCAACGGTATCATTTTGTACCCATCTGTGCGTTATGTAATTATCACTAAAAGGAAGCCATGTTTGTCTACGAAGCACGAAGTCGTATCTCAACGCCAATTTGTTGGACATCTCGGAATATATATAAAAATGTCTAAACTAGAACTGGTAAGTTTATGTTTAGAGATTTCCTTGCCAAACTTGAAAGTAAAAAAAACAGTGTTTATTTGCAAATTATTCAATAATTAATTTACTTCAGAGATAAAAATCGTACTGGCCAAACGTGCGAGCGATCGCTGATTTGTACTCGCCCGACACTCCTGACACTCGCATGGGCGAGTGGGCGAGTGCTAATTTCCAACCCTGCACTGAAGGTGATCGCAATGATCAAACAAGTTAACATTGAAAAACATAGTAGTCCGATCTAAACTCAGTTTGGCCTGTCAACATTGTATGTATATTCATTAGGAGTAGTAAGTGGCCCTTGACTTTTATCTTGAGTTTAAGAATTCTCTCCGAATATCTTTGGGCAGTATTTTGATGTTTGATTTTTTCAATCATGTTCCATTGCTTTGTAGGGCATTATAAAATAGAATTTGGACTGTCCTGTTCATGTTTCTGATTTCTCTTTTGTGATTGAACTTCTTACTAGCCATACAGTTCTTTTTACAGTGAAAGTGATCACTTACAAGACAGAATATTCTACCTTTGTGAAGATTTGGAGCATACACATTCATGTACTCTGAATTTGTTCATTTCAATAATTGAACTTTAATTCAACTCTCCCTGTCCCAGCTATACACAAGTATACGTCAGCAGTCTATCAGACAACATGCTGCCAAATGATGTCTTGAAATGCTATGCAGGGATGCTTCAGCATTGAGAACATCAATGAAGTACTGATTCACCCTTCAACATTTTCTTTTAGGCCCGTATAAAAGCCAAGCCAATTCATCAGAGTAATTTTGTGCCCAAAAATGGACTCGGATCAGTAAGTAATACGTCAAATAATGACAGGAAAAGTCATTAGCTTTCAAAACGTGAAACAAACTTTTATTTATGGGTGAATATAAAACCAGGAACATCCCTAGAACACCCCCGGAACACTCCCAGAACACCAAAAATATACAAATATAAATAACTTAACATTATTCCACTATTACGTCATTTAACCATATAAGGTCAAGAGAATGTGCAAAATATGAGAGCGTAATTACAGTTGTAGTGTCCTGGTTTGACCGGTTTAGAACAGAGTGAATACGGAAAATAGCAGGGAAATTTTGCAGTGGAATAATAAATCTCTTATTCGATGGTTTAACATAAAATTTCCGAGCCAAAAATGCGAGCAATGAGCAAAATATCCATGCATATTAGATTATAATACGCGCGGATATTTTACTAATTGCTTGCATTTTTGGCTTGGAAATCTTTGAAATTTTGCAAAAATGTTGTCGCAGTATATAATTTCTTCAAGAAATTGCTTTCTATCATTTAGTATTTTAGTTAGAGTTTATTAAGTTCTTATTCCATAAATTTAGGGACCATTTCGTGCATTTATAACAGTTTTGAGTAAATACTCAGGGACAGTGTCCCTTTAATTTGCATGTATTTAGATAATATACAACACCCAGCTCACCTACATTGTAAACTCTGCACTCTCCTTTGAAACTGAGAAAGTATTTTTTTTTATTATCAGCAGCAACAAGTTACCAAGCAACAAGCCACTTATAACCAGCAACATTTCCAGTTCCCTCCTGTGAACACAGTATTTAGTGGTCAACAGGTATGTGTAATACAAGAGTTATTGCAGGATCAAAAAATTAATGTTGAAAGTTTTGGTGGGCCAGACAAAAAACATTTGGTGATCAATGGCACCAGTAAGTAATTGTTGGGTAATCAGGGTAAAGCTAATACAACTGTCTGTGACGTAAACTAATAATTAATTTATGCAACCCTAAAATATCCTCCTACTGTTTGTAACATTGTGTTCATTTTCCATTATCTCTTATTTTTGGTCTCTGGAAGAAAAGGATCTATTATTTTGATGCCAGTGTCCCTGGGAGAGGATAAATAGCCAACAAGCGCGTAGCGCTAGTTGGCTATAATCCTCTCATATCTAACAAGGGCGAATGGAATTATAATAATTATTGTTTTATTAAAAAACTTCACTAACTTTAGGTTAAACTTCGGTATTACTTTTTAAAAATTTATAAATCAACTGAGTGATTTTTCAGTTCGATCTAAATGAAGCATGATTTGTATGAAAACGGCGGCAAATAGGCTGGTGCGGTGTTCAGTTAGCAAGTTGAATGAAATGAGAGCAAGACAGAATTTTCTCGAACAGATTAATCTTCACACTGTGTCTTCTAAAGTTTCGTATTTTCTGGGAAAATTGTGCATATGGTTTAGCTTAAAATGGAAAGATCAGAAATAATTGTGGAGCTGAACATTATATTCATTTTACAAGTTGAATGGCCTGCTGAATGGGTTGTTTACGACGAGCAAATTGTGCACAACTACAGAATTAATTGTGTTGAAACCAGTGAAACTGAGCCAGTTAAAATCAAGTTCACTAAAGTAAAAGTAAAAGCAAAGGCAAGCGTCAATATCTACATGGATGGAGAGAAAGAGAGTGATCTTCGAAGAGAATTTCACTGCGAAGTGGTCTTCGATTATACCATCACCAACGCTTAACGATCGACTGCGATATTTAAAATATGCTTTATGTCCGATATTTATTGTGCTGATTTTAAAAGCTTAGTCCAGCTAGAATTTTCGAAATACAAGGTAACAATACTGAATAGGTTAACACATTGACTACTAAACCGGCCATAAACGGCCAAGAAGAGACCACAGACTTGTACCACTTGTGACGTCATCACTTTTCACGCCAGAGGATGTTTTTGATAATCAACGGATAGAGTAGGAAAATGTCTAACAAAGCATGCCTAAACGAGCACGAAACGTTATATTGGACCAGAGATACACACAAAACAACTTGGATTTTTTCCTCCAAAATCACCAAAAAACGCGACCTTCACTACCATTGACACTCTTTGTCAAAAAAATTCCCTTTTCCCAACGTTTAGGCTAAAACTTTTTCAACGCGAACAAAGGCGACTGAAAGGCTAACAAAACCACAAAATAAAATAAGAGAAAAAGGAGAGCAAGAACGGCCAAAAAAAAAAAGGAAAAGAAAAGCCTAAAGTCAGGTGTGTTTTTCAAACCCAAAAACTGTCGAAATTTCGATTTCTGCGCATGCCCAAGGAAAATATTGAATTCATTGCTTCTACGTAGAAGGGGATGTCAGTTGCCGTGTTTTGAACTAAGTTTTAGACAGTTTGACATTAAACTGTTGAGATAAAGGCCAGAAATAGGCATCTGGGATGTTAGATTGCCGTTTTTTTGGAAAAGCCCAGTAGTCAATCGGTTAAGCTTAAAATTGTAGTGTAAACAGGTTTTCAGTTTGAATTTGTGCAGATTTGTATTGGTTTTCGGGTCTTCCCGTAAATTGTTTCAGGCTTCCTTTAGTGCTCGTTCAGTTGCATTTGTTGTACATTTACAGACATTTCCCATTAAATATTTTGTTCCAAACTTTGCTGCATTTTCTATCAGTTCTGTTACTTTGTCTTCAGTCAATCCTGCCGTGAAACAATTTTCGATTTCTGCGCATGCCCAGAGAAAATATTGAATTCATTGCTTCTACGTAGAAGGGGATGTCAGGCCTCAAGAAGGGGGGGGGGGGGGGGGGGGGGGGGGCTTATTTCAAATCATAAATTTTAAAGAAAATTCACATTAATTTTTCAAACTTTACTATTACACACTAACTAAAACAGAACAATAAATGGGGGGGGGGGGGGGGGCTTATTACAAAATCTGACTTCCAAAAGGAGGGCTTATTAGATAGGGGGGGCTTAATAGAGAGGGGGGGCTAAATAGAGCTTTTACGGTAACTTCAAAATAAACTTAATTCTACCTCAGTTGTTGTGTTTTGTCGTCCTTGTGGCTCAAAACGGCGAATTTCAGCGATTTGAAGGGTTTTGCGTTTGCCGTTATTGTAGAGTATAAGAGGGGAACAAGGGAGGAAAGCTCAGTTTCGAACCGGCCCAGTGGCAAGCCGATTTTCACCCAGAAATGGAATCGCCCGGCTCCCAAATCAAACACCAGACAAACTGAAAGGCAGACGCTTCTTTTTGTGTCATTCCATCGAAAATCCATTCAAAACACCAAGCGCTAACCCCCATGTAAAATTGAGAAATAGTGCTTTTGAAGCTACTAGGATCCGTGACTGGACTTTTGTGTGCCAACGAGCAACCGTCACGCTGTTTGCTCCATTCTGATTTGTGCATTGTTTAACCGCATCCAATCAGAATGGAACAAACAGTGTTGTTGGTTGAATTACAAAGACATCTTGCCCACTAATAATATTATTAATAAGCATACCTGTTGCATATCTTTGTGAGTTTCAAGTTTCTTCAAGACAATTATAATGCTTTATGAGAGTACAAAGCACAGATCTCACAAATGCTTACACCATCCACCAAGTTTGTTTTGAAAATAAAGGCAAATTTGTGAGGAAAACCTTAGATTTTTTATCATATTGGAAAACAACAAAAAAAGCCTCAACTGTGCTCTGTAGGGACGGAGAACCCTGCAAACCAGTTTGTAACTTTGGAGGTAAATAGGCCAATTTCGATGTATTAAAATTCTAACTTGCCTCCAAGGCTTAGGGGAATAAAGCAAAATAAATTATTTATCCATCCCTCAACCTCGATGTGATTTATTTTCGATTTCTTTTGTTTTATTCCCATAAGCCTCGGAGCCAAGTTAGAATTTTAATATATCGAAATTGGTCTATTAAACCAAAAACACATGGAAATGTTGTGTTTCCTTCCTATACTACAGTTACATGTAGGTAGTACAGAGAGCCAAACTGAAGCCTTTCATCTTTGATACCTGTAAAGATCAGTCAGTCAGGAGTTTAGGAGATAGTTTAATTTTATTTGAATTAAAATCACTGTTGGCTTTTGCTTGTTTTTAGGCACTTCCTTACTACCCATCGCCAAACATGCTTGCCACATGGCCTCCTGCACAGCATATTTATCCGGACCCTAATATGGTAAGTTTTCTTCTAGTGGTGGGAGGGCGGGTGGTTGGTTGGGGGCAATAAACCAGATCTGTAAAATTCACATTCAATCAACTTAAGATACCAGGTAATAGAGTACAGTGTATAACATAGATTTAGATTTGTTGGGAAGTTTGTGGCTGTGTTTTTAATTTTTCAAAACATTAATTTATTATCTTGTTGATTTTGACTTGGTCAAGATTACAATGTTTTTTTTTTTGGACACATGAGTAAGAGTGGGAGTATCAAAGCATGTAATTCGTTAAATTTTACTGTTTGCTCATAGCCCTCAGGTTACCCCAATGGCTTCTCTCCCGGACCTCCAAATCCAGTTGGTAGGTTTTAATTTGCTCTTTGTATAATATGAAATGATAGTAAAAATGTGCCGAGAGGTACATGTAACTGGGGACACATTAAACTATCAAATACATTTTATATGACAGAGAATTAAAATTAAGAATTTAAAATTTAAACACAATGTGTACAGCAGTGCTCCAAGATCACTTTTTCCTCAAGTGACCTTCTTTTGTAAAATGGTTGCCCACTGTACAAAATTTGGTCGCCAAAAGCAAAACATTAATTCAGGACAGGTCATGTCAGATTACATGACAGTAATACCACTGACCATCATGAACCTGGAATTAAACAATCGTTCAATGGACGTTTTGTGAGCACAGATGAAAAACAAGTGGTTAGTGTGCATGTGTTTGGCAAGAGAGCACAGTTTCCAGCACAGATTGCTTTGATTGCATCGATTTTGACTGTTTGCGAAGATTTCGTTTTACTCGTTTTAACTCGTGAATGCGCGCATGCGCAGAACGAGTTATAGCATTTAGTGGACAAAGTCACTCGGTCAATGGGCTGTAAACTTTAATCGCTAATTAATTAATTAAATTAATTTGTGCATTAATTCCCTCTTTATTTATTTTATTTATTTTATTTATTTATTTCCTTTTTTTTTTTGGAAACGAGGGGTTGTTGGATTTGAACCCTCGAAGTCCTGCTTTGTAACTCAGAACCTTACCACTGCGCCACGCCAGCACTTGTTGATTTGGGAAGGTGAAAATAAAACATATAAATACATATGGGGGGGCCATTGTGCCATTGTTACTACGCTGACCGAAATTACGACTACTGTAGGCTCAAACTTTGCTTTTCTGGCTCGTTTTCTGGCTTTTGGGGGTGGATATTAACACTGGATAAAACAGGCTACAGGAATTTGTTTTTGTAGTGAATGAATGCCTTAGTTTTCGGGTCAACCGGACGATAGATACAGTGACGTTTTATCTCTGGACACGCTGGATCCATCTGTGCGCGGGAGTTGTCAATGGCGTAGGCGAATCAAGGCGTTTTCTTTATGCTGCTTCATGTCAATTCATGATTGGGAAGCTTTATGGTTCAAGCAGTTGTGTCACCAGTGAGCTTTCAACGACTTTTGTGTTCCCTGACAAAATATTCAAGACCATCTTAGCGAGAATTCATGTTGCACACCACAAGCTAAGTATTTCCATTTATTTCGATCAGTAAACAAAACGAACACAGTACCCTCGTGGTTTCTTGTTGGAAGACGGTGTTTCTCTGCTTTTATGATCAAAATCATCATTCATTCTGTGGGCGCCAAGTGTCGCATAGGGCATATTAAATTACGATCAAAATACACCTTCAGTAAGTTCGAAATGGAAAGAAGTAACAGTCAAGAATACTCGATCGCCAAATAAGAGGACATAATTATTAAAGTATTGAAGTCATCCACTCTCAAGACAAGCTATATTCAAACGGCTCGAAAATTGAAACCGAACCTCGTACTTTATTGGAGTTTCAGGACTTTAATACGAGACGGTGCCGTTCGGTAAGTGATATTTTTTAATGTTGTTTTTCTTGTTTGATCCCAATTCAAATAATGTTTGTACTCGGACGTATAAAGCTGTACGATTTCGCTCGATGGAAAATTATAGCAGATGAAGCCTCAGCTAAAATTATTTGCGAAAGAAAATTGAAACTTTTTATTTCTGCTTCTAAAAGGAAATGTAGCGTTTTATATTTGAATTATTTGTTGTTTGTTGTTGTTGTTAATTCAATATTCTCTGAGGAGAATTAAACATCTCATCGTGTTTTGTTTCGTGAATAAAGTACCATTTTATCTGGATCAGTGTGTATTTTCTTTATACTAGTTATAGTTACCGCAAAAGTGCCAACGACATAGAGGAGCGAATAATTGATAGAAAGCTTTAAAATATATGATCATGAAACATATACGTTTAAATCTGACCGGCATTACATTGTAAGTATTAAAGACAACACGAAAGTCCCAGTTTATTTGATGACAAGATAACAAAATTAATACCCCATCCTAAAGTTGCTTAGAAATCGAAGATGTGTCTTGGTTTGCTGAAAAATTCTGTCATTTTAGTTGCATGAATGGTGGAAAGAATTTTAAAATTATTATCGGAACGAGGAAGCGTTGCGTGACGGGGGACAAAAAAAATAAGATTTACCTTTCATTTTCATAGTATCTCAATATGTTTTTTAATAGGAGAGCAAAACCATTTTTGATAATTTAACTGTAGCTAATTTTAGTCCAAGAATTGCAACTTCATAAATAACTGAAGTATTTTTCTTTCCAAGAGTTTCGTGTATGACAGAACTGAAGACGAATGAATGTTTACATATATAATTAATTTTATATTGTGCGTGCGAAGCACAGACTTCACAAACTAGATCAGAACGTTTTGAAATGATTGAAATATTTTATTTCACGAACAGCAACTTGCTTTAAAATAAAACTCAAACCAGTTCGAACATATTGGCCGAATATTTAAACGACGTCTAAAAAGTTAGTTAATGAGGTCCAAATCAACTTATAAGCAGGTCAGTTTTTTAGTCTGTGTTTATATACACCTTCTAAACAGTGTTTACTGTGTTAGGTTGGCCAGTCAGTTTAAAATCGTATAAGGCCATGGTTTTGTTAAACCCTGTCTAAACCTTGTTTTAAAATATTCTGCCCATAAAGTTGGCGATTATCGAATACCAGTGATTAAAGACTTCTCGTTTGAGTTTCCCTCCTGACCAACACTGATTTGGACGTGAATACGAAATACACCGGCTTGCGTGAATGCCGCGCGGAATCTTATTGTTCTGTTTCGAGAAATAAATCGTTTCCTCAAAATCCCTATTCGAGTCAGACTCAAACTTGAAAATCGATTCTCGAAAACATCGAAGTATTGTCTTTTATACTCACGTCGAACTAGGACGAGACTGTCAACTTACATTTACCCGGTCACTGCATATTTCTATGTTAATTAATTTCTTTACTTTCCCATTCACGAGTTGGCACATAGTGCCTTTGATACAGATTTTGACTGTTTGCGAAGAATTCCGTTTTACTCGACGTCGTAAATTGCAATGTTTTTTTAAACTTTCCTGTATCCCGCGGGACACGGTTCACACTACATTCGTCCAATCACGCGTCAGCTGGATACTAATGGCGGCCGTGTTTTTGAGTTGTGAGTGAGGATAGCTCGTCCTTTTTCGGTGGATTTCTTCTGTTATCGAGCGATTCAGTTCATCATTTTCGGGGATCTGTTAGAGGATTACCTCAGCGAGCTATGGTTCAAGCTATAAGTTCAGGTAAGCATTTTTTGTATCAAAATTTGTCAATGAAAACCGAGCTGTCTTGGATACCTTTGTTTATCATTCGTGTGTATTAAACACAGATATACATATGGCGTTTTCTTTGCTACTAGTGATCAGTATCTTAGATTATTTTTACACAGAAATGTAGTTTTTATTTTATTTTATTTTTTTAACAAATTTTATTGAGAAGGCAATAAATAACAATAAATATTACAATAAGTTACGCTTACAAATAAATTACAATAAGAGAGAAAGCAATTATGAAGTTGCAGTTACAAGACTTTACGATTATGATTACAATAATAATTATTATACAAGTCACAATTTACGTACACTCCTGATGTTTTTTTTTAAATACTGATATATTTACTGCATAAAATCTTTCCATTTCATATTAAATCGAGTAAGTATATTTGCACGTATGGCAATATATTTTTCTAAATTTATTTTTTCTCGCACGGAGATGACAAAATCCGCAAATTGGTATTTTTTGTCATTTTTTTGCGCAGATGTACAGGAAGTATTTGCTGATGAGAATAAGGTGGTTGAGGGTTTGAAGCGAAGATGAGCCTTTTAAGACACCGTATATTATTTCGTATTCTGTAAAGGCTGTCGCAATATGTTTCTTACATTGTGCGCGGTACCACTCAGCGAATTCTTTCCAGAAAGACACAGCCAATGAGCAGTGCCCAAATAAGTGAGAAATAGTTTGTTCGGTGTCAGGGCAAAAGGACAAAAAGGGGAATTGATCTTTTTCATTTTGTAGAGGAGGCTATTGGTAGTGAGTATATTGTGTATCACTTTAAATTGAAACACGGATAATTTGACTTCTTTTGTTGCACTAAAAGGAATTAAGTACACTTTACGGCATTGAGATGGATCAAAACCACATTTGACAAGTCTTTTTTCTGCCATAGGTGGAGGGAGATTTTTACGATTAATAAGCAGATTATATATGGTTTTGCACGTTAGGCTTTCAATAGTGGGCATGGATGAGTAGAGTTCTCCAGTTTCTAATTGTAGAAATTATTTCCAAGGACGAGGTATTGCAGATAATAGCCCATAATATTGTAGAAAGTTGCAGTTTAGATGGAATTTCTGTTGGAAAGACTGATAAGAAAGAAAGGATTTATTTTGTTCCTCTAAAAGACTGGATACCTTCTGAATGCCGCCTTGATGCCAATTCTGGAAGTATACTGACTTTTTATTTATTTTATATTTCTGTTATTCCAAATAATTTGATTGACTACATCGCATTTCGTCTTAGGTACAGTATTGACTAACTCTTGCCAGTAAACGATTACATCTTTATAAAACTTTGGTAGCGATTTGTTTAGCTTTATACAATTGGCGTCGTAGTTACAGTGAAAGATGAGCGTGCCACCTACACTTGATAGAAGGGAATCTGGAATAGCTTTCCATGGCGAGTCATCAGTAGAACACAGGCGCTTTACCCAACATAATTTTAAAGCTTTATCGAACACTGTAAAGTCAGTCATGTTTAGGTCCTTCTTCTTTACATTTTATGATCGTCGATTTTTTAATTTTAGGCTGTTTATTCTTCCAAATGAACTTGAAAATTATTTTGTTGACCTCTTCCGTAAAAAGATCAGGAGTATCAAGCACACTGCAAACAAACATGAGTTTCGAAAGCGCAAGTGTTTTAACTATATTGATTTTGCCGTAGATAGATATGTCTCTTGATGACCATATGTTAAGTATTTTCTTTAAAGAGCCAAGTTTGTCATAAAAGTTTTTTTTTGTTGCAAGTTCGTTATTATACGAAAAATATATTCGTTATATTAGTTGGAAAGTTAAGTTTTATGAAAAGGTTGGGGGTCAAAATTGGACTTAAAGTTGTAGCTTTTTTCGTGTTTCGTGACATGTCCTTTTATTTTCGCGGGAGTGATCAGCACGAGTTCACACTACTGTTTTCGAGTTATATTCGTTTCTTTTCACATGTTTGATCATGTTTTTTTCCATTTGTTTGATAGGTTTTAGGTTTCTAAAGGCCCTTCGAGACAACAGAGGATTTATTGCCAAGATGCCAAAATATGTTGCTATTTCTTTATATTACTTGTATTGTTATTCAAGACACTGCTCCACTTGGGACATCTTCCTCCAACTCAGTGTCCAATTACTCACGCAAACCCATTCTATTATCTTTTTGTTAGATAGTACAAATAACACCGTTTCTAATATTATACCGAGTGTTTGCAGTTGCATTTTTATTTCTTTTCAAAGTCTAAAAATATTGTAACTGTGTGTAGCCATTCACATCCATCAAAACATCCCGCATGAACGCCTCCAGGCGTCTTGTTTAGTTTAAATACCAGGCTTTTTCCCCCGCGAATTGAAGCCATTTTGAACCACGCGTGCGTGAGCCTGCATTGTATGTCACGGGTCAATGACGTATCCATTTGCATTTTTCATCTGTGCTCGTTCTGTGCAGTTCTCGTAACTTACATTCAATAAATTGTTTTCTGTTGAACTGTCTTAATTACCATTCAGGATAGCAAATAATAGATCACAGAAACAGGTAAAGAGATAAAAAATGCAAGTTATGTGTAAACATGCACATGCATAATACTGTACAGTAAATAGGAATGCAACCATGGTTTTCAACATGGTGGTCCACAATAATTGAACACATCGAACAGCACAACAAACAGCCATGATTGATACATAATGCAAACAGATGAGCAAGACAAGAGGATGAAATAATTATACTCGAGAAACTTATGGTTGCATTTGTTTAGCTAAGTGATTATACTGCAAAAATTTGTTTGATGCCCAGCGTTGCACTAGGCAGCCCATTTGGAAAATGTAGTTCCCAATTTTTGTTCACTCGCTCGCCATGGTGACCGAACTGGACCAAAATGGTCATAGCTTGGAGGACTGTACATAATGAGAATGAAATTCATGTCATGAATTTTGCTCTGTTTTCCAGCGAATTTTTGGCCAAATTAAGTTTGAGCAAACCTTGGCACCCTTTCAAGCAATTTGTACCATCTTAATTCAATTTAAAGTGCACATTAAAGTGCATATAAACAAAACATTGACAACCTCTGATTTAAAAAAGGTACAGTTGACTCCCGATAACTCAAACCTTCAAGGGATATTGAAAAACGTTTGAGTTATCAGCAGTTAGAGTTAACGGTCATAAATTGTCCTGGTGGCTTCGTACATGGACCTCTTCCATTGTCTTACCATACCATTGGGGAAACAAATTGCCACTTAACATTGCTCGAAGGGCTAGTGAGCTGATGAAAGTTGCATGTTTTTGCTTGTATTTTGCCTTTGATTTGTGGCTGCTGGAATATTTTAAGCTGGAATTTTTAATTTAACAAGGGCTGACAAACCAGTGACCCTCCAAACTTGTTGTTGCATGCTTAAAATGGTATGTTGCAAACCTGTGGCCCTTCTAAATAGCTCTTGCATGTCTATGTTGCAGATCCAGAGTTTGCGAAATACATGTATTAATTGACATTCACTCCTGAATTGCATGACAAAAATACATTGAAAAAAATTATTCCATATTTCTGTTCATCCATGTATTACACTTTGCTCCACAGCCCCTGGGAATGTTGGAGGCCACAGTTTCCAGGCAAATAACAGGCCAAGGTATTTGAAAATACTTAAAATTGTAAGGATTATGACAACATTATTAGAAAAGAAATGAAAGTTTATCAAAATGTGGTTAAACGACCTGAAGTTTATCAAAACGTGGTTGCTGGACTTTTCACTGACTATATTAATAAGACCACTGATCAGATGAAAATTAACCAATGTAATAAATTTCAATAAGAAATTAAAAATTCATCGTCTAGGCACTGGGGTCAACCCCCGGGACAACCAGGGGGATATGTTGCATGTAGCCTGTTCCAGGCATTCAAGTAGTGAGAGGCGGTACGAATAGGCGCAAGAGCGTGGAGAGTGGGGCCAATCCCCTCGCCTCTCCCCATTATCCGAATGCCTGTAACAAGCTACATTTGTTGGAGAATATAAGCAGATGGATTTGATTCATTGCCCTTGGGTTGGGGAAAATACTAGACATTGTAATTGGGTGTATTCCATTCGACCAAAAATTCCAGTTTGAAATTCCGGAATGTTAGGACAACCTTAAGAGGAAAACCCAAATTTCTGAAACTTTTTTATGGAATTTTTGGTCGAATGGAAAGTGCCCATGTTTTACATGTAAGTTCAATGAATAGGGTGGGGGAATTCACAAGTTTGTAAAATCATGGACAACATGGAAGCAACCATGAAAGAGTAGCTCTACAACTGCATATTAAGTGTCCGATCCTGCCAACCCTCATCCATGAAGTTCATGCCGAACTGGGTTTAAAAATTATGTCAGACAATAAATTTGTGAGCAATAATTATTATTACAAACAAATTTCTGATACTTGGATCAAATTCCCTAAAATCCACCTTGTGGCCAAGAAAGGAATATGTTTCAAAATAAAATAATGGGATTAGGAAAAGGATATTCCAAGAAATCACATTCCTTGATCCAAAGTGGCATAACATTTAATAATTAATATGTTTAAAATGCTTTCCATGGTTGCTTGACATGCATGAACCTTTAATTAGGGTCAATGCTGCATTAGAGATAACAATTAATATTACTCATGATGGTGAAGCTTCGAATTGATCGGCGCATAAGCTTATGTAAAACCTGGTGTAAAAGGAATGTACAAATTATCTGTCGCAAAATAGTTTGTCCATTCAGTACAAGTCAATGATCTAACAATAAAATCGCATCAATCTATTTATTGGTTGCTTAACAGAAAAAGAAAGAAAGAAAATGAAGTGCATGCCATCGCGTTGTAGTTGATCATAAAAAAATATTAATGTAAGCAACAAATTTAAGCTTAAACTGGCCATGGTATAAAACTCAGAGTAGGTTCAATCGATCGAAGATATTAAAGCTTGCTATTCCTTCGCTTGCCATGCTGTTTACTCGCATAATGTCTAATAGTCCATTCTTCTTTGAATTTGATTTCAAACGTTTCATCCCGTAGCCTGTTCCAGGCGTTGGGATAGTGGGGGGAATGAAACGCGAAGAGTCAGTGGTGAGTGAATAATAGGCGTGGGGAGAGGGGCAAATGAACGCTCTTTCACTTTTGCATTGCTCCTCCACTATCCAAACTCCTGGAACAGGCTATTCCTCTCGAAACATTCACAACAAAAATGGCGTCCAAAGCTGTTTCATTCCACACATGGAATTCCGGCATTCTCGCGAGTGTTGCATATCGGAAGTAATTTTGGTTGGCTATTTAGAAGTTTATGTCAATCAATGTCAATCCATCACACCAGGTTCTTATTTATGGCAGTAAATGTGGTAGACCAAAGAAGCCTCAAATGCTGTAATCACTCCTGTTCATGGTTCAAACAAACAGTCTTTTTATCCTGAGGAAGCGAATAAGATTTTGAAAGGCAAATGAATCTAGACCTGTCTGGACACAAATATAACTTCCAAAAATTGAAGCTTTTCTTTGAATTACTGTTAAACTCTGACCACCATTTTTCACTTAAATGTGTGCTATTTTATTGTACATGTAGGTTCCAGAATAAACAAACACATCACCGTGAGCAGCAAACAGAAAGGATAGAAAGAGAGGGCCAGAGAAGTCGGCTTCAGAATACCAGCAGTGGAATGAGTGGTAGTAATGGTGCTACTGTTAGTAGTGTTAATAACAGAGTATCTGGATTGTCAAAAGCAAGGGACAGCAGAGATGGAGATGAGTATGCAAGGTCAGTTTTATGGCAATCTTGTGCAGGATCCATTGTAATATTTTAAATTGTTTAAAAAAGAGATGACTATGCTATTTAACATTATTAATATTAGACTGCAACCTCGAGGTTTGTATAAAATATTGATAAAACTGATTTTATTGCACAAAGAACTGTGTGCATGCTTGAGAGCCTTCTATCAATCAATAGGAGGTGTATGTAGCCACTCGGATTGTGAGTTTTCCAGTACGTATATATTCAGCCACTGTGCTTTGCTAAATGAGTGTCACAGTATTAAGAGCAACTCTGTCATGTAAGAATGAAACAAAGTATACAGGCTTTGTAAGCTTAAATGAAAGTGACTGGAAATAGACTACAAATACACATAAAGAATTTAGTTTTTAAAGACACATCAAAATATCTTCAATTCTTGTTGGGATTGTTTTGTTCATTCAAGTAAGAGATGTTTGTTTTCAGTTTTCACTCAAACACACATTACTTTTGAGATTGAGAGACGTTGATCAAGTACTACTTCATGCAAATACAGCATGGATGTGTCAAAAAATAATCATGATACAGTACTGTGCAAAAGTAATGCTGACATCACAGGTTTCTATAGTGTCAAGTTACATTAAACTCTTCATAAGGCAGACACCTCTCTATCCGCTTTAGAGAGAGTTGACTGTAACCAACTTTTTATCATTTACTGCGCACTCACAAATGACAAGGATTTTAGCATGTACCTCTCAGCAACAAACAATTTTTTTATCATTTGCCACGCGCTCACAATTGACAAGTTTTTTAGTGTATATCTCGCAGAAACAATAAACAACTTTTTTATCATTTGCCCATGTGCTTGGACAAGTTTTTTAGCATGTATCTCACTCTTATTTTGTCTTTCGTTCAATCAAAATAGACAAGTGTTTTAACGTGACTCTTGGATGGTAACAACAAACAACTTAATTTATCGTGTCTTTCACTCGATCAGAATAGACAAGTATTTTAAAGTGACGTTCAACAAATAATGTTTTATCACCCAGGAAAATCTATTATTCTGCTCACTGTTAATACCAAGTGTCCTATTTGAATGGTTGGTTGCTTATTTTGTTGACATAATTCTTGGTTTGAGATGTTTATGAATCTTTACAAGCCAAATACTTCAACGTTTGAGTGAATGCCACCTCTTTCAACAAAATTAATTAATAAGGTACATGTGTGTAGATTTGACAAATTTCTGTGAAATTTGGCCAAACATTCTTTAGGTAGTAAGGAGCAAAAGGTTGTCAGTGATTCTTTTTATTTAAAATATTTCTCTTGTTGTTGCCATTAGCACAATACGCTTTGCAAATTACTTGATAACAGAACTTGACAGATTAATAAAAAGATAACCAATAGGAATAAAGGAAAATTCTGACACTCTTTGAGAGATTTATACTTTGTGATTAAAAAAATACAGAGATTAGAACTGTTACACAAGACAGCTCAATGAACCTTCGTAGGATTTAATTTATACTGATATACTACGTGTATTCTGATTGGTCGAAAACCTATTTACATGTACTATTATACCAGTAAACCCTCACGAGAGAAGGACCAGACCCCAAATATACCGCAACGCCGAGTGCTGTACACCAGAACACAGTGCTCCTTTAAGAACTCCAGGAAGCACTGCACCAGTGACTTGTTATCCGGAGCGTGGAAGATATGCCGGCCCTCCTCCGCACTTCTGGCACAAATTGTTTAGCATCCCTCTATTCCTGACAAACATCAACCAGATTCTGTTGGCCCCATCCAGTGGGACATCCTGTCGCTGATTACTATCTTTGATGTGATGGATGCCCTGCCCTGACTGGCATGATTGACGGTGCCCCTGGTCCAGACAGATGGTCCCTTGCGGATGTGAAGGCGATCCCAAGTGAGGAGCTTGCAGCCCATTACCATCTGGGTGCTTGTGAGGTACCAACCCACTGCCCTATGACGTAGAGAGACCATGCTCATCCCCAAAGAGCGTGTGATGTGGCTGCCGTCAAAAACATTGACAAATCACGCTAGCGGATATTACCATCAGATGCTTCCACCATATCCTGGTCAGATGGTTTGAGGTTCATCTCCTGTTCAACACATGCCAGGAGGCCTTCAAGGCTGGAGACAGTGCAGCCGATTCCATTTGGCTGTTACAAGCAATCATCTACCAACATCTGCACAACTTGCAGCCATTGAACATTGCTTTCATAGACGTTATTAAAGTGCCTATAACCCCCAAAACTTTTTTTTGTTCCAAAAAATCTATACATTTTTCTGAGCAGAACGCCGAAAAGAAAAATCTTTTTTGTTGAAACCGCAATTTTTTTTATGAATTTTCAAAGTCTCAGAAAATCACATTATTTTAAAACATGACCGAGTAGCAGAACCATCTGAAATTACTGGATCTAGCACAATTCGTGACATCATTCCAGGCCATCAATCGATCGCTCGCGAGCCTTGAGTTGTGTCTTCGTTCTGAGCTAGAAATGCGTGCAAAATTGAGCCGAGCCGTTCTTTGCCGTTGCCGTTGCCGTTACTCTTAGCACTTCAGAGATCAAGATTTCATGGTCAAGTTTTCTGGGTTGATCGATCGGCGAGTCTGCCGCGAAGATTGAGTAAAGATGAAATTAGAGTTTCTGCCTTTGTACAAATTAAGCTTATAAGGACAGGACTTCAATTTGCTTCGTTCGGGTTCCAGAATTTTCGTAGAATTCAAGGTAATAATTTATTCTTGCTGAACCAAAATATTATCTTTGTTAAGATGCATTAAGCGATTCTAGTACAGTGCACGTGAGCATGGCTGATTTGATTCAGACTACTTTGCTCAGTCTGTTTATACAGTGTTTATACTACGCGAACAATCCGGCGACACATTTCATTTGTTTATACTTTACTGATCTGGTGACATCAAAGGAGGACAGATTCTCACAGAAAAAATTTGACATCTTCGGGCTTTAGCATTATTTCATGAAACTGCTAAGCTAAATCATTTAAAAGCAAAGTAAGATATTCCCAATCGAATCGTAACTTCGAACAGAAGCTTCAGAAGATTACTGTCTGAATAGCTCACGGCTTCCGTACGAGTATCCAAATAATTCATACATGAGTCCAGACTTTCGTTCTAGAACTTCCATGCAAATACGTAAGCCAATTCAGTATTTTCCATCGTTGTTTAAACCTGTGAAGCGATTCTGTTCATTCAATTCAGCTGTGTGCAGTTGTGTGTGTGCCGTGTGAATGTCATAATTTCCCTGTTGAGCGACACCGCATGGACTGGTGTTTATTTCGGCTCGCGGACGGTCTCTCAAGCAATTTACATGATAATTCATAATATTATATTTTTAACACAAGTTGTAAGAAATTATTTTTCAAGTATTCAAGCTACTTTAGTGTCTTTGGACGGGAGGTTCCGTGACATTTCTGTGAGTTCGGCTCGATACAAAGCGTATAGACACAGCGAATTTATAGTTCGAATCAATTCCACAGCTCTCGTAAAAAATAGCGTAATGCATTAAACAAACATATAAATATTTCAGGTTACCCAGAAAAAAGTTATTACATTGACATAATTTCTACAAAAATTCTGTAATACCCATCAAGATCAATTCCTCTGCTTTCCAGTTCAAAACTGGCACCAATGGCCTGGAGTGATGTCACTAGTCTCAGTCTCCCTTTGACTCGGCCATGGGGAAAACAACCCTCACTTTGACGGCCCATAGAAAATTGCCGTTTTAACCAAAACCAAAACATTTTACGGAATTTTGCTTAGTATAATATAAACATTCATTTGGGGCAAAAATAATTTGAGGGGTTATAGGCACTTTAAGGTTACACAGGACCCTTGGCCATCAATAAAGTCATAATCCAAATTTCTGGTTAGCTGTTATCTTCTAAAGCTTCAAATCTCTGAATTTTGAAAGTCGATTCCACTGAAACTTAAGGTGGCGCAGGACCCTTGCCCATGAATAAATTCATAAGCTTAATTTCTGGGGTGGGTGTTGTCTTCTAAGCCTTCAAATCTCCGATTTTGAAAGTCGATTCCGCTGAAACTTAATAGGGATATTGGCGGATGATGGAACTATATCATGATTGTGGTTTTTCTGGCAGATCGCGCTGTACGGTGATACTTTAAGCTTCTAAATTAAAGTTAGAATTGCGGACATGCAATTTTTGTGTCCAAGCTTTCAACTTGAGAAGCGTTCTAACTTAAATGTTTGTATTACTTAGTGGTAGATAATAACCTCTTTGTGATGTGACAGAAGCAGATTTTGAAACTTAATAGGGATATTGTCAGATGATGGAATTACATCATGATTGTCGTTTCACTGGCAGATCGAGATTGCTTGCCCGATGATATTTAAGCTACTAAATTTAAAATTGCAGATAAGCAATATTTGTGTCCACGTTTTCAGCTTGAGAAGTGTCCTAAATTAAATGATTGAATTATCTAGTGGTAAATCATAACCTCTTTTGTGATGTAACAGAAGCAGTTTTGCAATTTGAAGCGTGGGTGAAAGTTATTGTCTTCTAAGGGAGTAAAAATGTGAAAGTTGGGCTTTGAAATGTTCGATATTTTTTTGAAAGGCTTTTTTGCAATTCTGCTTCTGTTACATCACAATACAGTACCTCCCTCGCGTATTAATTCCTGAAATTCTATATCTGAAAACAACGAAAACTTGGACACAAAATTGCAGTGCATTTTGTACCAAAACAAAGCAAAAGAAACTCTGAACGTTGTGTGCCTCTGCTCTTTTTCTTCTCAATTATTTATTGGAAAAGAGATGCCAATGTAAATGGACCATTTGTAGAGGTAGATATAGGGAAGTATGTTGATAATTAAATTAAATCATGACCACTCTTATGTTTGTTTCTGTTATGGTTTGTTCTATCATTTTGTGAGTTTGTTTGACTTAGAATCATACATTTTATAACATAGTCCATTCATAGGGTAGTCCATTAAGGATAATCCATTGGTAGTCAATGATGAGCCTAACGGATCATGATTTACAAGATTTCCTGTGTTTTTACCAACATCCTGAGTGGGTTTATTGTGCCAGTAATCCCATAGAAAATATGGTCTATTGCTTAAAGTTTTGATATTGCATGAGTAGTCTGGAACTTATTATTCAATTTTTTTCTTTAAATTTATTATTATATTGGCGGTCTTTTTTTTTAAATGCTGACATTTAGATTAAGGTGATTCCTTGGTAAAAGAACCAAACATAGATTTCCGATGAAACTTGGTACACTTTTGTAACAAGTCAAGGAGATAATAAAAACGTGATAAAAAGAGGGGGTCACCGTGCTCGTTTCCACGCCACAATGCTGACGAGTGCGGTCATTTTGGCCCCTTTTGGCAAAAACCGTGCGCAGCAAATAAGCTCGATGTTTTTCAATGCAGCCCGTGATATCGTACAGAGTTTGACTTTATTTCATTATTTATTCACCGACGTTCCAGAAAAATGTCTTCGATTTCCTTTGTATTTACTTTACACTCCAAAGTAGATTCAAATTGGATATGCGCTGTGGGACCATAGTGGCTTCCTCTGGAGAATTTAGTTAAATTGCCAAAAAACTGATCATAGATTTCTGCCCATTTTTTTCTTGTGTAATGTAGATACTGTTCTTATTAAAATTATGAAATAAAAAATGGGGGTCACCGTGCTTGTTTAGAAGAAAATGACCATTTATTTCCCAGCCAAGCTTAGCCTGAAAGAAATCCTGTAATGTTCTGTATGTGCGCGCGCTCGTAATCGCGCTAAATGACGCGTTGCGTGCGCAAATGACGCACGAAATGATGTGCAGTAAGGATGCACAATGCAATTGCAGGGAATCACCTTAAGTTATTTATTTATTTATTTTATTGTATTTCAACAAGAGCTTCACATACGGTGTGTAATTAAGTCTTAATTTGTCTATGTTACACTGTAACATCCTTCATTAACACTGCAGGCGTACTGGACGGAATAGAAGAAGAAGAGGCAGCAGTGAAGATGTTAGTAAACATTTGGTATGTCTATTCACTGTTTGTCTTTGCAGTTGATTCTAGTTCTGACTGTTAGTTTAATTATTATTTTTCTAGACTGTTCACAGCCTGTCCATTTTCTCAGATCGTTGTAGCCGCGCGCTAACTGGAACTAGTGCGAGTGTGGGGGTAGGGGGCGGGAAGGAGAAAAATAGAGAGGCTGTAACCATCTTTGAGAAATAGTTAATTTCCCGTTCCTTTGGCTGAAAGGCGTAAAAACTGTGATCACGTATGACAACGGCCATTCATGAGCGCGTCATGTCGTTTGCAGCGGTTGTCATCAAATGGCGGAAACATTTTCACACTTCATCAAGCCTTTCAAAACACACATGTTGTGATTTTGAGGTTTGTTTGTCGTAGGTGTATGATCGGTGAACGTTTCCTCGACGAGTTTATGCAAAAATTTGCCAATCAAACAAGCTATTGAAAGTTTGCTAGCATCAAAGAATGTTGTCGCGGTTCTCCCAACCGAATTCAGTAAATTGGCCCAAGAAAAATATGATATCCATGAAAACAACAGATTTTAACGACATGCCGAGCCCGGCAAAACAATACTGAAATCACTAAAATGCAAGAGAAGACAACGTCCTACACGGAATCAGTATTTCCTACTCAGTCCATCCAGAGCCAAAGCAAAACAGGTGTAAACTCTCTGGAACTCTACCGAGCGAAAGCCCGACAGGAAATCAAACATGACCTCTAAAAATTTGCTAGAGTGAACACAGATGTTGCCGAAGGATGGTTTCGCGCGATTTATTCGCATCCTTCCGATTTCCTCAGAGAATGAACTCAGGGCAAGAATGAACTCAGGACAACTTATTTCTCGCAGTGTGCCGGCCTGTTTTTTTTTTGTAGTTGAAGAAATCGTCCCACACATGACACGGTTCTGTTGTTGTTGTTTAGAGAATAAGCAATTGACCTCGTGAATTCTTATTGGTCCAATTTAATAATAGGTCAAGGGGTGGAGCTGTTAACGACAAGGCGACTACAGGGGGAGGTGTCTAATGACTGCACTTTTTTCCAAAGATGTAGACAGCTTCTCTTTTCTCGTTCGCCCCGCTCCCCACCCCCACCCCCTCGCACTTGCTTCTGCTCGCTCAAGCTTTGTGCTCGCTGTTTATAGCGTCGTGAAAATAGAGAGGCTGTGAACAGTTTATTATTTTTCATGTTTTAGCGTCAAAAAGAAGGAAAGGCAAGCCCATTGAGACACAGCAAAGATGACAGTGATGCAATAGACTTAGCACCATCTCATTTTCCACCTCTCCCAACATCTCCTCTAGCATTGTTTGTGAGTATGCCAGCATGATTTTTGTAACAGGTTTCTTCCAGTGAGATTCCATACCACTGTAATGTAAGTTTAATCATAATTTCTTTTGCCTGGGTTCTATATTTCAGAAATATTTCTTTGTGTAAAGTATTACTGTGATGTGTTCTTTAACACGGAGCGATCCTATTGAGGCTGGGGTGTTCAGCTTGCCAATCACAACGCTCACGTCTAATAATGCGCGTATCAAGTTCCAACTAAATTTTCACGAGAGTGAACATGTGGATCGAGTGTAGCTTTCTTTTTTGTTTTTAATGTGAGCTAATAAAACTTTCGTTTTCCTTTCTAACTTCGATTTGTATTTATTTATCACTTAATTTGACTTTTATTTGACTTTTTTTTTTTTTAACTCGAAAAGCCTGCTCTTTTTACTCAGTGTACATGTACCACCATTTGCGGAGGTACGTTATACATGTATTAGTGAAAATGTCTCAAGGCGCCATAATTCACTTGTACATGTTTATCGAGAAAGTGAAATAAATTATATTACGAGAGAGTCTGAGTTGGGCTGCTTGATTCTCGGTTGCACTGTACTTCAGCCATTTATCAGTTGATGCATTCAGGTAAAATTTAACAATCTCTGCTAACATTTTATTCAGATTTCTTAACCATCAGTTAAACACGAAGTTCCACTTTACAAGGGATGTCACCTCCCATATTTCACACCTTTCGGGTGCAAAATGCAAATTTTGAACTCTTGCAGTCTTGGCACGTTGAGTCAAATGTACTGCAAACTAAACATGCTTCAAAATCTCATGAAACAAAAATATATCATTAATCAAAGGCTCCAATGAGCCACTCATGAATGATAAGGCATAAACTAGAAAATTCTAACAGAAAGCCAAGTGCTGCGGATGGAAATTGATAAGCAAGTCAAACAAGATGAACATACAACTGCCTAATTCCCCATGGCCACAGTGGCTGCAAACATATATGTGCTTATTTGTTGACTAAATTACTCCATGCTGATGTATTGTTTACATTTGTGAATACATGCGACCCTTCAAAGTGGTGTTATCATTTATTGGTCTTGAAATCCGAATGCATAGCACACCATGATGCAGTTATTTTAGTGGTGTTCCAAAATTCTTTTTTCCATAGTCCAGTCCTGATCAGTTACTAAAAATTCAAGATGGCTCCTATTGTTGAAAAGTTCCATCGTTTAAAAGTCCCAAATAAACTTTCCGTGATTCTCTGATCGATCGATCGATCGATCTGTCTTTTCTTCCTCTCCTAGGTCACGCACGCATGCACAGAATTAGTCGAAATGGGACACCACTAGCTCTCCCTCTTCATCTCTTCTCAAATTATCCATCCTTCCTCAAACTGCTCCTTGATCTACGCCTACCATCTTGGAAGACCCGCCGCCATCTTCGATACCGTCTGAACCCTTGTACCCTACCCTCTCCTAGGCGTTTTGCTCCAACGACCCCCCCCCCCCCACCCCCTGCGACTAACTCCCCACCCTCTCCTCCCTCCAATGCCATCCCCATGGTTAAGGCAGGTGACCATTACATATCGTGGGCTCAACCTCATGAATAATTTAATTCATAAATTAATATGCATTTAATGCATAAATTAATGGTCACACCAAGCGAGTGCTAATTTGCATATCCATGTCCCTCACTATACTCATTTCATTCCATTCATGAGTAACAAAAATAAGATATAACTTGTTAATGTTTTAACAGAACATTTTTTAGAAAAATTACAACAAATTTTATCAGTAACGGTCATACAAAAAGCACAGGTTGTTTGTCAGCTGTTTACGCTTTGATGGTTGATTGACAACTAGGTGTGAGAATGGTCAGGCCCCTTTTATAGCGGAACTTTGTGTTTAAACGTAGGTGGTAAACAATAGTATTAAAACATGTCCATCTAATAATTTTGTTGTCTTTTTTTGTAGAAACTGCAAAGCTCCAAAGACGTTCCAGAATCTAAGGTAGTTGATTTGATAGATACTACCTTCAGGTAGCTTTATAAAGTTGAGAACCATTACTTGTGACTTAAGTTTTCCACTGTGCATCTCATGCAAGCCGAACCAGTAGAGTGAGCTATAGATATTTGTAGTTTCTCCATAATGATGGAAGTTGAAGTGTATACAGTGTTATTGTGCTTCTCAATATTATTGTAAATCCTTAGAACATACTAATTAGGTATACCCGAGTTCATAAACGAGGCCCTCTTAGGGTAAATTCCGACAAGCGACACAGTGTTGAAATAGCAACACAAGGAGATGAAATTACAATGAACGATAAGACTTGTGTTGAAATTTGCACAGCGAAGTTATACTTCACATTGTAGCCAAGTCAGCCATCAGACATGGTAAATATTTTGTTATTTTGTTACCGTTTTTTTTGTCAGGAACCTTCATCGCCTACTGAAAAAACAATAATTTCTGTGGTACCCGTCTCTAATGAGTAAGTATAGTTATATGTGTTACCATATCGCTGGCCAGGAGGATCACATAGGGAAAACTGTCCCCAAAACTGAATGGACAATGTTTCCTTCCAACTTAGTAGCCTGCCAAATAATATATTTTTCCTGCTTTGTTTGCTAAAAGAACAGAGATTGTTTTTCATTGATTATTGTACATGTAGGAATAATCCAAAGACCAAAAGGCTTTCTGTGAAGAACATGATGGAGATCTGGATCTGGAATTTCATGGGAAATTAATTTACCCTTCACAAAACCTGTGCTTTTTCCCTGCATTCTGGGCCCAAATACTCCATTCTGGTGGTGGTTATACATGTACAAGAATTTGGTTGGTTTGACACATTTGGTTGTATACTGTCAACCCTATTGCCTGGTCGGTCAGTCTACTTCAAGTTGTTCTACTGAAGTAAATTGTCTGGGCTCACAAATTATGGCATCCAATGGGTCCTTTGATTAGAAAGGGGGTGGTTATTAACCAGGCTGGGGCCGAGCCCTGGGGCTGAGCCCTGGGCTGGGCTGAGCCCGGTTCATAATTCGCTCAAGGTTTTTTTTGTCGGTGATTCACACCTGACCCCTACTCGGCCAACCCCCACTGGAAGACCAAGGGCAGGATATTTCTTGAAGTGGGTAATGAACTCCTGCCTGACGTTTATAAGCGTATTGAGTTTTACTTGAAGAGAGTATAGTTTCCATTGTGAATGACTCGCTGTGCCTTGCCTGAATCGATTAGCTCATTTCTGTGACTCCTTGTTAGTGAGAGCATTATGCTACAATCAACTTGCTAAGATTGCTCACAGACAAGAGAATATTGGAAATGAAGTAATTCTCATAACTTACAGAGACAAATTATATGTGAGCAAGTGCAGGGAATTTAAATCCTGAGTTTAGCAGTGGAATACTTTAAAAATGTAAAGGTTAAGAGCCCTAACCAAGGAAGTAAAGTTTCCATTTGGGAAAAGGGTGCCAAATCAAATCATTGTGCTGTTCTTAATTACAGAGTTGATACTGCAGTCATACAAAATGAAACCCCTCCTACTGTTACCATTGAAAAAGCAAAAATACCAGAGGCAAAGTCGAACCCTTCATTAACTGTAAGTACTATAATTAAATTAACTTACATGGACACTGTGTTGCATGTGTCTACAGCTGTTGAACTTTTAGACATGGAGCGATCATATAAAGGAACAAGATGCATGTGTCAGTTTTCCGTTTGTGACATGGTGTGGGCGAAGCTCACAAAAGCAATCACTCGAAAACGCTAATCGTCTTCATAGAAAACCCATACTTTCCAAAACCCTGTCCAGGCTGGAGGCATTTCAAAACACACCGTTTTGAATACCCGTCGTTTTTTGTGTGCATGGACAAGAACGGAGACCTTTGGAAGTCGATCGTCTTAGTGTGGAACATAAAAATTAATAAAAAAATAACGCTTGCACGCTTATTGCATGCAGGTATCAGTGGAAAGCATCTTTAGAATGAATTGCATAGCAAATAAAAATAGGTTGTATCATTAATTCCCCAAGTAAAAATCATACATTGCTGTTGGCGTGATTCCTTGCAGGATGATGTGCAATCCTTGGTACTTAGCTATGCTCAAGTTACTCAAAAGACTGCCTCAAAGCATTCTGCCGCGACAACCAATTCAAATAACAACCTAACAAAATCACCCACCAAGTAACAAAGTAAGTACATACATGCTACCTGTTCTTTTGTTGATTTTTTTCCAAGGAATAACTTTCTGATTATTGATGGGAGTAGTATAGGGCGCATGGAATTAGCCGGGTTTTTTGTTGTTGTTGTGGTTTCTCGTTAAGCTGTTGTGGAATAAATTAACGTGACGTGACATGACACCATGTTGACCGTGATTGTTGTGGTATTTCAAAGCCAGGTTTTTATAACGTAAAACACAGATTTGCGTCATCATAATGGGACTTGTCTCCCAAGGGAATTCTATTATGTCGTTAGCTAATTACAGTGCAACTACTCGAAGCGGGCCAATTTGAAGAAAAGTAACCAATCAAAACGTTCACTGAGAACAAAGAATGGCGACATTTTCCGTAAACTGACCAATCATATTGAAGCATACAGACAATAGACACCAACAAAGTGCGAACCTCTTGGGAAACCTATAGACAGTTTTTGACTGGTAAATTTTCTTCAAACTGGCCCGCTTTGAGTAGTCGCACTGTAATAAGCCGCCGGTGAACAAAATTCAATTTAAAAAGCATGCTTTACAATGGGTTTGATTGCCGCCTGTCACCCCACTCGTCCCCAGTCATTTCTTGAGGCAATTGTATAAGACGAGTCAGGCTGTCACAATTACTTAGAGGTCAGTCAGTTCTAAAAGTAAAATCATTTTACTTCTCGTACATCGCTATTAGATTTCACTCAGCAAAATTCATTCTGGTTTTTGTGCCTAATTTATGAGCTAAACTCGAAACATCAATTAGCGTATTCTGTCAAAAACAAATCACAGATTTAGGGAGCTACAGCAGTATGAAATAAGACTTGAAATACACTAATTAATTGCATTCCAGGAATGCCGAAAATGAAGGGTCAAGGACATTTGAAACTTATATAAAGGAATAACATCACGAGCTAGCGTTTAACCCTGAGCAATTTTGTGGAACAAATGACTATGTGAAGCCAAAATTGCTGTTCATCTAGATGTTAAAAAGGAAATGGAACGATTAAGAATAAGTGGAAAACTCATGCTTTAAAGATCCTTCTTGTACGTATTTTTTCATCCGCTGAAAGTTCCATGAATATAAATGAATCTGCTGAAGGCAGCTGCTTTTTATATCAACCGTGTTGAAATAAAGTTGCTTATATTTATAACGAAACGTTGGTTGTTTTGGGGGATTGGGCCGGGGACTACCTATCACACCGGATACACCCCCAGAGAGAACTGGTAGATAGGTAGGTACGGTGGGAGACGCGCGCGTGTAATTTACGGACAATTAGGGACTGTGCAATAATTATCAGGAGGGGGGTTGAAAATGGGCCTCATGTTGGAAAATATTAGGTAATACCCCCTCCTAAAATAGTGAATTTAGTTATTGCCCCCCCCCCCCCCTCTGATCGGTCAGAAATTATGAACGACCCCCCCCCCCCCCCTCACAGTACACACACACCTTTATACAAGACCATAAAAGTAACCTACATTTTCTCTACACGCACCTGTGACCAGTTGATTAAGATCTTATAACAGAAATAAGAGTTCCTACTACATGTTTACTTGTTGGACATCCGCGTCTGGAACAAACATCACCTCCGCAGCAATGTTCAACATAACTAGGGGTTTGTGGGATACTGTTAGTGTAACTGTTAACAGCTTGTTAGGGACTTTTGCAACCTTATAGAGAATAATAGACTATCATATTGCAACGGAAATTTGCAGCTCAGTCACAGCTAACAGAACATCAAGCCTTTCAGTGGGAACCACTGGCGGATGTAGGGAAGGGGCCCGGGTCCCCCTTTGTGGGTGAAAATACTTTTTGGGCCCCACCTTATAAACAGGTCTGGATCCGCCACTGTAATATGTACTTGAAATACAATTTTAAGGCCCTCCCTCCTCTTGAGTGACTGATTTTACTTTGAGCCCCCCCATCCTGCCCAGTGATTTTACTTTATCCCCCCCCCCCCCCCCCCCTCCTGGTGATTATTGCACAGTCCTTTACGGACAAGTCTAAAGAGAGGAAGGTTTTCCGGTTACTCTTCACCAAATGGAAAGGCGAGCTGCTTGACTGTTGAAGGCTGTTTTAACAGCACATTTGACTCCTCTGCTCCTAGGTCTGCGCTTGGAGCTTCGACACTGTATGCTTACATTTTTATAGGGGTTTTTTTTCTGTGAAACTTTGGGGCTTTCTCATTTGAACAGCATTTGAAATGTTCTTGGATTCGTTGTGATCAAAACTGAAAAATGACAGCCTATTTAAGATGAAATGGTACATTAAAATATCAAGCTTTCGATAAAAAAGTAATTTCTTTGAAATATTTACATTTGAAAGCTCTGAACACTTGCAAAACATATTTTGAATTGATTTTGTTGTATTTTTGCCTTGATTTATATCAACTTAAGGAATCTGTACAGTGGTGGACTGAACAACTCAAAAACCATACCCTTTCCCGCGGGACATACCTGCATAAGCTCCGTATGGGAATGTAATAAGAACACGTTTTACGTCATGGCCTATAAAGGGCCTTTTGCTCTCGTTTTGCTGTGGAAAATGATGTGTATCCTCATTACCGTGACAGAGGATCAGGCTTAAACAATAGCATAATACATTATCGCTGTGGATTTTCATTATTGAGCTGACACAAATTGACAATAATTAGAAAATAGATCAAAAATAGAAATTGTGGTGGCGGAGAGGAGGAGGCAACGTCAGCAAAAGTAGAAATGTGGTGGTGGCGGTGTGATGTCACGTTAATTTATTCCACAGAAAGTTAATGTATTCCGCATCAGTTTCACATCAGGTTAATGTATTCCTCCGCGATTCCACAGCAGTTTAATTCGACCACAGCAGTTTAACGAGAAACCACAGCAACAACAGCTAATTCCATTTGCCCTATACTACTGATGGGAAACACACAGCCTCTCCAAAACAAGTGTTCTTTTCTACCATTTTTGAACGAAGATTCGACGTGCAACCTCTATGTTGTTTTGTTTACTGAGCCATGTGATAATGTTATTTGAAGTAAAGATTCTTTATTTTCTTCATTTGCAGCAATTTCAGAGCCAAAGTAACTGGGATCGAAGGTGTTTGTCCTGATTAGTATGTCAGATTTGGAGCTCGCCAATAAGGAACATTGAAACCATCGTAGTGTAGACTGAATACTTGTTTTGAACACAGACTTGCCAGAAAAGAAAACACTTAACTTTAAAAGAAAAATGGAACATTCCATGGGAAAAGAATGCATAAAACGTTATTGGATAAAGTGTGAAGGAGAGCACTTAAATACAAGACAACCAGCTTGTATATAATCATTCTTACCAGAAAGTTAAAACTTGCTTCATTACATGAATGTAGATATTTTAAAATATCTGGACTGTATTATATGTTCACACCGCTAATGTGCTTATCTCAGTAACTGTTCAGTTAATGCCAGTTGCTTTTGCAGGGTATTGTTACTTATGTCAGTGACTGTACATTTTGTTATTGCGACTGAACAGTCGATACCTGTGTTATGGAAGGGTGCTAGAAGTAGAAATAATAATAGCGAAAACAATGCTTGTACAGTCGAACCTCCACTAACAGACACCTCTCGTAAGCGGTCACTTAATCATGTCGCCAGCTACATACAAACACTTCATTTTTAACCTCCTATAAGCGGAGACCTCTCTTAAGCGGACACTTTTTTCCGGTCCCAAGGGTGTCTGCTTACGGGAGGTTCGACTGTTTTTGGATTCCAGCAAAGTTTTGTTATTATGATCTTACAAAGTAATTATTGTACCTAAAAATAGATCATTCACCAAGAAAATTGTTATTTGTTATCTCAACACAAAAGAATTAAGGTTGCGAGAGTGTTCAGATTTTGATCATCATTAATGTTGAAATTATACGAGGATCTAAGAATTATTTTATCGAAACTTCTGCCTTGAAGCCTCCAAAAGCGAACTTGAATAGCTAGAGTTGTGAATTTTGTGAAGAAGGCTGGGAAAATATAAATAATTGTCATAGTTAGTTGCTGTAAAGGAACTAAGATTTATCACTCCAATTATTGAGACTGAAATCTTATATTTGTTATTATAAAGTAATGGTTTAATGAATGACAATACTGCTCTTACGGGGAATCTCGTGGAAAGATGGTATACCTTTAAGTGTGGCGTAAACATTGCTATAAATAAGAGTAAAAATGCTATCTGCATATGCAGCGTTCTGCCAAGAATTTTTTTGCGGCCTGTTAGATTTTTGGTTTTAAAAAGTTTGGATATCGTGATGTTTTACAACGGAAGTGTAACTTCACTCTTCTCGTTGTTAGCACACCCCATGAAGATCGCATAAGGTCGCGCATGACCCTTGCTCTCGTTATATATGTACATTTATTTAAAGATTATGTATGAACCTTGACGACAATACGCGAAATATTCATGACATGTTTTTTTACATTCTTTATAATTATTCCAAAAAATTATGTTTTCCGAGTATTCTGAACGTCACGAATTATCATAATTAGATTCACAGCTTTGTTGTCATAGTGACACATTGATTATCGACTCGGATGGTCTTCGGAAGCGGCAAAACCTGCAATTTTCTGGGCCAAGAATGCGTCGGTCGCTGATATAGAATTTCAGAAATTGATAAACTAGGGAGGTAAACTTGGTGTACTGAACTGTGCCGTAACAGAAGCGGAATTTCAAACCAGCCTTTCAAAAAAGCAGATTTGAACGTTTCAAAATATAATTTTTACTCCCTTAACTAAGGGCCTTAGTTATCGATAACTAGCTTCACACACTGGCTTTTTTGTTATCGACAACTTTTTATGATCGACAACTATTTAGTTGTCGCCAACTATCTCTCTAGTCTGTGGAGGCCCTAAGAAGCCAATAACGACCAACGAGTCTTACAAAATCGGATTTTGTCATGGCACAAAAGAGGTTATGATTTACCACTGGGTATAAAATCATGTAAGCTTGGACACAATCTCGTTCCCAGAGTCCTCGGTGGAGCAGCCAACAAGGACCTCTGGGATAGAGTGATCCGCCTGGCCTGCGCAGTAGGACCGGAAGTCCAAGAATCTTGGCGTCCGTTTGTTGAAACATGGAGTCGAACACGTGCGCAGTAGAACCGGAAGTCCAAGAATCCTGTCATGGCGGATCGCTTCCCCCATGGCCGCTCCACCGCTGGACAAGGGTAACGAGGACTCTGGGAACGAGATTGGCTCGGACTCGGACACAAAATCACATTGTCTCCATTGTCTGCAGTATAACTTTAAGATGATTTGCAGTCCGTACTGCGCAATCTCCGCCTGGTATGTTTGAGTCGCATACGAAGGAATGTAAATACTAGCGAAAATAGAAATTGTTGTACAAACTTACATTTTTCTTCATTATTAACGCCAGATATCCTTGCCAAACAATAATAACGAGTAGAAGAACCTCGGCGTTATCCCAAACCGACGTTTCAGCTCATCGAGCATTCAGGAACTCAACGACACGTAATGGCGGACTCAAAAACTTCATAACAACTTCATGTACGCTATCACTAAAGTGTAACGTATCAACAAATTCAAACAAAAATGTAAACAAACCCTGAACATGCGCAGTACGGACTGTAAATCATCTTTAAGTAGTTTGAAATATCGCCGTAAAGTGTGATCTGCCAATCTCGACTGAAAATGTCACAAATAACGACTGTGTACGAGTCTGCCTTCTGATTATAAAGAAATGTTGTGTACCGTGCTGGAAGTCTACCAGCCTCCCGCCATAAGTAGTAATATACAATGTAAGTAGTCAGCCTGACCTGTATGTCTGAATCGGAGCTGATTGTCGGTTATTCGTTTTGACATTTAGAACATTTAGTTTCTTGAAATTTAGTCTTGGAATCATTAAACCGTATTTTCAGAAATAAACCTCTGGTTTGAATGACCGATAGCAACTAGCTGTGCGTCATGATTGCGTTGCGCCTGGAAGTTAAAGTTGAGAAATGTATTTTTAAGCCATATGAAGTCATAATAGACGACCGACGTTTCGACATAACTGCCTTCTCCAGTGTTACCCTGAAGAAGGCAGTAATGCCGCCGAAACGTCGGTCTTCTTCATAAAGCACTAGCATTTCTCAACTTTTACTCTCTTGATTGCGTCAACTAGTACTTACTTACGCCTAGTACTCCTCCAGACGTCTCTGTCCTGCTGGGCTTTCCTCTCTAGCTGGCTCCAGGTCAGCCCCAATCTCCTGACGTCTGCTTCCAGGTCCCGACGCCATGAGTTTCTTGGCCGTCCCCTCCTCCTCTTACCCTGGGGTTCCAGGTCAGGGCTTGCCTCGTGATGTTCGTTTGAGGCTTGCGGAGCGGGGTATGACCTACCCATCTCCAACGTCTCTTCGTGATCTCGGCATCTGCGGGCATCTGGTTGGTTCTCTGCCACAGGTCGTTGATGGTGTTTGGCCAGCGTATCCGGAGAATTCTTCGTAGACATGTGTTAACGAAGGTCTGCACTTTCTTTGTGGTTGCCACGGTTGTCTTCCACGTTTCTGAACCATACAGTAGGACAGGTTTGACGTTACTATTGAAGATCCTGATCTTGGTCAGTGTCAGTTCATTTGAACTCCAGGTGTTCTTCAACTACAGGAAAGCAGCTCTTGCTTTGCCGATCCTGGCTTTGACGTCGGCTTCCGTGCCCCCCCTGATTGTCAACTGCACTGCCCAGATATGTGAAGGTATCCACCTCTTCCAGAGGTACTTCTCCCAGCCTAACTGGTTCAGCGTTTATTGTGTTAGCTTTGAGGACCTTGGACTTTCCCTTGTTGATGTTAAGGCCAATTTGGGCGGAAGAGGTTGCCACGTTACTGGTCTTCTCCTGTATTTGTTGATGTGTGTGAGATAGTAGTGCCAGGTCATCAAGCTGTAACCAAGGTGTCCACTGGATTCCATTTCTTGCTTGTGCTGTAGATGATCTCATAATCCAGTCAATCACAAGCAAGAACAGAATTGGCGAAAGTAAACAACCTTGTCTGACTCCCGTTCTCATGTTGAAAGCTTCTGTGAGCTGCCCTCTATGAACGATTCTGTTGGTCAACCCCTCATATGAGTTACGGATGATGTTAACAAACTTTACCGGCACCCCATAGTGTCGGAGAAGCTTCCAATTATGGGTATCCCTGTCCACACTGTCGAATGCTTTTTCAAAATCGACGAAGTGGATGTAAAGAGAAGAGTTCCACTCACTTAACTGTTCTAATATGATCCGTAGTGTAGCGATCTGGTCCAAGCAGGATCCATCCTTGCGGAAACCAGCTTGCTGGTCTCTCAGCTGAGTGTCGACCTCATCTTTCATCCTGTTCAGGAGGACCCTGTTGATCACTTTACCTGGGACAGCCAGAAGCGTGATCCCTCTGTAATTTGCGCAGTTGCTAAGGTCTCCTTTCTTTGGCAGCTTGATAAGGTATCCCTCCTTCCAGTCAAGTGGTACCTCTTCCTTTTCCCAGATCTTCTTGAAGAGGGGGTGTAGCATGTCCACGGTGGTCTCTATGTCTGCCTTTAATGCTTTGCAAGGGATACTGTCAGGTCCGGCTGCCTTGCCGTTCCTCAGATGTCTGATTGCCTTCCTTATCTCATCTCTAGTCGGCGTACCGCACTCTATGTCCAGGTCCTCTGCTGCTGGCAATATGTTTGGTGGTATTGTTCTGTTCAGCAATTCCTCGAAGTGCTCTACCCATCTCTTCCTTCGCTGTTCCTCCCCCTGATTTGTCTTCCTGCCTTATCTTTCACCGGTCTTTCTGGTTGGCTGTATTTCCCGGACAGCTTCTTGGTGGTGTCGTACAGGACCTTCATGTTCCCTTCTCGTGCTGCTTGTTCAGCTTCTTCAGCTAATCCGTCTATGTATTTTCTCTTGTCCGCTATGATGCTCTTCTTGGCCCTTTTGTTAGCATTTGAGTACTCCTCCTGTGCCTTGGACTTCTCGGCTCTTGTTCTACTGGAATTGACAGCGGCCTTTTTCTCCTTTCTCTCCTTGATCGTACTGAGCGTTTCTGCAGAGATCCAATCCTTGTGATGATGTTTCTTGGGGCCGAGTAACTCTTTAGAAGTTGAAACAAAAGACTCCTTTACTCTCTTCCAGGTACTGTCTACAGTCTCTTCCTCTTCCATCAGTTCCTGGAGCACTTGATACTTGTTTCTAACTGTAACACTGAACTCTTCTAACTTCTGTGCATCTTTCAGGCGTCCGGCGTCATACCTGTTGCGTTGGGGTGCTATTTCTGTCCAGTTCTTCTTTAGTTTCAGCTTGAGATGTGTAACCGACTATGTGGTTTTCTGAGGCTATGTCTGCACCTCTTTTCACTCGCGCGGCCTGCAGAGATCTTCTGAATTTCTTGCTAATGCAAATGTGGTCTATCTGATTTTCTTTCGAGTGGTCTGGCGATATCCACGTCGCCTTGTGAATCCTTCTGTGGGGAAACTCCGAGCCACCTACGACCAACTTGTTGAGAGCACACAAGTCTGCCAGTCTCTCCCCATTTTCGTTCATTTCGCCAAGCCCATGCTGTCCCAGCACCTCCTCATATCCATTGTTATCACTTCCTATCTTGGCGTTAAAATCTCCCATCTGGATGGTGACGTCTCTTTTTCTGGACAAGTATCAATCACTGACTGCAGTCTGTTGTCTTCATCTTCTCTGTCATTTGTCGGTGCGTAGCACTGGATGACATTCATGTTGATTCTCTTCTCCTTGGTTCGGAAGATGGCAGTGATAATTCTCGGCCCATGAGCTTCCCATCCGATGAGCGCCTTCTGTACTGCTTTTGACAGTATCAGGGCCACTCCTTGGGTGTGCGGGCCGTCTTCCTCCTCATGGCCTGAATACAGCTGCATCTCACCCGAGTTCAGTCTTTTCCAGTGTCCGGATTTCAAAAGTCCATCGTGTCTCGCTAATTCCAAGCAGTGATAAGCCGTAGTTCCTCATCTCCGCTGCTACTTGGGCAGTCTTGCCCGTTTCATACATGGTCCTTACGTTCCATGTTCCTACTTTGATAGCCTTGGTTGTGAGAAGGGTAGTCGGCCTTGTAGTCTCCAGAATCCTCCGGCTTTCACCACAAAGCGTCATCTGTCTTCTTCGCGAAGAACCTTCTCTCCCAAGAGCTGAGACGACTTGAGTTATTCTTGTATGCGTTTCTGTAGCTGGGTGTTTTTTTTACGGGATGCGGCTGCTGGCCCCACGCCCAACCCTCCTCCTTTCTCATCCGGGCTTGGGACCGGCAATGGCGGAGTTCGTCAGCTAGTGCCATGTTGTAAATTATGACGTTCTTGAAAAGTATATTATTGTTGCCGTAGTGAGCGAAGCGAACGAAGCAGTTTTCTAATCGACTTGTGAAGGGGACGCTAACGGCTTTTTTTCTTAAACGCAACGCATTGTGGTTATTCTTTTTTTTAACCACAATCCTTTGGAGAACGATTCAAAACGGCTGCCGTTCTTGATAAACACTCTACAGGATTGCTGGTTACATGTACCTAACACTGACTAGTGCTAACAAAATCAGCCGAGTTTAAAGCATACAATTCAGCGATGCATTTAAGCCGAGAACTGAAAGCAGACAAAGAGGGAGCATTTCGCATATCAACATCCAGAGTGTTCCAGTCTTTGGAAGCTAGGAAAGCGAATGTGCGCTTGTCAGCATTGTTATTTGCTTTAGATAACTGAGTATGTTGGTTCACAGAGCCTCTCGTATTAATATGATGAATAGACTTAAATGTAGACTATAAAACAGTCTCTCTTTTTCTCGAGATATTGTGCGCGACGCGCGAATTGAGAGGCGCGAAGCGCCGATAATCCACGCACGAGCTCGCGAGCCTCGTAAGAGTTTCTCCCCAATCCCACTCGTAATTTTCACGCTCGTTCCAGATCCTTTTCGGGCCACGTTCAGCCCGACTCTTGCGCTAAAATGCGGACTGTTTTGCAGTCTAACTTAAAAATGGCTTAATTAAATTCGTGAAGGATGCTTATAGTCTGTGCCTACTCTTGTTGCCAGAGTATTTTTTTTTTATCAACAAGCACATACCGTAAAAGCTCTCAGTTAAGGACATTAAGCCCCGGGGGCTTATTTAATTTCAGGCCCCAAGAAGGGAGGGGGGGGGGCTTATTAGAGAGGGGAAAGGGGGCTTATTAGAGAGGGGAAAGGGGGGCTTAATAGAGAGGGGGCTTATTTCAAATCATAAATTTTTGAGCCGCTTTACTATTACACCATTAACAAAAACAGAACAAGAAATGGGTTATGTATCACCGTTGTACAAATGCAATGTCATTTATACCCTAACTCAACGATATTAAAGAACACTTTTCAATACAAGATGACTGAAACGCCAGAAATATTGCTGTTATTTACATCAGCCTGACGGAGATCAGTTCAGATGCTATATTTAACATTTAACTCTGGGCCCAGTTGTTCGAAAGCCGATTAACGCTAATCCAGGATTAAAAAATAATCGAGGTTTCAATTTCTCCTATATAAATGTGGTTTTCCATGTCAATGTTTTGTGGAGTTTTACATTAGTCAAAGTCAAAACTGAAGAGCAAAAAATATAAACAGAAAACCTCCCTGAAAAGTTACAAAACTGAAATCAAAATTCACGCTAATCCAGGATTAGCTTAATCGTGCTTTGAACAACCAGGCCCTGATCTCTAACGGGTTGGGGGGGATTATTAGAGAGGGGCGGCTTATTACAAAATCTGACTTTCAAAGGGGGGCTTATTAGAGAGGGGGACTTTTACGGTAATTTTAGAAAAGAAAGTTTACATGTGTGTTGCAAAGACTTTGCAACGTTTGTGAGTTGGTCTGCAAGTCCGCAGCACACCAGAGAAGACACTGGGTACAAGCCATTTCATACGTCATCAGGGATACGTCATGTTCGTTTTCGGATCGCCGACGAACAAGCGGCGAGTTACGAAACAGTACGAAACACTTTCCGAAGCCAATGATATCGCTGCACGTAAAAAATACAGCTGTAAAAGCAAGTCGACATTTTTGGCGTGTTGCTTGGGTTCGTCAGTTCTTGTGGTTCGTTCCTTAGTTCAAAGTTGTTGCGGAATTAGAAGAGAAAAAGAAGGAGCTGATATCAAGACTCCAAGATGGATAGTTTGTTTGGTAACAGACCAATTTCGATCGGTGCTTTGAAGGATTTTTCGAAGCTGTGAGTACGGGTGATTTTCAAACTTAGCTTTATGCTAAAACTTAGACCAACATAAGTATTATAACTTAGCTTAACGGGAGTTTACATCATGTGCTTGTTGATCAAAAAGTACTCTGTTTTTAAAATAGTCGTCTTCGGAAATAAATTTGTCACTTACGGGCCTAAAAAATCCGTTGGCGTGTTATTATAGAGTGTAGAACAGGTGGCATCAGCTTGTTAATATTCATTCAGCTTTCAGCGTTTTGAATTTTAAGGTACTGTATATGAATGTCAGGACGTTTTTTACTGTAATACCATATCATTTAAACACGTTTTGAACTACTCGTTGAAATGTACAGGTGAAGACCCGTTTCAAACGCCACGACATTGGCACGACTTGGTTTCATTCACTTGGCGTTTTAAAATGTTTCCAAACAGACGAACTATTGATAAATCCAAAATGGCGGACGGAGAACGTTTGTGTTTTTCTGTTTTTTTAAAGTGCCTATGAAGTAAAAAATGTTTTAACGTAATTTGGTACCTTATTATGTCTTTATTCAGAAATGGTAAAAGAAATTTGACGGAAAGAAAGAAATATCCGTGTTTTTGCTTCTCAAAGTGGCCCACTTGACCAAAAAAGTGGGTCCGGAGACTGGGAACGAAATTGGGTGTGATGTGTACAGCTCCGCAAATGATCACGGGACCGCAAATGATCCCCAAATTGGACCGCAAATGATCCCACGATCGCAAATGATCCTGCTAAAAATTGAGGAATGGCGTGGAGTTGGTGGACTCGATTTTTTTTCCATTTAGAACATTTTCCCCAAGAACTGAAAACGGTACACGCTAGACATTTTTATCCAGTTACCTGGTTACTGGTGACGGAAGTGATCGAATGTTTTTTTATGTATTGATGCAGATTTTAGTAAAAAAATAAAATAATTGAAGACATTGAACTAAACGCAAGATATCAGTCAAAATAGTTAATTCGAGAGGGTGTTTTTTGGTTTTCGCGGTGAAATTCATCCGCGTCTAGAATTATTGCAGACTTACAAAAGAGTTAACACCGCATGTTATATTGTTTTCGCGTCACCAAGATACATTTATAGAAATTCATTTATAGAAATTCATGTATAGAAAATGACACCCGTTACAGCAAAACTACTTCACGAAATCGGCAAATAACATTTCCGGTGAATTCTATTTCATGCTGTTTTGGCGGCATGACTGCATGATGAAGTGTGAAAACTGTGAATTTTTTTTCCGTCTCCTAAAAAAAATCATCGGGACGGCCATAAGGTGGCCGCTAATAGGGGTTTCATTTACATATTGACAATAGTTTCGGTACTTTGATAACGAGCCGCTTTAATCTGTTTAATAAAACTGAGAGGTTCGACTGTAATTATTTGTGAAGACAAGTGCGAAAGCCACTCCAGGCAGGGTTCGAAATTAACTTTTTCCTAAAGGACCCAACTGGCGACTAACCTAAAAATTTTGGTCACCAGATCGTAGGGTTTGGTCGCCAAAGTGTTTTTTTTTTGTTTACTCCAAAATTTCCATTCTACAGTAAAAACACAAAATTTGACTTTTCTTTGCCTATCATATAATAAAGCTGTTTCATTTAAAGTGTATATGACAGATATTTTTTTATTTGCTTGATCGAATCTACATAGGATCCTGATATGAACATCGAAGAAAAAAAAATTCCATATCGCTTTTCTTCACCGCGTTTTAGCCGTCTAAAGACGTGAAATTTCATTTCCGGTTAGGTAAAAAGCCGAGCGAGGTGGAGTCCTGGACCGAGTCGGTCGTGACGTCAAAACCAGAACGCCTTCGACAACCACGCAAAGACAGCGAGGAGTTTCGTGGCTTGTAGTGTGTATAACCAGATATATTTTAGTTCAAATTTTGTCTAGAACCGTCAAAACCTACACAAAGTTATGTCTACGGATGATTTTGAGTTTGGGAGCGATTCTGAGCGATCAGACGCATAATTCAGTGTTTCTTCGACTGTTGATGAAGTTGAGTGCGATGAGTTTATACAGGTTTATAGAAGCAGCAGCAGACAACTCAGACCCAGAAGGTCCTTACGATGAGTGGCTTCAAGAGTACATGTATACCGCTAGCAGATAACGACAGCGATATAATTTCTCATTCTGATAGAACGTGAATTTCGGAGCCCGGACATGCTGGAAATGCGTGTGTATACGTGTGTAAAAATAACATTGTTTGTTTACACAAGTGCGCTGTTTGAATCGAAATGAGTTGAACCGATTTGTAATAAGCTTTTTAAAATTCGCTTGTACATGTAGTTCTCGTTAGTTTATCTTGAGTTTTTCCCTTTTCGAGGACTGTTCTTGAGGGGCGAAGCGAGCAGCAACTCGAGAAGCGGCAAGCGACTTTGAAATCGAATGGATTTTTAGTACGAAGATCGCGGCACGCTCCAAATGTAAATAGTGTCACAGAAGCGGTCACGACTAAACAAGAGGTTTTTTTCCTTCTTTTGTACACATAACTTTGTGTAGGTTTTGACGGTTCTAGACAAAATTTGAACTAAAATATATCTGGTTATACACACTACAAGCCACGAAACTCCTCGCTGTCTTTGCGTGGTTGTCGAAGGCGTTCTGGTTTTGATGTCACGACCGACTCGGTCCAGGACTCCACCTCGCTCGGCTTTTTACCTAACCGGAAATGAAATTTCACGTCTTTAGACGGCTAAAACGCGGTGAAGAAAAGCGACATGGAATTTTTTTTTTCGATGTTCATATCAGGATCCTATGTAGATTCGATCAAGCAAATAAAAAAATATCTGTCATATACACTTTAACAGAGTATACATGCAGCTATTAAACGAGAGACCCACAAAAGCCGTGACAGTGTAACAATATCGGAGTGCTGTGTCTCAGAGAGCTTGTTTCTCAACAGTCTTGCGAAGGCTTCGGTTCCTTTTCTCTTATTATTTCTATTTTGCGTGGAACTGTATTGGACTCTTGTTAAGTTTTGTGAACTAGACATATGGGGCCCTCTTCCATACTCTGATTTAATTAAATGTACAACACAACTATTTGTTCTTCGCCGATACGCAACACGTACTTCGAACGCCAGATGAACGTGCTAGTGAAACAATATGGTGCCGGGTAAACATGGCGATCGTAAAATCGCCACTGTGTTTCACTACAACTGTTCACAGGAGCCTTAAGTTTTCTCCCAAAATAAAATCCATTTACCTTGGAATTAAAAATGCCGAGGGGACAAAAGGTAAGTCGCCTGCTGGCGACCAGTTCCGAAATTCTCGTCGCCAACACTCAATTTTTGGTCACATTGGCGACCAGTCAGTCGCAATGTTGGACCCTGCCAGGGTTGCTGTCACGGTGATTGACATCCGATCTCGAAATCAAAGGTCATCTGAACCGTCAAGGCGTGTTACCTCAGTTATCAATCATGCTAGGTAGCTGCTTCTCCCATGTGCTAGCCTACGTCGCAGATGGACTCAAGTCCCTCTGCAACGCAAGCTACCATGCGCTTGCAGTGTGAAAGTGGCTAAATTGCTCCTTCTCGTGCATTATTGAGAGTGAGTTTAGGAGACTGAAAAAAAATTAACTGTTTTACGACTTCATCAAAGAGGGCCGGGTGTTAAATTCACCGGAAATGTTATTTGCCGATTTGTAGTTAGCTGTAACGGGTGTCAATTTCCATGTCTAGCTTGTTTCATGGCACAGAATACCATCTTTAATCTCGAAATCTATAGATAAATGAATCTTCGTGACGCGAAACAATATAACATGCGGTGTTGCAACTCTTCGAGACGCGGATGAATTTTACCACGAAAACCAAAAAACCCACCTTCTCAAATTAACTATTTTTAGAATATCTCGCGTTAGTTCAATGATTTTGAATTAATTTTTTTACTGAAATCTGCATCAATGCATGAAAAAAATTCGATCACTTCTGTCATCAGTAACCAGGCCTGAACTAGATAAAAATGTCTAGCGTGCACAGATTCAGTTCTCAGGGAAAATATTCAAAATGGAAAAATATCGGGTCCACCGTCGACGCTATTCCTAGATTTTTAGCGGGATCATTTGCGGTCCACTCTGGGGGTCATTTGCAGTCCTGGGACCATTTGCGGTCCAATTTGGGGATCATTTGTGGTCGGGGATCATTTGCGGTCCCGGGATCATTTGCGGAGCTGTACAGATGACGTATTTAGTCGCTCCACAGTTTGTTTACCCCTTCTCTTGTAAAACAGTGAATAATTGTCGAGAATTTATCATTTCTTTAACGAATCTCGGTTGTTAATTGAAGCTGCATTAAGTCGTGACCATAAAAAAGCCTTTTGAATTCCATTCAAGCACAGATCAATCAGATTAAAGTGATTCTTATGAAATAAAAATGGATATATGAGCAGTGGAGAAGTGTTTGCGGTAGTGCTAGCGAAAAGGTCCAAGATCGTGGTGTTTCACGCACAGCAAAGACTGAAGTGTCCGCTAGTCAGTATTTTAATATACATTGTAGGCTAAACGTATCGGAGATCAAATAACTTTAAGACTCAATGTTTTGGTGAGCTTGTGCATGAGCGCGTATGTTGCGGGAAGATTGCATTGACTCGGCTCTGTACAGAACTTGATCAAGAGATCCCTCAAACCAGCCACAAAAAAGAGATTTGTTGGAGGCATACAGAGAATTCACTAATTTAACTACCTTCAAGATACCCTTAATAAAGGTCGAAAAGGCACGATCAGCAAGCTCATGGCATGGAGAATAATATTTGTTCGCACTGAACAGTTTTGATTTTCTTCTCAACAGTGCTGAAGAAAAATATCTTGTCACAAACATTAGGTACTTCCCGCCGATTTCTTCGCTACTAGATTTCGTTTGATAAAAAAGAAAACCTTGAGGACAAAGTTTCAAAAAAAATTGTTCAATGTCAACTTTTATTTCTGAGGAATCACCTTAATTCAAGTTGCCTTATTTAATGGTTTCAAACGTCATGCTACAGCCGTGCCAAAGTCAAAATTTAATTGATGAATTTAGTTTGACACGGCAGTGGCACGGCGTTTGAAATGGCCTTAGAAGCATTTGTAAAGAAAGCCATTGAAATCAAGAGAGGATGATCTAAGAGAAGGAATCTCTAAACATGAACATTTAGATGCATTTGCTCGATACAATATTCGTGTCAGATGTGTATGGGATTTGCAATGGCTCGCCTTGGGCTTGCCATTGTAAATGCCCGATCTGCCGCTCATATTGTAATTGTATCTATCACAATGCATATAATACATGTAATATTTTACCAATATTTGTTAGGAAAACACATTTATAGTAATTATTGATTTGGTACCTCTTTGCTAATAATGCAAAAGTCATATTATTGTCATTACAGTTCTAGCCATCAAGCGATAAATATTGTATCTACCTGAGAAGGGAGTCTCCATGATAAGACTTCCAGCTCAATGCTGTGACATTATAAGAAAAATGGATTTTGACACAAAAATATGAACAGAAAAGTTCATGAACTGCGTGGCAAATAAGTTTTAAGTTAAATTCCGGTAAAATCAAATAAAAACTGTTGGAAGTCCAGACACCAACATTTGAAAGATAGAGAGAGGAATTCAATAATTATTGAAATAGAAGTCAGAATTGAGTCCATGCAAATGACTGGTTCAAAGTTGGAAAGTAAGATACATCTCCTGTTGCTTGTGTTGTTTAATTCCTCCGCAGAGCTTGACACCGCCATTTCTCTATGTCGCACAAAGAGTGACCATTTGCAAATTGAAATGCTCTGCTACAGGGAAACCAGGCAAATTCTTCTCAAACAATGCTTCAGAGATGTTCTCTGAAACATTCCCTGAGAGAGCAACCAGTCTCACCAACAGCTAAATGCTGTAACAAACATTTTCAAACATCCACTGATGAAGGGCTAATTAGCCTGAAACGTCTTGACATCCAACAATTTTTGGCACAGTTTTTATTTTATTTAACACTTAAAACTTATTAATATCGCAGTTCCTTTATGGCTATGTTTCATAGAATAGCAAACGCAATAAAACAACAACACACTGTTTGGCGTAAAGGGGAACACCGCTCCGCGATCGGCGTGACAGACGACTTCCATTGCGTGACCATAAAAGCCGTTCTTATCTCCCAGCGCGCGCGAACCGCGCTGGATCGGACAAGTTGTAGGCAGGTCAAAAGCTTACGCGGCCTAGAAGCCTAACTCTATAAACGGCACTACGAGCTGAAACCTCCGGCCAGCATCGTGCTAGAGTGTAGGCAGTTTATGACTTGCTCAAGCCTACTGACCTCCCCAGCACTACGAGTCGACTCCGCCGGCACGTGCTGGATCGGACAATAATGCAGGCATATAAAAGAGCGTAAAATAGCGCAACTCAAACGAGCGAAAACAAAGCTTGGGGAAGTCGCTGCGAGACTTAACCGATAACGAAACTCGAGAGGTGTTCCCAAATTTATTGATAACAAAACAAACCTCCAAGGGGAGGGAGGGTGGAATTACAATTTTGAACACTGAAGGAATACCTTTCAGAAAGCACTACAGCTAATGAATGAGACTTTGAACTCAAACTAGAGCTTTTATAGCCAGACATATGTCTTGATCTCGGCCAATGGTGAATTACGTACCATAGTAAATAAGGAACGCATGTAGCGCTCAACGAGACGTGAATGGAATATAAATAGACTAGCCATACAGAACGAATGATATAAATGAACTAGACAGTGTTGCAACATGACAAGGAGAATCACGAGTGTACTCCATTGTACGTTCGAGACAAGAAAGGTTTGTACATTCACGTCCTGTTTGCGTTACATGAGTTGTATACATAACAACCCCAAGGGGGGCCTAGAGCGTCACGCTCCATTAACTGTGCTTTACAGTTTAGCAGTAAAGCTTTATTTAACTGTATTCGACAGTTACCCCAAATGGATGGTCATTTTTTCAAATCGTTTATTTTAACAATTCATTGATCATGAATTTTACATTGCCTGCAGTGACCAGCCTACACGTCGCCACTTGAAGAATGTGTATGCTTGCTTGTCTGCTTCAATGGTGGCTGCAGCTGTGGGAAGTGGAATTCATCTTTTTACTGATATATTGAAGGTTTGTTTATTTCAAGATATACATGTACATGTAGCAAGAAAGAAGTGTTGTTTTACCGTAAAGTTCTGAAGGAACATCCCCCTGAAAGTGGCATTAGAATTTGACAGTTAACAACTGTTAAATGTTGTTAGGAAATTCCAAAAGTAATGACCCCCCTGTCAATAGTTTGATTTTCTGAGGACAAGACATTAATGTTCTGTTCTGACTAAACTCTTTTCAACATCCTTTTATCGTAATATACCGGGATTTTTCTATAAGCAAAACTTTCTTTCCATGTTACGTACATGTATGTTTATTCTCACATTTGACCAGTACAATATAAAGTAAGATACATTATCCCATATTAGAAGCTTATAACTTCGATTCAGTGCTGTGGATTATTCCTGACCAATCAAAATTAACTTCCTTTTATGGAATGGCAGATGTCTGATGCGTGCGGGATTTCATTCTTTTCTAGCAAAAAATATCCAACATCAATAAGCACAGTTTAAAAAGCAAGTGTTTTATTGTGTAGTCTACAACTTCATGACACGATATATTGTCTAGCTACAAACTCATCACATGATCATATGAGTTTTTTTTTAAACCACCGAACGAAACCAATGGTGCGTGAAGCGAGCTGAAAAAAGCCATGTCCACGGATGTCTGGGATGGATAGTATTTAGGATGCATAATGATTGTGGTTTTCATGTAATGAAAAAACAAAGACATACATTGATTGACTTATTGTTATTCGTTAAAGGGTGGTTTTTTGTCAGCCATTGCCTCCATTGGCCTTCTGATCGCACTAGGCTTGACTCCTCATGATGGAAAGAATCAGACTAAAAGAATGGGTGAGTGCTAAATGCTATGTAAAAATCTTCTTGTATACTAATTAGTGTTCCCATTAACGCACAGCTGCGCGTATCTGACGCACAAAAAATAAAAAGGACGTACAGTTTTTAGCCACAGTGCGTCCCAGGGCCGCACATAAATCAGCGCTCAAAATTGCGAGTGTTTTCATAGTTTGGTCTACTCTTGAGATAAATAGGATTTTTCAAGATACAAAATACATAGAAACAATGTTAAAGTTTTACTAGTTTCCTTTACCTTTTCATTACCACTCCAAGCTTGAAACTATGAAAATTTGGCTGCAAACTCGAAAACGAAGCAAGAATCATGACGATAATCACACGAACGAGCAAACAACTCTCGGCTCATTGATTTTTTTTTTGTATTTCAAAGTTGTTTATTGTCTTATTAAAGTACATTACATTGCAATTTCACCTAGTACACACATTTACATAAACAGACACACAGTACATACACACAAAATTAACAACAAATCAATTATAATTAAAGTCATAAAAAAGAGACAACTACTAAATAACAGGCGTCAGGGGTTCCGACAAGAAGAAGGTTAATATTCATTGATTGATATGTGTTTTATACGTGCCCCATTTAATGACATGCACAGCTAACTTATTGTTTGATTTGGCGATCCTGCTTTCGAGTTGATAAATTGAATTGAGTCTTGATAAAAGGACGTTAAAAGATGGTTTTAAAGTGTTGTTTCTGCAGTAATAAATGTATTGTTACAATGTGATTTAACAACAAAAAGTCATCCTTTCTTTTCCAAAGACCAAACATTTTATCAATATCAGAAAGTGATGTTATTTCAATATTTCTATTGTTACACCAATCAATAAGATCTGTCCAAAGTGTTGTGACGATGGGGCAGGATGTAAATAGATGTTCGAGGGATTCGTCTACAGTACCACAAAAGGAGCAAGCTGAAGAGTTTGTTATCCCAATTTTCTTTAGAAGGCTGTTCGTTGCTAAAATTCTGTTTAGTATTCTATATTGAAATTCTCTCGATTTTGTATCTAAAGCAACCTTGAACGGCAATTTATATATTTCTTTCCATTCTAGAGTTTCATTGCTAAAAATGTTTGTGTACCTCAACTGGGCTGTCGGTGGAGTTATGATTCTTGATCTTATTTCTGCGCAGATTCCTTTAGAGATAGCCTTACTAATCAAAACGCTATGCCCCATCAGATCCAGTTGAATCTGGTCTTGAAGAACAAAACTTTGTTTATCAATATAACCATTTATCTTCAAAGACTGACGCCACTGTGCAGGAATAGCATCCATAAAGTCATAAGTTGGAAAGCATCCATTGGGGAGAAATCAAGCTCAATTAAATTGTGATATTTCCTCGTGCGACAGATCAAATTCATTTGTTTGTCCAGCAGCCGAACACTCTGCAAAGTACTCAAAACACTCCTTGTAATACTTAGGAAGACTGATTGGAAGTTTTTTCACATCATAGTCACAACAAAGAACAATTTTTTTCCAACGGGTTTCAGGTAGTGCGATAAAAAATATTTCCAACTACTTAAGTCCTCACTAGCGAATTTTTTACAACATAATATTCTTTGCGTTTTAATTATGGACTCTAAGTGAGGAGCTTTGAGTCCACCATTTTCGATATCACTGATGAGCGACAACCGTTTTACCTTGTCTCTGCCCTTCCAAATGAAATCAAATATTATACTGTTGGCCTCAACTATCACCTCTTTATTTAGACTAATCAACCCCGCACGATACATGATGATTGGAATAACAAAGGTTTTAACAATCTGAATTCTGCCGATAACAGTTAAATTCCTCCACCTCCACAACTTTAGTTTTCCTTTGATTGAATCAATAATTTCTGCGACGTTTAATTTCTGTCTGAGAATATTGTCGTAGGTAAAATGCATACCTTAACTTTAACTTAACTTTAACTTTTCTTATTTCGAAATCATGTGCAGGTATTGGAGTTTGATTACCTAGAAAAAAATATTTCTGTTTTGTCATAATTAATGCAAAGGCCTGGAGCATTTTCCAAATTGTTCCGCAATGTCAAGAAGGTTTCCCAGTGACTGGTCGTTCCTTAGAAACGCTGTTAAATCATCTGCAAATATCTCTAATTTAATTTCTTCATTATCTACCATAATTCCTTGAATATCCTTATTCTCGCATATGCTAATAGCTAATACTTCTAAAGCAATAATAAACAAATACGGGGAAAGCGGGTCACCCTGTCTCACGCCTCTTTGAATCTGGAATGGTCCAGTAGAGAATCCGTTATTGAGAACACAGCTTGAAATATTTTTGTAAAAGGTTTGTACCCAGTGAATAAAGGAGGGGCCAAAATTGAAGGCAGATAATGCCTTGTACAAAAACGTTCTGTTGACCGAGTCGAACGCCTTCTGGAAATCAATAGCTATCATTCGCCCATTAATTTTATATCTTTCAGTGAACTCTAATATGTCATCGACAGTTCGTATTGCGTCAAAGATGGTTCTTCCTTTGACATAAGCATTCTGATTGTGATGAATAATGCTCGGTAGAACAATTTGTAATCTTTGAGCAATAGCTTTGGATCCTATCTTTAATAGCATCAACATTGATCAAAGATATCGGCCTCCAATTGCTTATCTTCCTCTTGTCCTTGTCTTTCTTTTCTAACAGAATTATAATAGCTTGTTTTTGCGAGTTTGATAACTCTCCATGATCATATGAGCAATTCAGACTATCCACCAGGAGTTCACCTAAAATATCCCAAAAAGCACTATAAAATTCAACAGTGAGGCCATCGTTTCCCGGTGTTTTGTTATTTTGGAAGGATTGAAGACTCTTCAAGCATTCTAAAACGGTTAATTTACCCTCGCAAGGCAGTGCATTCTCATCAGAAACCTTTTGCATTCCTCGATTCCCAAAAAAAGAGTTCAATAAATTGTCAGATGGATGGAGAGGATCTTCTTTATAAAGGTCGGCGTAAAAGCTTTCCACCTCATTCATGATTTTCCTTGGATCTGAGGTTAGGAAACCATCTTGGTAATGACTTTCCAAACTGAGCTTTTGGCTTTTTTGTGATTTTCAAGATTCAGAAAATACTTGAATGTTGCTTTTTTCACCGCTTTCATACCACATGGCTCGAGAGCGAATAATTGCACCCTTCGCCAGGTGTTCATATAAATAATTATATTTATCTTTTAAGATTTCGAGTTCCTCCTTATTTCCAGGAGAGGGATTAGTACTGCAGTTATCCTCACACTGTTTAAGTAAACTTTCAACGTTTGACAATTCTTCTCTTCTTTCGCGCGCTTTTTCCTTGCTATATTTCATCGTCACTTGCCTTATCCTGTACTTGATTAAATCCCATAAAACTCTTTTATCACTAACTTCCGCTAATTCCTCACACCAATCCGGTACGCATTGATTTATGAGCATAATAAAGTCAGGGTCATCTAATAAACTAGCGTTAAATTTCCAGTAGGATGGACCATGTTTTTGCCTTTCTATACTATTAAAATGGAGCACGATTGCTGAGTGATCAGAGTTAATCGACGGGATGATGTCTACTTGTTCTACTTGTTCTTGGTACGTGTCGCTCACTAGCCAGTAATCAAGTCTTCGTTGTATAAACAGATTTTTTTGCCTCCATGTGAAACGTTTACAGTCAGGATTTCTTAACCGACAAATATCCACTAAATCAAAATTTAAACAAATATCCTGAATACTGCTTAATGATGTTTTCTTTGCAGGATTGCCTCCGGAGCAATCCAGATCTTGATCAAAAGTGATATTATAATCGCCGCCAAAACAATTTTTTGTTCCGCATTGTTGTGATAATTTTCTAGCATTTCGTTCAATTCACTGAAAAAAGTACATTGTTCCTGAACTTTATTCGGTGCATAGATATTGACTAATAAAAAATCCGAACCCTGCACAACAGCATCAATCAAGATAAATCGGCCCTCACTATCTAATTCCAAAGATTTGAGTTCAAATTCCAGATCATCTCTTACAAGCACCAACACCCCACAGCTATGAGTTGAACCATGCGAATAAAACATTCTTACCTTTCCACTGTGTCTTCCATATAGCCTCTACTTCTGTGGTACTGTACGTTTCTTGGAGAAACACGATATCAGCCTTTTGTTTGTTCAGCCAAAGGAAGAGAGCTTTCCTCTTAACAGAAGAACGAATCCCTCGAACATTTAAAGATAGAACTTTAAAATTAACGTTATCCTTTGAGAATAATAAATGTATAAATCATATAAAATTATGTACAACGTGTCGAAACGCCCATGAACTTAAATAATACACAACACCTAACATCAGAACAAAACAGCTTTATGAACAAAAGAAACAGTATACATAAACAACTACACACTAACATTGAACAAAAGAAATAAAAGGCAGCAGATAGTTGATATCTGCAGTGCTGCCTAGGGAATTCGGAACTATTGTCTATGATAATCATTACGCATATCACTCTGTTGACAATAATCAAAAGAAAAGAAAGTTTGACTATGAATAATTACCGTGGCCTCTGGTAATCTTACATGCAAACAATAAATTATACAAGTTTTATAAGTTTATAACGGAACCAATTCGCCATCAATGTATAATTTATCCGGCTCCGGCTTGCTCCTTCTCTCTCTAATTTCCTTCGGAAAGTCGGCGTACACTTTGACATCGGTATCTTCCCCCAACTCTTGTACGCATCTAAAGACAAGCTTGCGTTCTGGGAACTTCAGAAAACGGACAATGATCGGTCGTGACTGTCCATTTATTCTTTTTCCTAACCTGTGGGCTCTTTGAAATTCAATGCTTTCGGGATCATCAATGTTCAGTTCATCTCTAATGAACTTGTGTATCACCTCTCCCGTATCCTCGTGGCCTTGCATCGCTTCAGGAATCCCAATGAACCGCATATTTTCATGTAGGAAAATATTAGGTAATACCCCCCTCCTAAAGGAGTGAATTTAGTTATTGCCCCCCTCTAATCAGTCAAATTATGTACGACCCCCCCCCCCCTCACAGTATACACACACACTTAGTTTATACTTGTAAGTACCCTGCATTTTCTCTACACGCACCTGTGGATTAAAATCTTATTACAAAATCTTATATAGCAGCAATGTACAACAGAGCCATAGCAGAAGGAAAAGAGCATGTGTGTTATTTTCAGGGCCCCCCCCCCCCCCCCCCCTCCTGCTAATTGTTGCACAGTCCCTTACTAGACAATAAATTGTTGTGATTTTTAATAAAATACATACTTATGTATGTGCCCTCAATTTCTATGATGTGATAACTAGTTGATTCGGCGTACGGCCTCATCAACTATCACAGTATAGAAATCTCGAGCTCATAGTCCTATTGTTATAGAAACTTGCTGAATTGGTCCCAGCTCAGCTGTGTTTGTCTTGTTTACAAATCTAAAACTTACAGTTTTTTTTCTTTTTAGGAATGCTTATGGGATTTGCATTTTGCACAGGTAAATATGTTTATTAAAAGTAAACATTTGATTAGCCAATAAGGTGGTAGTTGCTTTGATAGATTGATCATACTACCACCCTATATCAGTTGATGTTGGAATGATGATATCAACCAAATACCCAATCATATTGGTGAACAAGTTATGATCATCAGGTGACCTAACAGCAACTGTATCAAGCTCAGTGACCACCACTCATGAATTGCAAAGGCAATGAATTATTTATAGTACTATATTCTTCCTACCGTCATTGTTCTTGGGTTAAGATATGGAGAGCAACACTCCGGCGTAGTGATGAACTACATGGAGTGTCGCTGGCAGAGCAGGAGCACTGACTCGTAAAAATATACAGCAATACTACACACTAAAATGTCTAATAAGATGTATACTGGGTTAGTTAGTCCATGTATGTAGGTCTATGTAGATGTAGCTTAATCATGCCTTCAACAACTGTGTCTTGGCCTGATAATACGATATGTACAGTACATGTATGAAACAGTACAGGCTACAAATGCACATGCAGGTTATATTTTGTCAACTCTTATCGCTTTGATGCAAACTTCATGTTGACAAGCAAGTTAAAATGACTTTGTTCTATGATTTTTTTAGGGTTGGGCCTTGGACCTCTTATGGATGTTGTGATACAAATTGATGCAAGGTCAGTTAATATTTACTTATATGATACAATAGAACAATGTTGAAGGCTAAACTATTGAGCAGCACTGCGAGAACTTTTCCTGGTAAACTTTTTACACATTTCGTCTGTTTGTTGCAGACTTCTTCAGGGAGTTTGACAAGTTTACTTGTAAGGAATGCTTGTGGTGGGTGTATTAAGAAACAGACGCATACGGGACCATGGGCATTACTTGTAAACTTGTCAAACTCCATGAAGAAGTCCAACATTCATCCTGCTTTATCAGTTACTGCCTTTAAACCTGAAACATCTTTGCTAAACTGAAGTACAGTCGACTGGTTCAATCTGTGATCACAGCAGAACTGGAGATATATTAACATGAGTACAGCATAATACTGTTAGTATGGAAATACTTGGAAGATCTTGGAAATTGTATATTATGCACTGAAATCTCTTCAAAACTATCAGATATATTCTTATATTTTCTCCCTAGAGACTGACCACATGTCTAGAGCATTAAAACACATAAGAGAAAAATGTCACTACATTAGGTAGCAAGGATGGCAGAGGGGTGGAGTGTTGGTAGATATGGGGTATATCGTGCTAAACAACTTTGCTTTTTTAACAGCATCATCCCGACTGCTTTCTTTGCTACCACATTGATATTCATCTGTTTCACTGTAAGTGCCTTGTGGGCAGAGCAAAGAACTTATCTCTACTTAGCAGGTGAGACTTCTGTGACTACAGCATTGCTTTCAATAACAAAGTAGAGTAGGTGGCTGTCTCAACCGAATGGGCAATATGGCCTGTTAGGGGGATATGGGGACATACCCCAGTTTATTATATAGACACGAGTGTTTTACTGGAAAATAGACCACTCGTAAAATTCATACGAAACTACATCCGGGACCCGAGTGACGTATTTTCCATATCCTCACTGGTGAGGATATCGATGACGTCATTTCCCGCTTTTGCATGACTTTTTGTACAAAGCTGCCAAACTCCGGTTGAAAAATGGCGAGCGATAGATTCGCGAAATTCACTGAAGCCGACATGAAATCGTTCACTGAGGAGTAGGAAAATGTTAACATGAAGAAGAAAACTTCATAAGACTTAAAATTATTCAAGCAGTTCCTTGCAAGTGAAGACGAAAGGAGAGAAATTCGGAAAGTCCAGCCACCGAGCTGCAAGAGTTTGCGATAAAGTTTGTGCTTTTGTCGTTTGTCTATATAATAAAAAGAAAATTACACGGTGGCTTGAAGATATGAATTTTATTTTCTCGTGGTAAAAACAATATTTTACACACTCGCTGTGCTCGTTCGTATAATATTGTTTTTACCACTCAAAAATAAAATTCATATCTTCGTGCCGCCGTGTAATATCCTCTATATATTTGGAAATCTAAAAGCTCACAAGTACAGTTATCAGCATTGTGGGTATCAAATTACCAAGAAGCCGGCCGTGAGATGGAAAATTTAAAACAATGTGTTCTGTAGTTTTGATGTCATAATGAGCAATATAACGATCAATCCGAAACAAAGAACAGTGAAGAACATGCCAACATTTCTAAATTAACTATCCACGAAATAAGCTCAAACTCTGACAAATTAATTCTCACCCCCTTGAAGGGAAACACATCTCTTGACTTTATCCAACACAAAAATGTCAACGTTATTAAAATTAAAACTTACCTTAATTTAAATAACTAGCCTTGACAAACGATACAAGTATCAATGACATTACATTTTAATTTCTATATCCATGTTTCAACTTCAACAAATTTGCACCCAACTGGAAATAAATACCATAAATTGAAAGTCCTTGTGATAACAACTGAGAACGAAGAACTAATAAATTAAATTAACAATTAGTTACGGAACGAATATCTTATTATTTTGATTCACTGAACTATTATTTTGTTAGTCCTGAATTTAAATTCCCTACAACCATTGCACAAAATTATGTGATCAAAGAACAAGAAAAGTATGGCGCGTCTTGCATGTTCGGGCACGAATTACAAACTTTCAGGGCCTTGTTTTCATTTTTTAACATGGAAAATTACCTCATTAATTTGTAAGTGGCTTCAAAATGGATGATCACCGAGTACAGTCTGAAGAAACCTTGCTGGAGGAGAATTTATACTCTCCTTCAGTCGGCGGCCAGGAATTGCAAAGACATCGAAACAATTCACAGACTTGTTATGATCTTCTCAAGACTTCTAAAAGCGAAATGGTAATTATAATGTACTTTATTTCTTTGAATGTGGATGAAATTAGTGGAAGGATTTTTAAAGCGACCGCTTTATCAAATGACTGCAAAAGTCATCTCTAAAAATCAAAAAAAATTTGCTTCGCGTAAGGGTGTATGTAAAACCCGGAACACACCCGGAACACCCCGGAACACCCGGAACACCCCGGAACACTCCCGGAACACCCCGGAACACACCCCGGAACACCCCGGAACACCCCGGAACACCCCCGGAACACCAACAGAATACCCAGGAACACAAAAAATATAATAATAATAATAAAATAATAATAAATAAATAAAATAAAAACAAATATATTTATATAGTGGTTGAAGTAGTGAAATCGAACACGGTAAGCGGTCAAGAGCCGTTAACGAATCGACTGATAGCGAACACTTCCGAAGATGCCCCGAAGATTTCCGAAGATGTACCGAAGATGTCCCGAAACACTTCCGAAGATTTCCGAAGATTTCCGAACACTTCCGTAGATGTCCCGAAGATTTACGAAGGTATATCGAAGACTTCTGAAGATGTTCCGAAGATTTCCGCACGTTTTCAGAAGACCGAATTTTTCCGAAGCTTCTTATCTAAGAGTGAATAAGTGGCAAAGGACCGCTCAAAATTCAAATGTTTGCCAATTGGCCAACGCCACAGAGCGTGACATTGAATTTGAGGTAATCGGAGGTCATTGCCATGTGCAATTTCGTAGACAATTGGTCATTGATCAATCATGTCGTTGTTTGTTCAGTCGAACCTCCCTAACCTGAGTATCAGGCGAATTTTTCTGCGCTCTCTTTTACTCTTCGTCTTTACGCAAGCGGACACCCTCGGGACCAGAGAAAAATTCGGGTCTTCTGAAAACGTGCGGAAATCTTCGGAACATCTTTGGAAGTCTTCGAGACATCTTCGGAAATCTTCGGGACATCTTCGGAAGTGTTCGGGACATCTTCGGAAATCTTCGGAAATCTTCGGGGCATCTTCGGAAATATTCGGAAGTGTTCGGGACATCTTCGTAAGTCTTCGGAAATATTCGGGGCATCTTCGGAAGTGTTCGGTATCAGTCGATTCGTTAACGGCTCTTGACCGCTTACCGTGTTCGATTTCACTACTTCAATCTCATTTGTTTTTATTTTATTTATTTATTATTATTTTTATTATTTTTTATTTTTTGTGTTCCTGGGGGTATTCTGTTGGTGTTCCCGGGGTGTTCCGGGGGTGTTCCGGGGTGTTCCGGGTGTGTTCCGGGTTTTACATACACCCTTCGCGTAATAAACAACACAGTGGGCACCAGATTTTTCATGTTTGGAATTAAAATATCATTAATAATGCTTTTGGACACGTTTATTGGCTTCAGTTTGAATGAAAATTAATATCAAACAAAGTTTCTTTCAAGTTTCTTTCATTTGTTCATCTTTAACGGGGAATTTTAGGAAGTGGAATACATGTAAATGAACAACAAGAGTCTCGCACGTGGTGAAATTTGATCTGCACTGTATTTACACAGTTTTACGGCAAGTTTCCCTTGCTTTATTTTCGGGAAATGACCACTGACAATATTTCAGAAAAGAATCGTGAATGGTTTTATTAATAATACCAATGAGAACTAGGGGCCCCTTAGGCCATGCATGTTGTGTTACGATAATCGATTTGATTTGACTCGATTCGATTCAAATTTCAATTTGCTAACATCACAGGCTAAAAATAGTCGAGTTATAACGCACGCATTGCGTTACACATCATAATGGTGTAAAGTTAAAGTGAACGAATAACGTTCTATATAAAGGTCACAGTCATATTTATACATGTATTTTACAACAGTGATTTTGCCATCTGACCCGGGAGGGGGGGGGGGGGGTACTCCCTATAAAATCTAACAGAGGAATTTCGCAGTGCAATCAAAAATACATTTTCAAAAAAATAATTCATTAACCGTCCAAACTGATCTTCAGTGGAACCGACATAAAATGCGGCCTATGAAATAGGGAAATATTGCAAATACATGTAGGTTAATACCTGCATTATGCACTTTATACAAGAACAAAGATAGCCGCTCTCTAAAATCGCATGCAAATCTTCTCGCATACAATGCTCCTTTATAAACGGCAATTTCATTGGTTGTTTATGGCTCTCCAACCTGATTGGTGTGACATACAAAAATTAATATACCTACGAACTTGACTACCATAAAAGCTCTATTAGGCCCCCCTCTCTATTAACTTTTCAACAATATTTTCTGGCATTTCAGTCACTTTGTACTGAAAAGTGGTGTTTAATTTCCAGACGTATCATAGGGTATAAACGACATTTAATTTGTAAGACAGTGATACATAACCCATTTATTGTGCTGTCTGTTTTAGTTTGTGGTGTAAAGTTTGAAAAATTAATGTGAATTTTCTCCCAAATTTATGATTTGAAATAAGCCCCCCCCCCCCCCCCCTTCTTGAGACCTGAAATTAAAGAATCCCCCAGGGGGCTTAACCCTTTAACTATTCTTTTTTGGGGGGCATTTTCAAGGTGCCCAGTTACCAATAGCTTTTACAACAAAACGAAGGACAGGAAGTATGTAAAACCATATACGGTTTTTAAGAAGATAAAATTTTATTTTCAACAATGACATGTTTTTGATTGACAGGTGACCCCCCACATAGTTGTGACGTCATATGTCTGAATTTTTATTAACATTTTACCAAGCAAAATTTGCCATTTTGCTTTCTTGTAGCCAAGAGTATTGTAGCTGGGAAGGTTTTTTAACCCAGAAAAGAAACTAGAGCATATAGAAATCATGTTTAGACAACTTTGGGTGTCGCACATTGAGTCGTTTGATTGACAGGTGACTTGAAAGTTGTCACGTTTTCCAGTCTTATTTCATACCTTATGTAGGATAACTGGCTTTCAACAGATTTGAAAGTACAGAGATGAGTCAAATATTATCACACCTTATAACGGTAATTTGCTCAAACATTGACAAGATTTTTGCTGAACTTCATGTGTAGATGCATTTCATGTCACACAACACACAAACACAATGATGACAAAGTAAAAATTTTGTATCAAATTGTAGTTTATTTATAGCTCAAAAATACTCTACATATCAGAAATAAGTATCTTTTAGATGTAGATGAACGTTTAATCATTTGTCTCACGATGGAGTCACTTTGAGATGTTGATCGCGACGTTTCGACTACTTTACTGCTAGTCTTCATCAGGCGATGAGGTCAATTGTTTATGTGTCGCTATATGTAGCACCTTGGTTCGTTGCTATTGGTGCATTTAGATCCTCATTATTATTCCGACTAGAGGTTGTTCCCTCAGTGGGCTGACTAGTTGTTCCCTCAGTGGGCTGACTAGATGTTGTTCGGCAGTTGTGTTTCTTGATCGTAGGCATCCATACTTGAGGAATTTCGATTCCACCATCCCTGTTGATGTTGTTTGGATGAAGTCTTATATGTATGGCCTCTTTAACCTTTCGAGTGTACCAATGAGGGTCTCTGTCAATAAATTTAACTTCGCTCCAAATAGGAAAGTGCCCAGTCTCGTTGGCATGTTCCGAAACTGCGGAGTTCTGAGTACGAGCAAGCCGTATGTCTGTCATGTTCCTTCATTCTTTCACGCATCGATCTCCCTGTTTCACCGATATATACTTTGCCGCATTCACATGGAATCTTATAGACAACACCGTCTTGTTGAGATGACTCAAGGGCGTCTTTGGTCGTACTAAATGTGATCTAAGTGTTGTGTCAGATTTGAAAACGGTGCGTACGCCTTGTTGTTGTAGGCAGCGGCGAAGAACCTCTGATACACCTTTGATATAGGGTAAAACAGCAGTGGATTGAAATTCCTGTGTGGGTTCTTTCTCGGTTGTTCGCTTTCTAGTCTTTGCCATCTTTTTCACAAAAGAAGAAGGGTATCCGTTAGAAACAAGAACTGATGATAAATGTTTCTTTTCCTTCGAGATAACTGATGGTTCAGTTATGAGATGTTTTGCTCGGTCATACAAGCACTTAACAATTCCACATTTTACTGACTGAGGATGGTGTGAATCATATGCTAGGTATTGATCAGTGTGTGTGGGCTTTCTATACACACTGGTAGTGATAAGGCCGTCTGAATCCCTTGTAACTGACGTGTCGAGAAAAGGTATACTGTTCTGACTTTCGATTTCCATGGTAAAACGAATGGTGGGTTGTTGACTGTTGAGGTGTTGTAAGAAACTGTCAACGTTGTTTCGATCTAAGATGGTAAATGTGTCATCTACATATCGCTTCCAGATCTTAGGTTTATAGGGCGTGGTTGTTAACGCCTGTTCCTCAAATTCCTCCATGTAGAGGTTAGCTATAACTGCGGAGACTGGGCTCCCCATGGCTGCTCCGTCTTTTTGTTCGTAAATCGATCCGTTGTATTGGAAATACGTGGACCTTAAGACGAAATTCAAGAGGTCGGCAATCTGTGTTGGTGTCAGAGTTGTGCGGTCGGCTAGGCCAGGGTCACTCTTTAGTCTTCACAGAGTGGTTTGTACGGCACGCTCTATCGGTACATTTGTGAAAAGCGATTCTACGTCAAAAGACACCATGATCTCGTCTTCTTGTATTTTCTCATGGCTAATGGTGGACATGAAATGAGCTGAGTTCGTAACCGTGTAATCTGTCTTACCCGTCAAAGGGGACAAGATGTCAGCTAAGAAAGCAGACAAGTCATAAGCAAAGGTGTTAACGCATGCAATAGGTCTTAATGGTATGTTGGACTTGTGTATCTTAGGTAGGCCATAGATCCTAGGTGGCTGTTTGTGCCTAGGTCTGATCTTGTTATAGGCAGTCTCGGATAAATGTCCATTCCTTTTTAAGCTAAGCAGTTTCTCTGTTAACTTATGGCATAATCGGTCCGTTGGATCTTTATTGAGGGGTTGATATGGACCGGTTTCGATGAGTGATTTCATTTTATCATGGTAGGTGTTAGTCTGAAGTGTCAGCCGTCTCGAGCGAGGAGACGGCTGACACTTCAGACTAGGTAGGTGTCAGTATCCAGGACTACGCTTGCACGGCCTTTGTCCGCCGGCAGAATCATAATAGAATCGTCCTGTTTTAAGTTCTTTAGGGCTTCATGCATCTCTTTCGTGATGTCAGGCTTAGGTGGTTTCGCCTTTTGAAGGATGTGGTTCACGGATCTTCTTACGGTGTCCGCTCGTTCTGAGTCTACTAGTCTTCTAGTCTTCTTCTAGTCTTCTAGTCTACTATCTTTTAGTACGCCAGTCTCTTTAACTCATCACATTCTGTGCAAATATTCAGTTCAGAACAAGGAAAAGGAAAATTGCTAAACAATGAAATATTGTCACGCAATTCAATTTGCATACAACACTTCCAAAACAAGCAACATCCTTCTAAATAAGCAAGCTCTAACTATTATTAGAAAACAGATAAACGATTAGACAAATACATAAGAATAGCATTTAACATTTACCGGTTTATCTGCCCGAAAGAAGGAGCCATAGTTCCTCAGGATTTGAATCGATCCTGCATCGATCATCTCAGTTCTACCGAGGACAACAAATCTCCGAATTTTGACCCTGAGTCCAACACAAAATGGCTGTCTAAAACATCTTGGAGCACGTTTTCAACAGAAGTATAAACTATTGTTTTGTTTGAAGCCATTTAAGCAAAGAAATTGCGCTCAAAACCGCTCAATCAAAACACGCATCTTCACAACAAGAATGCAAATGGCGTCTCTCTTCATGGCGTGATGGTGCGAACATGAAACCTTGATCGCTTGCAACACGTCACCAATAGCGAATCATATTAAACCTTATATAATAGTTTCTTTATGTATTTTCTATCGAAAGTGGCTATTGGCAAAGCTTTATTTCCTCATGTAAGAAGCATGTACATGTAAAGTCATCGTTTGCCGGTGCACGATATTTATTGCGCGAACAGTTAAAGGGTTAATAGAGCTTTTACAGTATGTAGCTATTTTTCTGAGATGATAAAAGCAGAAAAACCTAATAAAACGGCAACAGAAAAACTGTCCTCCATAAGAATGTATGCGACAAAAAAGCTAAAAATTAGCTTACCCCATCCTAATGTTTTTCATTAGCTAGACAGTTCACGTGAAAATCACACATGTCGCAAAGCAACCACAGTTAAATGTTTAAATGATAAGTAAAGTTCACATATGAACTCAAGCAATGTTCAAACTAAGCTTTAAAGTTCAAGTCCTTAACTTCAGCTACTGGGCTATGCTAATTTATTATAATGTAAACACAGTTATGACATCAATGCACTTTGCTTTATTTCAGAATTCAAAAATACTATGTAAACCTGAGCCACAGCCACATAAACTTTGAATTTTCCTAATTGCATCAGGCTATGTAAACATGCACATCATTTTCTATTTCTTAAATATATTTATATTCTTTAGGTACTCTAATGTCAGGGTTGAGTATGCTGTGTTTCCTTTCCATCATCAATCTGTTTATTGGAGCACGTTTCATTTTCCAGGTAAAGTACCATAAGATTGTATGTCATTTTATGTTAATTCCAGTTCAGTTACTATCTTAAACAGTTTATACATGTAAATGTACTTTTAAAGCACTTGGTGCATGAGTAAATTATGGAAGCAACTTATTTTTGAACACAGAAGTAGGGCTGGAAATGTTTTTTTGTTTTTTCAACCAGCAGGATGTGTACTTCCAAATCTATATAAGTTTATAAGTGGTGCTTTCCACATTCCACACATAAGTGGAGACATTTTCCCCATGTTTTCAAAGCATTCCCCGCTAGTGTTCCAGAGCATATAAGACCCGAAAAACCTATTGTCACAATTTTCAAGTCGCGCTGGGCATGACAATTTGCTTACATAATAAGGAATTTCTAAAGGCCTAGTGTTAACATGGAAGGCAAGTATTAAAAAAAAACATGGAAGGCGAGTGACCCTGCTAGCTGGGCTAGAAGGGCTAAAACATAGCTTCCTTTACATGCAAATTTCTAACTGGGCCACGACAGCATTATTGAAGCATATTGCAGTGTGGGAATACCAACTACTGTAGAAACTAGAAATATGCACGTGAATGTTTCAATTTACAGTTTAATATAGCCACAAAGTTGCCCGATGTAGGCTAACTGTTGTTGACTATGTCTCAAGCAATTAACTGTGGTGTATAAATTCAATAAACACATACAGTCAAACCTTTATTACGGACCTTCAGATTGAGGTACGAGTACGAGAACGAGTACGAGTACGACTTTCTACTTTCAAAACAATATTGTTCCCAGAGCCCTCGCTCTGCCCTGTGACTGACCAGTAGAAGTGTAGGTTCTGGCCGGAGATTGGCGTGACAGATGATGATATTGAGGATGCGCAATAGGTTTAAAAAGTCGTACTCGTACTCGTTCTCGTACTCGTTCTCGTACTCGTACCCCAATCTGAAGGTCCGTATTAACACATTGACACCAAAACCGGCCACAACCGGCCAAGAGGAGACGACAGACTTGTGACATCAATCTGTTCACGCCAGAGGATGTCTTTGATATAAAACTGATAGAGCAGGGAAATGTCTAACAAAGCATGTCTATCTGAGCACGAAATGTCACAGGGAGCCCAGACAAACTGTGCTATTTTGCATTTTTGTAGTGATTCTGTCTACATTTTGACGGCAGTATTACGTCAAAGTCTGCAATGAAAAAGAGAAATAATTTTTAACGGTGGGAAATAAAGCCTGGGCAGATTTAAGAGGCTGTCTCTGTTAAAACCGACCAGTCGATTTTTCTTCGAAATTTGAATTTTTCTCATATGCTGGGATTTTGAAGCCTTTACCAAAGTAATCACTAAAATGAGTTTCATTTGATCAAAAATTCTAACTGGAGTTATTTATGATCGATCAAAGTTTGGGCCGGTTGGCACTAATTTCGGGGCCCCCGGAACTGCAAAAATGACGCATATTGCCGTCGCCGTGAAAAAATAAATATTCGTCCTAAAGATCCAATTCTTTTTTTAATCTATAGATATATCATAGAAGTTTGTTCAGACTGTTGCAATTAGAATTCAATTGTGTTACTTCGGCGGTAAAAATTAGATTTTCTACCACACCTAAACGAGTTTTGAACGAAACACGAAAATAGCTCAACTTTGAGGGCAAATTTAAAAAATGTGGCACCTGTTTCAGACTGCTTAACTACATAAACAGAAACTAGAAATGAGTGTTAATTCGAAACTAAAATAAAATTTGTCAGCACTCCACGTTTGCAACACTAACAATTGTTTGTGGCCAGTCCCGATGATCAGATTGAAAGGCCTTACACCATTAGGCCACCAGCTCACCGTGTGTAGTCATATTTATGGCCGTAAACTCTTCACGAAAATCTTGCATGCCCGCCCATCTGTCCTCGAACTCGAGGCAATTATATTTCTATGTCCAAGTTCTTAGAAACATTTTGATGGCGTTTAGTTCACATTTAAGTTAAAAATTTGTTCAAAGACTTATCCCTGCTACATACATTTTTACATGCAAAAAGATAGCCTACAACCTCGGGATTCACATGTCGGGTGCCAGGCAGGGTGCCCTTACAAGGAGGATTACCTTGTCTCACATGTAAAGCAAATGGCAAAACACAATAGACCAGGTGGGACACCCACTCTCCATGTAAACAGGCCTAAGGCCCTAACAGTATAAAATAAAACTTGTGCTTCCATTGGCCTGTTCAAGGTGGGAATGAGAAGGAACTGTTGAATATATCTCATGGTTTTTAACGAGTGAATGCTTAGCATGAACGAAGTTATAGCGTATAGCGGACAAATTTCACTCGCTCCCTCGATCCCTCGCTCGATCCCTCGGTCGATGGCCACAAGTTGTAAACAATAATGTATGCGTAGTGCGGTAATTTATGCATTATCAGTAAACAAAATGGCGTCTGGCGCGGATCTCTTCTATTTTTCAACACGGTATTTTCACTCCTACAATTACAATTAGACACCTTTTTGGAGTTCGAAATTGAAAGAAATAACCCTAAATAATACTCGACCGCCCAAAGAGGAGACATTTAGAATATTAAAAGTGAGTCACGTTTGAAGTTCTTCGATCGATTCAAGCTCTGATGAAGACTCAAGCTGTCGAAACTTTTAAAAACCAAGCTGCGGACTTCAAGACTTAGGAAAACACTTAAGTATGTTAAATGTTGTATCTTCTTTATACCAAGCGTATGAATAAAATCTAATTTATCTGAATCATTCTATATTTTCTTTTGTACCACTATGGAGTTCTATGATATTTTCTTTTGCTTGCGTCTGAACTATAAAAACCCTTCAATGCTTTTTTTCCAGCGTATATATTTAAAGCGAACTGATATTAGTACCTGTGTTTCTCATACTTGTGGGAAAAAAAAAAGAAAAAAAAAAAAACGTGCCTCCACCGGGATTCGATCTCGCGACCTTCGATACGCAAGATTCCTTTTTTGACTCACGGGGGACACCCACGGGAGCGACAGAGGCCCTGTACTTTTGCTCCGCTGAACGAATGAACGCCTATCGCGGGCTCAAATGAGATTCACCGAGGACACCGAGTTGCTGTTGTTTTGAGCTGGAAGTGGCTTGATTTACTCACCAAAGGACTGGTTTCAGTGGCTATGTTCATCTTTTCTATTCATGGATCTATTTAGACGCTCGACAGTGTTTTTTAGCTCACCCCCATATTTCCTTGACGCTGGCGAATGGACTCGCATCGTTTGTTGAGTTATTTCTTTTATTAAGTCTTACCTCAGCTAGTCAGCGCGATGGACGATGTTATCATATGCATGTATGTTATTTTAGTTGCATGAATGGTTGAAATAATTGTAAAATATTATTATCGGAACGACTGTGTGAGGAAGCGTTGCGTGACGGGGGACAAAAAACTAAGATTTACCTGTCATTTTCATATGTTTTTTTAATAGGAGAGCAAACCCATTTTTGATAATTTAACTGTAGCTAATTTTAGTCCAAGAATTGCAACTTCATAGATAACTGAAGTATTTTTCTTTCCAAGAGTTTCGTGTATGACAGAACTGAAGACGAATGAATGTTTACATATACAATTAATTTTATATTGTGCGTGCGAAGCACAGACTACACAAACAAGATCAGAATGTTTTGAAATGATTGAAATATTTTATTTCACGAACAGCAACATGCTTTAAAATAAAACTCAAACCAGTTCGAACAAATTGGCCGAATATTTAAACGACGTCTAAAAAGTTAGTTAATGAGGTCTAAATCAACTTATAAGCAGGTCAGTCTAAGTCGCTAAATGTTTTTTTAGTCTGTGTTTATATACACCTTCTAAACAGGGTTAACGTTTACTGTACGGTTATGAGCTTAAATATATACATTTAGGTTGGCCAGTCAGTTTAAAATCGTATTAGGCCATGGCTTTGTTAAACCCTGTGTAAACCCTGTTTTTAAAAATATTCGGCCCATAAAGTTGGCGATTATCGCCCGGGGATTATCGAATATCCGATGAGTACGATTAAAGACTTTCCGTTTGAGTTTCCCTCCCGACCAACACTGATTTGGACGTGAATACGAAATACACCGGCTTGCGTGAATGCCGCGCGGAATCTTATTGTTCTGTTTCGAGAAATAAATCGTTTCCTCGAAATCCCTATTCGAGTCAGAGTCAAAACTCGAAACTCGATTCTCAAAAACATCGAGGACGAGACTGTCAACTTACATTTACCCGGTACTACATTTACCCGGTACTACTGCATATTTCTATGTTAATTAATTTCTTTACTTTTACATTCACGAGTTGGCACATAGTGCCTTTGATTATAAATGGTCTATCAATGCATTTTACAGTGGGAAAATGAGAGAATACAGCAATTTCGAAAAACTTGCCCAACGATAATATAGCTGTTTCCTTCTAACAGCACCTCAATTTTGCAACATCACCAACTGATCAACAGCAACAAACTAATCTCAATTACCAATTACCAATTACACAAGAACTGATTTCACACTAAGTAACGAGAATACTTGGAAATTTAATATGAACCTTTTTCATCATAAATAAATATATGTACCCAAGTACACTTCATTTTAGCATACTTGAGGCATACTTACACCCATACTTTATGTTGAAGTTCTCTAAGATGGCCACTCTGGGCACAATTAACTGGCCATAATAGAGAGGTGGCCATTGTAGGGAGGTTTAACAGCAATTAGTGTTATCCTAGGGAAAGTGGTTGTTTCTTTCTTCCTCTCTACTATGGCCAGTTAATTCTGCCAAGAGTACTAGTGGCCGTTAAAGAGAGGTTTGACTGTAACTCTGTTACACCAGATGAAGTAAGAAGCGCTTTGATTCATCTTGACAATGGGTGAAATGATTTTTTGCAGATCTCTTTGAAGTTTTAAAGCTGCAGGTTACATTAATTTACATGTGTTATCTTTATAAAATAGGTTCAGTTGTATGGTGGCTTGCTCCTGTTCTGTGGCTTTGTGCTCTATGACACTCAGCTGATTGTGCATAAGCACAATCAAGGAGACAAAGACTTTGTCTGGTAAGATAGCTAGCCCAACACACTCATCCTTCTAATTTGTTTTATTTGTTTATTGAAGCAAGTTCTGCATTAATTAATCAATTTATTTTCTTTAACTTAGGCACTCTGTGGATTTGTTTTTGGACTTCATACAGATTTTCCGCAGGATCATGGTAATCCTTGCTCAAAACAAGGCAAGTTTTTATTAAAGTAGCACTGTGATATTACAGTAGCATTCAACTGATGGTGTAGTTCTTGTTGGTAGTGATTGCCAATAACAATCAATAGCAATTGGCAATTGATATTGATTGATTTCCGATATCGATTTCTATTGATTGACTACACCTGGAATCATTATTGTGATGAATAAATAAGACACTTCACAGTCATGCGAGTATTGTTTGATTACAGACCGAATAGGTCCTATTACCATTATTAATATATCCCTGTGCATTTTATTCCTGGGTAAAATATTACCATCAAAAGATAATTAAATTTGGTGAATCCCATTAAAGGGACACTGTCCCCATTTTTAGCATGATTTGCGGAAGCTTAGAAACATATCTAGATCATAGGAAGCTGAACAATAATGGTTTGATTCTGTTGAATAGTACTCAACAAATGACAGGAATCCGTTAGGAAGTGAGGACGACTAACGACAGCGTGGATAGAAATGGATTACAATAAGAAGTTAAATAGTAGTGAAATAGTAGTGCTTGTGCTCTAATAATAAATTATTATTCGTGTAGTTTGAAATTGAAGTCTGAATCAACTGATTCATCCAATAATTTAGTACTCTTTCTTTCATTATAAAGTTTCTGTTTGTCAAAAATCCATTTTGAATTGAACTGAACAGTTCAAAACGTACGAAATGCAGTCTCAGACAACCTAATCTTTCAAAATTTCCCGGGGACCTAGAAGCCCATGCCTTTGGCGCTCCTACGATTGCACCTTTGGTACTCTAACACACCCCCCCCCCCCCCCCCCTCATTCTAAATTCTGTCTACGGGCCTGAACATATGCAAGAAATTGATTGATCAACTGATGTACTGATTTTATTACTTTAATTTCACAGGAATCGAAGAAAAAGAAGAACTGAGAGGCTCGAGCAAGAGATGGCAAACATTTTAACACTTATTTCAGTAAATACAGTGATCCACAAAAATGTAAAGCCTGACAGTATAAACTACTTTATATTTACTTAAACAGCTGAAGCAAGCAGATCTTATTCATATTTAGCATGGCATTGTGTTGGACTAGTCTAGTAAAACGGTTAAGTCGGTCTTTAGTATACACCGACTGGCTTATACTGTTTTGTAAAATGTTTTTTCAAGTTTAGTTGTAAAGAATACATCTGCTTTAGTCATTCGACAGCAACCAATCAATACTGGCATATCAGAAATTGTAAAAGTCGCTCGAGGTTTAACTGTTTTCGTATGATTTGTTGATTTGTTGTTACCAATATTATTATTGCTGTCAAGTGTTTAGATATGTTAGATTAAGAAATTCAGCACAGTTTTTTGTATATTCAAGTCATGAGTGACCTAATCTTGATAATTTGCAGTCATATGCGTACGGGGGGGGGGGGGGGGGGGGGAGGGTACTCCCTTGTATAAGCTATATAGGTATGTGCGGTCCCAAAGGGTATCGTTTTTTAGCAGTTTTGGTCTGAAATAGGGTATGTTTTGCACTCTGGCGTGGAATTAGGCATGGTTTTTAGAATAAACTAATTTTTTTTTTCCATTAAGATCGGGGAATTGAAGCCCTTCTCAAATGTTTACACAAATGGAAGCCCTTCCAGGGTAGCTGAGGTCATGTATGAAAGACGTGTACTTCTTTTAGAGGTCTGAAATAGGGTATCGATTTTTGGGTCAGGTCTGAAATAGGGTATCAAAAATCACTTATTTTGGTCTGAAATAGGGTAAAGGTTTCAAGAAGCGGGCCGCACACCTCCACCCCCCCCCCCCCCCCCCCCCCCCCCCTCTAGGGTATGTGTTACAGGAAAAACTCAGTCTTTTTGAAATATTGTACGATGCTTTGGAATTTAGCTGTAATAAATCAGAATAAATGAGCAACTATTACTTGTTATTGAGGATGTAGTGCTTTTTTAATGATTTGCATTGGAGTCATTGGATAAGAAAATAAGAACAAGTCAAAGGCTTCTCTGAGCCACTCGTGAATGGTATCGTCAACAATAAACAGGCATAAACTAGAAATTTCTAATAGAAAGTCAAGTGCTGCAGGTGGAAATTGATCAACAAGTCAAACAAGAACCAAGAACATACAACTGCCTGATCTTCCACAATCAAGTGGCTGCAAACCTATACTGTGCTAAGAGTTCATTGGTATTTTTGGTCGTTTTAAATCATTTTGCAACTGGAAATAAATCCACTAATCATTTAGGTAATAAGCTTGGAGGCTTTAGAAAGCTTTCCATCGATTTTAACGGTATTCAAGCGATTTTTTTTACCCCAATTTTTTTTTTCCGGAAAATTAACCACCGGTAGGCCATGGCCTACCCCATGGCCTACCCCATGGCCTACCCCACGTTTTGTCCCTACCCAGATAGAAGGGTCTTCCAAAAGCTACAAATTAACTTGAATTGAATCACTTTTACAGGAGAACTGTTAATAATGTTACCGGCCATGTGCGATCGTGCGCTCAGAGATACCAGAGATACAATTGACTTGTTTGTTGCAATTAGTTGTTCTAATAGATTGAATTTCATTCTCATGGGACACGAAAATATCGAAGACAGTGGGCTCTAACCGCCCATTGCGAGAGTCGCGAAAGTTTCTGACAGGCAGTATTTGACAGATAACACACACAATGTGATGAAACATGTTGACAAACAATCACACATTATTTGATTTTCCCGAAAATATATCTGATTTATCTGTTGAAATCACGAATCACGGCCCAAGAATTAAGCAGATCACGCGTCACAGGCAATAAAAAATTCCAAATCACGGCTGATTTTCAGCTGTTTTCTCGAATCACGTGCTCCATTTCGGCCAATTCCCGGATCACGCACGACCCCTTCCAGACCCTGTTAGTTTTGTCACCGACATTTTAAAGAAACGTATGAAAATAAAAATAAAATAAAGTAGGAAAAATTTATTTGCCCGGTTTTAGCTTATTAAAGCTTCTTGTTTGGAATGAGTCATTACAAAATATAAACATCTGACAGTCTGGCCCCGTCACGCAACGCTACCTTGCTCCGATAATAATTTTAAAATTCTTTCAACTTTCATGCAACTAAAATGACAATGTCCCGATGAGAACCCTGAGAGGTTGAAAGTTCTTGACATTATTCCGTAACTTTTTCACGCTCCAAACTGTTGAAAATATACAAATCTAGAAGAAAATGACAAAAATTTTCAGCAAACGAAGACACATCTTCGATTTCTAAGCAACTTTAGGATGGGGTATTAATTTTGTTATCTTGTCATCAAATAAACTGGGGCTTTCATGTTGTCTGTAATATTTACAATGTAACATATGTTTCATGATCATATATTTTTAAAGCTTTCTATCAATTATTCGCTCCTCTATGTCGTTGGCACTTTAGTGGTAACTATAACAAGAACGTATATGTTTCATGATCATATATTTTAAAGCTTCTATCAATTATTCGCTCCTCCCGGGGGGGGGGTACTCAAAAAAGGTTTATACGGGGAGGCTCCGCCCAGACGTCCAACCCCTTACCCTTTATATACCATTTTTGACAGAAAAGGTACCCCTTTATATACCTTCCATGGAAAATGGTACCCCTTCCATATACCTTCTATAGAAATTATGAAAATGGTACCCCTTTCACATACCTACAGTAGAAACACTACATCCCTTTTCTATACCCTTGGAATGAACTTAATGAACAATATATATCCCAGAAGGAAGTGGAAGGAAGCTGTCTTACGATGGCTAAGAACTTTAAACCTGCAGTCCACCTCATACCTAAATGACAGTTTTCCCTACCCTTTTCTATACTCCAACTCGTCAAATCCCTACCCTTTTCTATACTCCAACTCGTGAAATTCCTACCCTTTTCTATACTCCAACTCGTGAAATCTCTACCCTTTTATATACCTCCAGTCTGAAAAGGTACCCCTTTCGGGCGGAGCCTCCCCGTATAGTCCATTATAGGGAGTACCCCCCCCCCCCCCCCCCCGGGTCGTCTATGTCGTTGGCACTTTAGTGGTAACTATAACTAGTTATATAAATTACTCAATGCATGTGTATTGTTATTGTGAATACAAAGTAATGTTATCATTTATTAATAATGAAAATTAGTGAAATAAGATAACGACGTTTCGAAGCCATCATGACTCCATTATCAAGTAAAAAATGACAGTTATAGTTTTCGAGTTTAAATACAAAGAAAGGTGACAGAGTATATTAGAATATATAAATGTGTTTCACGGCTGAGCGTTCGAAAGTGTCAGTGCGTGCCGTATATGATTAAATAAATACTTTCGCACGTATTGATCTTGAAATCCGAATACAGACACAATGTGGTGGTGCAGTGCATTATTACAGTATTAGTGTTAGTATAATATTAGTAGTGTTTCAAAATTATTTTATGTTATGTCTCGAAAGGAGACTCAAAATTATTGCGGTTATAAGCTCTTAACGTTCTTTGCGTGACAGGGGCAAGCTCGGTTTGATGAATGGAGACAACCCAGTTTGGGATTGGCTATGTCTAAAACAGGGAATAGGGGAATGGGGAATAGGAATCCTCTAAAAGGAATACAAGTGAGCAAGGCTGATACTACGTAGAACACTTAAAGCGACAACGACATGATAGAGTCCAAACTGAAAGCCAAAAATGCAACCGTGGACAGCTGTTTCGACCTGGTTGGGTCTCGTCAGCACGGTGTAGCCGCATAAAATAGAACAACCAGCTATGAGGCCAATTGACTATTGAATGCTCGTGGTAATGACCTCAGATTCAAATGTTTGCCAATTGGCCAACGCCAGCGCGTGACCATGAGTAACCGGCAAAGAATTTGAAATATCATGTCGTTGTCGCGATAAGGAAAGTGATGATAGACAAACTATCCCACAGCGAATACATGGGCAAAACCATGTGAAAAATATAAACAGCATATCGGATCTAAGAAGATCTACGGTCCGAAAAAACTGAAAGTGAATAAGTAGCAAAGGACCGCGAACGAAAATGCTGCTGAGATCTTAGATCCGATATGCTGTTTATATGAAATCCAAGATGGCCGCCAATTAAAGTTGCCGAAACACCCCTCTTGATTATTCAAAATGGCCGCCAGTTTTGTGTGTTACCGAAAATAGCTGATTTTAATTAATCAAAATGGCCGCCAATAAAAGTTTGAGAAAAACGGGCTCTGGTAGGGTTAGGGCACCTCAATTAGGGTTAGGGTAATTTGAGTTGTTAGGATTAGGGTTAGTGGACGACAGGATCATGGGTGATATGGTGGGAAGACTCAAGAAGATATACCCCCTCTAGGATGTGGATATATCCCTTGGTAGGAGGAGGATATATCCTCTACACCGCACATGGGAGCATGGGTGATATGGTGGGAGGGAGATATACCCCCCTCTGGGATGTGGAAATGCCCGCCAATAAAAGTTCGAGGAAAATGAGAGGTGCATCGAGAAAAGGGGTAAAAAACAGGATTGAAGGTATTGAGAGGCAGAGAGTCAAAATTTTTTAATAGAACACACGTTTTAATACTTCAAGGTATTTTTTATACATTAAAATTACAACTGTTAAATTAAAGTTATGCCTGTATCTCTAGAGGGGGCACACCCCTACCCTCGAAATTGAAAATGCTTCCACTTAAGATAGTGCAAGTAGAACTTTCTTCTAAAAGCTGGTAATAGGGTATTGAAAGCTTTGGCCTCAGCAATCGCTCCAGACGCTCCCGTTTCCAGGAACCTTTCCACTAGTTTGTCGTAGCTTTGACTAAGAGACTTTTTGACTTCTGCACCCAGATCTTAGAAATTAGAAGTAAATCACCCGCATAAAGGAGACAAGCAAGGTGGTAGTGAGATAGGATCTATGGCATTGTTATTAATAATGTGTGGTTTATGAAGTGTGGCAGTAGGCAGTATGTCCAGCGACAGGCTTTGACATGCTGTACAACTCCTGTCGGCTTGGTTTTATACTGGTGGACATGTTCAAGTGTACGTAGTCACTAAAAGATGTTGCTTCGTGTGCCCCGAAAAATTGCCTACTGTTGACGTAGCTTTACAGAAATCAAGTAACAGCCACTCAAATAGACTGCGAGCAGTCCCTCTTTCTTTCTGATAGCGAACGCAAAGCGCGAGAGCAGAAATCGAGTGCGAACCATGAGTGACCGGAAGTGAGGCCCGAATGAGCGATTCTTTCGCTCGTTCGTGCCTCACACTTCTGCTCGCTCGCCCTTCGCACTCGATTTCCGCTCTCTCACGCTCGCTATCGGAAAGAAAGAGGGACTGCTCGCAGCCTACCACTCAAACACTATACTAGGGATCTCTGGAGAGCTACATACGTCAATCAGTATGGACTCTTATAAAGTCTTATCTCAGATGTTTTTCTTGCAGATATGAACTGAGTGCATAAAGACAGACGACTGTTTACTCAGGCTATTTAGAACTCTTCTTCTTCTTTTTTGCCGATACCTTGTAACTGCTTGTTGACTTGGACTGGGATTCCACAGATCTCTAGAACAAATATTACAGATACACATTAGTACAGTAACAGACCAAATACCTGTAATAACAGAGCGTGGTCGGGTGTGATAACCTAAACGAGATTCACTATACATATCAGCCAACTAATGTAAGAATCAGTATAGGTAATCACATGATTTCAAGTGCAATTTGGAATAAATAAGCACAAAGCATTTTTTATTAAGTGCTTATTTATTCCAAATTGCAAGAAAAAAATCATGTGATTACTTGTTAATAACACACTTGAAAAAATACTGTTTAGGGACTGTGCAATAATTATCAGGAGGGGGGGGGGGTTGGAAAATGGGCTTCATGTAGGAAAATATTAGGAAATATTAGGTAATACCCCCCCCCCCCCCCTAAAGGAGTGAATTTAGTTATTGCCCCCCCTCTAATCAGTCAGAAGTTATGTACGAACCCACCCCCTCTCACAGTATACACACACCTTTATACAAGTGCCCTGCATTTTCTCTACATGCACCTGTGGATTAAAATCTCATAACAGAAAGAAGAGCTCCTACTACATGTTTAATTGTTGGACATCCGCGTCTGGAACAAACATCACCTCCGTAGCAATGTACAACAGAGCCATAGCAGAAGGAAAAGAGCATGTGTGTTATTTTCAGGTCCGGTGAAGGCCTGAAAGGTCGGAAAATTTTTCAGTCCCCACCTTATAAATAGATATGGATTCGCCAATGTAATATGTACTTGAAATAAAATGTTAAGCCCCCCCCCCTCTCAAGTGACTTATTTTACCTTGAGCCCCCCCCCCCCCTATCCTTGCTTTGATTTTACTTTATGCCCCCCCCCCTCTGGGTTTCCAACCTTCCGATAAAGTTGGGAAATCTTTGGAAGTCTTCAGGTGATCTTCAGCAATCTTCCACAATCGTTGGAAATCTTCAGTAAACTTTGGAAGTCTTCGGATGAAGTTCGGAAATCTTCAGAAGACTTCGGTCAATCTTCGGAAACCAGGTGAACTTCGGACATCTTCGGCATACTTCGTATGACTGTCGGGAGCCGTTAGGGGTCTTCGTGTTTCTTCATACTAACTTTAGAAATCTTAATTTGCACTGGTGTTACACTTTTTGCACTGGTGTTACACTTGAACTGAACTGCTCTTAGCCTGTAAGAATGGGGTACTTTTTTCAAGTGCATTATTAAGGATAAAAATTAACTACTCCAAAGTACATCATGCTATGCTTGGAGCAAATATGATTTGGGGAAGTAATCTTAATATTATAACTGGCAAATATGTCTCACATCCGGAGTTCACATTCAGTCTGTGAAACCAGACACACGGTATTGCAATTTAACGCACATGAACCAAAACATATAGCAGCACATGTTCCTGCCTTAAATTATTGTAATTTTGCAAGTAAAGTGAACCAGATATCCAAACAAACATTCCATCGATTGTAAACGTCCTCACCCTCACTGTTTCAGAATTGCTGGTGTCAGGTTGCCCCAACTCTAGCTAAGGTGGACAACTCCCAAAGATGGACAGTTGGTGGTGGTCCTTAAATAAAGTTCACTTTTAAACTTTACTAAATACTTAAAAGTAATGCTGATAGAGGGAAAAAAATTGTGCTGGCCGTCGTAAGGTACCCAGCACATAGTCAGTGACTGCTATCATGGCATTTTTTCAGAATTGCAGACCAAACCGGGTAAACAATACAGGCAGTGTTCTCCCTAGGTATTTAAGGCTATGCGGCCCGCCCCGCTTGAATTGCTGAAAAAAGCTTGCCGCCTGGCTTAAAAAGATCGGCCAACGAACACTTCGTGCCCAACAGGGCTTGTACGTTCCAGAGATTGCTTTCTTGACAGAAAATTTCCACTTTGAAGTAGTCTACATCAGTGCAGAAACTTTCTTTGCGTTCATTTCTCAAAGGAATGCCGTCATTTCAAGGAAAATGTATCAAAATAAGCCAGCTTGTCGTACGCGACACGTTCTCGACACCATGTTTGTTTACTCTTTGTCACGTGTTATTTCACTAGTTCCCAGTCTTCCACAACTACGTCTTTTTGTATTGCTGGCTTTTTATGATTTTTTTTCTCCTACAAATAAGGCATACCGGTATACCAGAAGGAAGGAAAGAAAGAATAAAGAAAGAAAGATTTGATCATGTACTGAGGCAGTTCAGTTTAATGATTACCTGATTAAAAAATAAAATAATAAAAAAGAGAGACTTTTTAATATCACTTTTATAGAAGAATTGTGAAAGATAATGATTGAAGCAAATAAAGACAAACTAAAAAAATTTACATATATGTTTAAAAAAAAATTCATTGGTTTTCTGGTTGAAAATTAACTAAAGGTAAATCTACGTTTTATATCTTGACTTTGAGTCTCAGGAATGCAGGAAATAGCATTTTAGAGGGTAAAGTCAAAAAAAAATTTCCAGGGGAGCATGCCCCCACACCCCACTAGGAGCTCACGCCTATGGCGCTTGTACCACGACTGTGTCGTGGGAAAATCCTGCCCCCTGGCCTTCCCAAAATCCTGGGGAGAACACTGACAGGGCGATCAGACCACATGAAGAAAATGTCCTAAAAGTCAATATAGATACTTTGCTGATTAATTAATACAACAATTTCGCAGCTAATGCGTGCACGACAAAGTTAAGCATATTCTTGCAAGTTTAACCAAAATTGCCCGCCAGACATAAGGAAAAATGTTTCTACTTAATAGAAAACAGTTTTCTTTTGTTCAATGTTTCACAACTGAGGAATTTGGCGACATGAGTTCGTGAGCGGTCCATCTTAGAGGTCCGTATTGCAAAATTTGAACCGCTCAGGGAACCAATCAGAATGCTCCTTTTCATCATGGACCAGTTTGCTATATAAACAGGGTGTTCATTAGGGATCGGAGAATTCTCCGGCTACTACGCAGAATTCTCTGGCTAAATTTGAAATCTGCGATTTAGATTATAAATTATTAAAAGATTAAAGTTCAAAAACAATAATTGTTTGGCTTTCATTGCAGTCATATTGCTCCATCTTTTTGTTTTGCTGTAAAAATATCATCTCTCGGCTTCAGTAAACTTGGAAATGGCTGCTGTGTTTAAAATGCCCTATAATGCTTTGCGAGCCCTGCGTTAGTTGCATACGTCATGTATGCCGATATATTTTGTCTCTAGAATGTGGCGATCGTGTTTGGCTCACATAAACAACAAAGTTAGTGGCTGGAGAGTCTCAACATATTTTAATTTAGAGTTTGTGGTAAGATTGTTCTTTCAATGTAGCATGACGACTAAAAATTTGTATTTGGGGACTATTTTTTTCCAGTTAGTCACGACTTGACAAATTTTTTTTTAACAATTTTTTTTGCTGCTCAGAAATGTAGAAAACGCGTCTAAGAGACTTCAATTTTTTCAAAATTCCCCTAGGGGGGAAAGAGCTTCGCTCATTCCCAAAACATTCTCCTGGTACTTTACAGCACTCTCCTGCTACTTAAATTATTAATGAAAACCCTGTATAATAATGTGACATACATGTATGAACGTATTGATTTATAGGGACAAGTTTTCATTGAATTATCTAGCAGTTTACATTGTTTTTAAGCATTCGTACCTTACTAGATGACGACTTCAGGTTTGCATGACTTATACTTTGAGTATCTTGAAATCTCTTTAAATCAGCAGTAAACAGAACCTGCAAAATTATACAGCAAAAATTGTTCCATCCTTTCAGGCTGCATAAATTGTTAAGTTAACTTCACTATGAGGATCATTATTTTATTCATTAATTGTTTCATCTGCAGTTCATATATGATTATTTCATGTACAGTCACCCACCCGTAAGCGGACACCCTCGGGACCAGAAAAAGTCTGCTTATGGAGGTTAAAAATGTAGTGTTTGTTTGTAGCTGGGAACATGACTAAGTGTTCACTTACAAGAGGTGTCCGTTAGCAGAGGTTTGACTGTATTTGTATTCATTAAATCATTGTCCATGCATGGGTACAATCAAAAGTTCTGAATTACTCAATCAATGGTCTCGTTGAGCGATCTGATGATCCCGGAGTTCATTGATTATTTTCATATCTTCATATTCACAATTATTTTGATATGGTACAGTACAGTCAAACCTGTATTAAGCGGACACCCTCGAGGAATGCTCTAGTGTCCAGTTAATACAGGGTATCCGCTTAATAGAGGTATTATATATATACATACATAAGAAAACTGATAAATTTGGGGACTTTTGCTACTGTCCGCTCAATAAAGGGTGTCCACTTATATACAGGGTCCACTTAATACAGGTTTGACTGTATTGTATACACAGTATACAATTCACTGGAATACAGTCAAACCTGTATTAAATAAGTGGACCTGTACAGATACATAACAACTACAAACTTGTCTCTTTTAATTTGAAATCACTGTTCACCAGTATTCCACTTCACTTGGCTCTACAGTGTACTGAGACCACCATCAAACAGTCTACCGTTAAACTACCGCTACCGACAGAAGACATTATGGACTTACTGAACCTTTGCCTTACATGAACATCGATTTACTTTGCAACACTGACTTTGCTAAACAAAACACTCCTCGACTAACACATATCACTAGACTCTGAAGATGACTTCTGCACAGGTTGTCGATACGTCAGTCATCATCAACAGTCCTTCTCAGGACTACAATCACCCGAACAATCATACTAGACACTATTATAATCATTTCATCTTTCCTTTCGCGTTTGCAGAACATTTCTGAGATTTCTTCTAAAGACACTTCATTTACTTACCTATAAAATGTACAAAGGTTGATTGTGTGTCTTAAAAATTACCTTTTAGCAACGCACCTAAAAATAGGTGCCCAGCATCCCACCAACACTAGACCATCCACAAGGAAACACTCTTATATAGTAAACTGATGTGTAAGCTCTTTTAATTTGGTGGATGCATGCTCATTTTGTTTCCCTTCAATTTGTAACAAGAAATTGGCTTAGCAGAGGTTTATAGCTGTGGTACGTAACAACTGCATGGATAACACATGATGAAATGATGAAGAGAGTGATAGCTAATGATGAATTTCATTCTGCAGAAATTATTGTGTTCCCTTTCTTCATAATTTCTGAGCCTCAAATCGTAAAAATTATAACATTCTTAAAGATGGATTACAATAGCTTTTGAACCACGTGCCTCGGCCAGCTGGCCAGACACTGGGACCCTATAATTTTGTCACAAATATTTTCAACTGCAGATGAAAATCAATATCATTTGAATTCTAGCTGGTATTGAAAGATGCTCTAAGCACCTTCAATCTATCATTACTGCAAAAATGGAGAAATTTCCCATGAAATAATTACCTTATTCTCGCTACTTTCTGTGTGTAATCAATTTCGCGAAAATACCAATGCCATATTTTGCAAGAACTTATTTTCACGATTTCATGGAGAAATGAACTCGAAGGGTATTAAATGTCGTGAAAATGTTACCAAAATTATTTTAATCACCCTTCCAAAAATGTGTCATTCATGATCAATAATATAACATTCAATAATATCGAGAAAGCATCACAAAAATAAGTAAGAATAGCTAGTTCATCTACAGTAGTTTTACTGTGCAGTGAAAAGTGTAAATACTGAGTACCGTAAAAGCTCTATTAAACTCTATTATTTAATTTCAGGCCGAAAGAAGGGGGGCTTATTAGAGAGGGGGGCTTAATAGAGAGGGGGGCTTATTTCAAATCATAAATTTTCAAGAAAATTCACATTAATTTTTCAAACTTTACTATTACACCACTAACTAAAACAGAACAAGAAATGGGTTATGTATGACCGTCTTACAAAGGAAACGTCATTTATACCCTAACTCGACGATAGTTCTGGAAATTAAAGACCAAATAAATTGCTGAAAAGTCATTTACATCAGCCTGACGGAAGGAGGGGGGGGGGAGGCTTAATAGAGAGGGGGGGCTAAATAGAGCTTTTGCGGTATTTGAAGTTTTTAGAAATACATAATTAGACAGAACTATTACCGATTGCGCCCATCCTGCATACTCTCCAAACAGGGCCCTGTAATGATCACCTTTGAAAGATAAGAATGAAATATAACTTGATTAACCACAGAATATGCAGCACAAATAAATCCTGTGTGCAAACACACACAGATTGGTGATTATATACAATGCTGGCCAAAACATTTGGGACACTGGAAATTTTGCCTGAAAATCAATGTCATGTTATCCCTGGCCAAAACATTTTGGCCAGAATTGTAGTTATTAATACACAAAGTACTGATATTTATTAATATTAGAGTAATAGGAATTTAGCTGTTGGCCAGCACCAGTTGATGTTAGGTTTAACTTATTTTGCTTGAAAAGCAAAGGCAGGGTCACACGTAAATGTAGGGTGTTGGATTATGTTTGTCACCATCATATTTTACAAATTTTGTGTGCATGTGAATGTGCCCATCAGTTAGATTAGGTTACCTATAAATCACTCAAATTTAACAAGTATAATCAAAGACAAGCATAGTATATACAACCACCCATTGTATCAGCTAGCCAGCCATTGGTGATAGGCTCTATGGGGGTGGAGCATAACGTCTGATCACTGAACTCAAATTACTAAAAAACAGTCTGTTCCAATACAAGGAATTTAAAGAGCCAGAATCAACTTGAAGAATTGCTGCTCCCCATAGATGGGATGCTAATCCATTGGGTTATCTCTAGTATCATGTCAGCCCAAGGTTTCTCAAAGAATTTGTTGGCACCCATTTATACTCCTGGGTGACCACTGAGGCACTGTCAAGTGTCTTAACAGGAATACAACACAGCAACCCCAGCCACGGCTAGAACATGGGCCTCTTGATCCAGAGTTCAATGCACTAATCATTTTAGGCCACCGCACCTCTAACAATAATTATTATTACTACCTGACAGTAAATAGAGCACATTAACATATTATTACTACATGTACCTCACAGTAAATAGAGCACATTAACATATTATTACTACATGTACCTCACAGTAAATAGAGCACATTAACATATTATTACTACCTGACAGTAAATAGAGCACATTAACATATTATTACTACATGTACGTCACAGTAAATAGAGCACATTAACATATTTCTTAAGACTTTCTTAAATATAAATCATTTGATTATTTCTGGTTTTATTGCAGATTCTTAATTAGCTGCTCACCTATTTGCTTATAAACTTTAGCAGTAAGAGACTTGGTTGTCACAAGATGTGGCATGTAGTGTTTTGCAGTTATCTGCCAGACATGTGTGTCCACAGGAACAGCTTCATGTTTGTCAAGTGACATAAGGCATACACAGTCAGCCACCTTAGCTCCCACACCTGGCAGCTGACAAAGAGCTGTTTACAAAATTAATGTGAAAAAGCATTAGTCTTTTCTACTTTATGAAAAGGTAATTAAGAGCGTTTGTCAGTAAATAAAGCTTTATTCGAGGTTCGCTATCGGTTAAGTCTCACAGCGACTAATCCCCAAGCTTTGTTTTTTCACTCGTTTGAATTGCGATAATTAATTTATGCTCTTTATCTGCCTGCATTCTTGTATGATCCAGCATGTGCCGGAGGAGTCGGCTCGTGGTGCTGGGGAGATAAGTAGGCTTGAGCAAGTCAAAACTGCCTACACTCTAGCACGATGCTGGCCAGAGGTTTCAGCTCGTATTGACGTTTATAGAGGTAGGCTTATAGGTCACGTAAGCTTTTGATCTGCCTACAACTTGTCCAATCCTGAGCGCGGGTCTTAGCACTGGGGAGATAAGTAGGGCTTTATGATCACAAAATAGGAGTCATCTGTCACGCCGATTGCGAAGAGGTGTTCCCCCTTTACTCCAAATATTGTGTTGTTTATTGTGATTGTTATCTACAGGGTTGTATGAAACATTTAACATAGCTAAAGGAACTGTGACATTAATATTGAGCAAAATCTGGATTTTGCGGCCGAATTTGAAATATCAACTTCTCTCATTTCGGCTCATAAATAGTTACTAACAGTAATGTACAAAAGTAATGAAAACAAAATTTGACACAAAATTTGGAGCGATATTTCAACAATATTTCGGGAGACCTACATGTATTGTTTTAGCGACAACGAAATTTTCTCAGCGATACTGAAATATCGTTTACACTCAACGAAATATTGCTTGCATTCAAAAATATTTCAGTCAATGAATGATAATTATTTTGTTTCATTTTGTCCTACAAAGTACTGATACTGCATACAAAACGTCAACATTGTTTTAACGCTAGCCTGCGAAGCAAGCGTTCCTGTACGAACAAAGCTTTTTCCGCAATCGAAGAGCCTTTTCTGCATTTTGGCCGCGCAAAAATTGGGGCGAGAGCAAAAAAGACGGAGTGGAGAGGGGAGGGGGTGGTCACTGAGAGATCGCTTGCAAGCAAACCCCATGATTCTGAAAAACCCGTTCGTGGGCGAACGGGGCTTCTGATTGGTGCGGCGTGGTCACGTTGATTGACAAGTTTGACAGTCAAATACTCCCGGGAATACTTCGAGCATGACTTGAGGTCAAAGTAAAAGATCAAAATGGAAGATGTCGTGGAAAATTTTGAATCGTGTTCGAAGTTCTATCAGAGCTGAGCCGCAGCTAGCGGGCTCGCTTTTACGTTGAAAACAGAACAAGAAAGGGCAATGCGCCATCTTTTTAACGGTAAAGATGCCATGGCCGTATTACCAACACAGGATTCGGCAAGAGTTTACTTTTTCAGTTGTTTGTTTTGATGTGCGGAGTGCGAAGTAAAAAAAAGCGGTAAAAGGCAAGCAGTGGGCAAGGAGGAACAGGCTTCTCTAGTATAATTGTTATTTCTCCATTGCAAAGCATAATTCTTTATCAAGTAGTAGAGGTGAATTCTATGGGATTTGAATGAAAAACTGGACTGCTTGGACGATATACACCAAGGGAAATTCAACATTGTTTACGCGTCGACAGTTGGAAGCCGCCATGGATAGAGCGTTTTATCAATTCATTAATATCAGAAGATTCCTTATTTAATGAAAATTTGGCTGCGTATATCGTAGACGAAAGCCGTCATACCGTGAAAACCTGGACGGAGCTGAGGTAAGCTTGTTCGCCGCTGTTTAAAATCAGTGTATTTAAAAATAAACATGGTTTGCCCTGTGAATTGCTCTGTGAATTTATACTATTGATATTAGTAGTAAGTTGTGGTACTTATATTTTAATAAAGTAGATAACATGAAACCTGGTGTCGTTTCTGTCTGTCTTCAGAAGTTCAGCGCCATTTCGAATGAACGAGTTCGTATAGTGTCCCCATTGAATTTCTAATTTTGCGAGCGCAAGGGTTTATACATGTCTGAAATCAACAACTTCGACTGCACCGCTCTCCAAGTATCGGCAAGGATTTATCCGTTTCTTTTCGATGGTTTGAAGATTTTCCGAAGAAATATAACCAGGTTTTCCTGGCTGAGATGCAGTTCCAAATTTTACTTTGAAATTACACCGACAAACTCTGCAGCGATCGCTTGGAGTTTCCAACTGTCGCGGACAGCTTTGGAGCATTTTAATTTTAGACATTTTATTTTGAACTGAAGTATAATTTTACATCTGGTAATCTGTTATTGGCTAATTTGTTGACAAGCTGTCAATCAACGAATGAAATCAACCGTAAAAATCGGTGGGCGTTTTTCAGAATCATGGGGTTTGCTTGCAAGCGTTCTCTCAGTGACCACTCCCTCCCCCTCCAGAATGCAGAAAAAGCTCTTCAATCGCGGAAAAAGCTTCGTTCGTACAGGAACGCTTGCTTCGCAGGCTATTTTAACGCCTACGTTTTAAATTTATGCGATCTTTGCCGCTGTTTTCATGTTCATTCGCAATGAAAAGTGCTTACTTTATGACATTTTCAAGAATCTCCAACGTTCACTTGTAAACAAACAAGAGATGAGACACAGTAGGAGACACAGGAAACGAATTTAACACAACTGAAGTCAATGTTTATTGTTTACACAACCAATTAAACTCAGATCCAGCAGCTTTTACTGCAAACCTCTTGTCTAAATTTCAAAATACTTCCAAATATAACAGAAAGTAAAAACAGACAAACTCATCCAATCTATTAGTAAGTGGAAGTTTTCATTCACCGCCGCCTGTAGTCGAATGTTATCAGTTATAAGAAACTTTTACAAGCTGAAAGATTGTTATCTCGCATGTGGTTGCAGCAAGCATGTGAGAATTTTACCAGGTCAAATTTCATTTTGTAATAACCTAAGCATACAGATCTAGAGTAAAACAAGAAGCTGAACACAGCTTGAATTCGGGCCAACAATCCTTGACTCGCTGCCTATCTCAAGCATGTTAAGGCATGGCTTTTCTTTTCTTTCAAGACCCTCCACAAAGTTTAAAAATTATACAGTGAAACCTCTATTAAAGGGACACCATTGGGACACTAACCCTTATAATAGAGGTGTCCCTTTATAGAGGTACAGTGATACAAAGATTATGAGCATTAATTTTGCCGGACAAAAGTATGTGTCCCCTTAATGGAGGTGTCTTAAAGTAGAGGTTCCACTGTACTTCGATAACTATTGTGTTAAAAGTTTGGGAGTCATCAAAAATTTACTGAAGAAAGCTTATAGCGACCTTGAAGTTCTAAACTTTTAATTGGGGTAGTCACGTGTCTTAATTATTATGACATCACAATTTGCCTCAAAATCAAACGACAACACAACATATGTTCATATTTACATTAGTGCATAGAAACATATTCTGCCCGCAATTAATTAAATTTTCATTTTATTAACATGACTTAAAAATACTGCATTACGCAAACAGCACTCTCCCCAGCTCTCACCCTACTGCTTTAGCCAAGCCACTCGACCAAGTGAAATTATGACATAACTTGTTAAATTTAATCCGCAAGCCCCAACACGTTTCATGTTCATCAGCAATTTAGCCTACAAAGTAGGCGTATTTAGAGCGAGCACTGAATATTCCATCGAGTGTTTATAAGTCGCCATCTTGGATTAGGAAAACATTGGAGGCTTGGGGCGAGTGCAAAAGAAGGGAAGGGAGAGGGAGTCAGGCAGAAAGGCGAGGGAGGAGGGAGGGGGGCGAATAATATGCCTCATTGTTCATTTGAGGAGTCTCTGATTGGTGCGGTAGGTCCCTAGGGAGCGCACAGATTGATACCTGCCAATCAATAGTATATTTTCGTGTGGCCGTTCCACGCGAGAATTATTTTAATTTCTAGAGTGAAAACAAACGGCGATATAGCAAAATTTCTGATGCCGCTCTCGAAGAAGGTGGGCTGGGGCTGTTGCGTGAATTACGCTCCGAGCAAAACGAAGCCATTTCGGTGCTTGAGGATATTTTTCGAAAAGCCTGATCTTTCAGTTGCTGGTTCTTGTCGTGTTGTCGTTTGTCCACTGTAAGATCATTTTACCTTAGCATCTTTGATAGCGATGGGTTTTCCGGACGCCAAGGTTTCTTAGCTTTGTTTGTATCAAGTCTAAAGATACGCTAATTTTAGACACTTTCAGTTTCGGCTGCAGATGTATAAGAAATAAATCATATCACGGCGAGCTATGGCAGAGAAGAAGAGGCTTGCACGCGTGGTTCCCGAGGCAGTTTCATCGATAAATTTTAGTAGTGACTACACAATTCTTCGCAAGTTATAGTCTATTGGTTAATTCAAGAATATAAAGGAACAATAGCGGGGAAATGTTGAGACTCGTAAGAACTATAGAAAGCATTAAATTGCAATACGCATACATCATAGTTATTCGCATGAAATCGGTGGTTCTGCGCTACACAATCAATGAAAACAAAAACAAAACATGGGAAAGAAGACAGATTATTTGATCGTACAGATGCTCACAGATACTACAGAAAGTTAAAATCCAGCTCAAGACAAATGCCAATACATGAAAAGTATTTACTTACATTTGCGTGGCCGCCAGCAGCACGTTAGTTTGAAAATTTAACCAATTTATAACGACATTGCTACTAACCTTTCGATATTTTAAGATGTTATGTGGAAATAATTCGTAGCCTTTCACAATTCGACAGATTTGAATGGCCGAACACAAATGCAAACGAAATCAGATTTAGAGCCAGCACGCATGAAGCATCGATTTATGAACGACAAACACTCGTCGCAAAACCTACGCATATTTGTTCTTGCACCGTACTGAAACTGGACTGGAGCCGGAGGCTGCTATATATTGCAGAAACAAACAGCTATGCTTTCACGCGACCATATAATTAATGGATTTGTTTACCGGGAATGTTTCCAAATTTAGGACAAGGTCTCCTCCCGACACGTCTCCTTGTCACCTTTTTCTCCCTGGGGATGTATCGATGTGTCAGAGGTCAAGCGGCCAAGCGCAACTAATCTTGGGGGCGTTTAGTGATTTCATAGAGTTTGCGGGCAGGCGGTTATTCTAACCCCTCCCCAACCCCAACCCCACCCCCTTCCTCGCCCTCTTTCACTCGCCCCAACTCTCCACGTTTTGCGAATCCAAGATGGCGGCTAAACACTCGAAGGAGATAAACAATCGCAAGCCCACAAACCGCCTGCATTGCAGGCTATCAGCAATTTTCTGTTTCAACTAAAGATAAACAAGTGATGTCAATATTATTTTTCTTCCGTTGCGACTAAACACTTGACCAAAACAAAATCATTTCTCATTACAAAAACACCACTGTTTAAAAAAAAATTACACAACTTCCACACAAGGAATACCCAACTTACTCAGTGTATAATCAAAAATAACCACAGATGAGAAAAATAACTTCACAGACAAGACTTAAACATAGACACGCAAGGCGTGCAAGAGTTATTATTTTATTATAATTATTTTTATGGCCCACACTAAAATGATCGAAAATGGCATAAGGGTTTTCAAAGGTCTCTGTTTTCATGATAACACTTGCAAAACTATGGGTATTCACAATGGTGTGTTTTGAAATTTGATCATCGCATACAAGTACGTGATTTAAATTCCTGTTGTTTTCCCAAATTAAATCTAATTTACCCTTCTTTCTATTTACATGGATCATGATAGGGTTATAAGACCTAACGTAAATGTACCAGAGTGAAAGAACGCAAGAAATAGCTTATGAAATAAGGATGGATAAAGTGAATAAATGCTCTCAAAACTTGATTTGAGAGCATTTCTTCATTTATAAATTATCATGTTTACTCCGATCGAAGATAAAAGTATCCAGAAGTATCATCTTACATGGGTTAGAGAAGAAAAACAAAAGTATCAGTTGTTACATGGGTCTCAGAAGATAAACAAAAGTATCATGTTACATGGGTTAGAGAATAAAAGCAAAATGATCATGTTATGTGGGTTTCAGAAGATAAACAAAAGTATCATGTTATATGGCTTTCAAAAGATAAACAAAAGTACTGTACTGGGCAAATGTACATGTACGTTGACAGAGTCTTTCTAGTATCAAATATCGAGGAGCAAATGGATCGCACCGTCATGTCTCAAGGGACGTTTTTCGAATAAATGTCGAGCGAACTCAACTTTGTCGTTGTTCAGTAGAATCGGTGATATAATTCTTGGTTCAATGAACGTACAGTGCGAGAAGTGCCATGGAGGCAATTTTACATTTGGTGATGTTTACTCAGTGGAATGTAGAAACTTCTTGTCCAATCGCGGGGGGCCCGGGCCCCCTCCCCTAGATCCACCACTGGTCCTTAACCTATTGTCGAACGCACTTTAATAATCTGTGATTACGCCTAGGTAGGTGCGGTGCCAAAGGGTACGGTTTTTGAGCCGTTTTGGTCTGAAATAGCAGGGCTCCAAGCTGTGACCATTTTGGTCACCATGGCGAGTGAAAAAAAAAATTGGCAACTACATTCAGGTACATTTTCCAAACAGGTCGCCAATTTGGCGACTAATGCAGTACAAAGGGTTTGCTGGACATTGAACAATATTATTTTTAGTATAATCATTTATTCAAAGAAATGCGACCACAAGTTTCTCCAGTATTAACTATTTAACCCATTGACTACTGGGCTTTTTCCAAAAAACGTCAATCTAACATCCCAGATGCCATTTCTGGCCATTATCTCAACAGTTTAATGTCAAACTGTCTAAAACTTAGTTTAAAACACGGCAACTAACATCCCTTCTACGTAGAAGCAACAAATTCAATATTTTCCTCGGGCATGTGCAGAAATCAAAATTTCGACATCTCTGGTCCAATTTAACGTTTCGTGCTCGTTTAGGCATGCTTTGTTAGACATTTTCCAACTCTATCCGTTGATTATCAAAGACATCCTCTGGCGTGAACAGTGATGACGTCACAAGTGGTACAAGTCTGTGGTCTCTTCTTGGCCGTTTATGGCCGGTTTAGTAGTCAATGTGTTAATCTGCTCCTCTTGCTCATTGGTTTGCATTTTAGTAAAAATCATGGGATACACTTAGCTGTTCGTAGCCGCCATCTTGAAAACCATGATCGCATTCTTCGTACCATATAACTGCATGTTTGCAGCTAACTTGCTTTTCTGCATTTTCTATCTTCCTTACATCACTTTATTTACTTTCCTGAAGAACAACGGCACGAAACATCGATCGAACGCAACATCGAACGATTCAATTGGGCTCACGATGGTTAGCGGTAATACTTCTACTTCATGTAATGTGACACGATGTGTCCTACATTAAAAACGTGATTTTAACCTGATTTTGGCGACCAAAATTTTCCAGTGCTGACCAGTGTCGTTTCGGTGTTTCTGTGAGGGCCGAGGGTACAGGTGAGTAAGGTTAATATTTCTTCATTGAAAGGGCTTTTAGTCACCTTAATTCTCTTTGTAAATTGTAAGCAACAGGTGATCAAGGAATAGGGTTATACGCACATATTTTGGTCAGTCCCCTCCTCGATTTAGAACCAGCGTGTTCGCTTCTCGATTCCGAATTAGTGTGTTCTTTCGTCAATTGACACGTTCTTAAAGACTTACGATTAAAGAAACGAACAGAATACTGTACACATCTTATAGCACAAAAATTGTCCTTGAACGTCAGCGTTGCGTAATCAAAAATTACTGACAAGACAAAGCGTGTATACAATATTCCTTGATCACTGTGTTCAGTACATTTATTATCTGGTTAATCGCCGTTACAAGCCAAAGCCAAAAAATCCTTAGTTTTCGGCGGGGAAACTCGAGCCGGGAATTACGTCTCCTCTCGCAGGCTACAGAGATTCCTTTTCAGGGTTCATTCAGTGTTGTTATTATTATTCCTTCATCACTACACGCGCTTGTTTTATATGTAAACATTCATTCGTCTTCAGTTCTGTCATACACAAAACTCTTGGAAAGAAAAATACTTCAGTTATTTATGAAGTTGCAATTCTTGGACTAAAATTATCTACAGTTAAATTATCAAAATAGCTATGAAAATAAAAGGTAAATCTTAATTTTTTGGAATGATTCATTACAAAATATAAACCTCTGACAGTCTGGCCCCGTCACGCAACACTTCCTTGCTCTGATAATAATTTTAAAATTCTTTCAACTTTCATGCAACTAAAATGGACAAAAAATTTCAGCACACGCCGAAGACACATCTTCGATTTCTAAGCAACTTTAAGATGGGGTATTAATTTTGTTATCTTGTCATCAAACAAACTGGGTTTTTCATGTTGTCTGTAATATTTACAATGTAATGCCGGTCAGATTTAATAATTAAGAACGCACATTATATGTTTCATGATCATATATTTTAAAGCTTTCTATCAATTATTCGCTCCTCTATGTCGTTGGCACTTTAGTGGTAACTATAACTAGTAATATTAATAGATTTCTATAGCGCCTTTTCTCGGTGATTCAAAGGCGCTAATTACATACAAAATATTCTAAAAAGATACTGTAAAAACTTAAAAAGAAAAAATTCTAAAAAGCTAAAACGATTACAAATAAAAAATCTACAAATTTAAGTTTAAAATGTGTGATATGCAGATTTGCCGTGTTCTGAATTTGACGTCACATCAATAAACTAGATCCATTCCCCTTATTATAGGTGATGATACAAAATGGCGGCGATTTTCCGTATTTCAACAGGGCACAAAAAATAGAGGATTTTTCCAAATCAAAACAAATTTGTGCAGTGATGCTCAACAAAATGTGGCAATTTTATAAAAAAATTTGGGGGTTAGGTGGCGATGTGGTATATGTGTATAAGGAGACAAAGTACCTCTCGTAAGGGGTACTTAAACAGTTTTCGAAAGTAAACAACCTTGACGGGAGAACCGCCAAGGATACCGAAGAGGCGACTGATTCACCAGCTGCAGATGCTATCGTTTTGAGTTAATTAATGGGCGATTCCAGAAAATATCCATACCTTACCGCAGACGGCATGTATATTTTAACCCCCCCCCCCCTCCCCCTTGCCTTCAGAAATTCCAAAATGCTCAACCCCCCATTCCCTCAGAATTCCATAATCGTTAACCCCCCTCCCCTTCGGAATTTCCGTTTTTTTCTCCAACCCCTTTGGAATTTCTCTGTTTGACTCCCTAACACCTCCAAGGAACGGGATTTATGCTTTTTCGCCCTCCAAATATGTTCAGCTCGTAAGCTTAATTTTCAATAAGTAAACTCTTGAATGCAAAAGAATACTCCAGTCTTACCTCTAATGTCTTTAATTCCTGATCCGAAATAGTATAAAATTTATACTATTTCATAATGTCATGCCTACTAACTTAAACATATGATTCATCTTTCTACGCTATTTTCTGACCCGTTTTTTGTTTGTTCAAGACAGTTTTTTGTGTAAGCTTCATGTCAACAACAACGCCGCAAACTCAGTAGCTTGGTACCAGGCATCTGATTGATGAGAGAGAACTGGGCATGAAGCCAGATTTCAATACACAGCAACGTGAAAAGAACATTGTGAATTACTTAAGGGCCTCTAGAACTCGCTGCATAAGCCACGTTTGATCTCCTTCCATTCACAGGAACGCTAACACCAGCCTAATCAATCTTTATCCTGCTTCCGCGATCGTCAGTTCGTGTTTTTGAGTGAAACTCTCCTTGTCGTCGCCCTCTGGAAATCCGAGAACTAAAACCCCCATGCCTTCGGAATTCCAGGCCTAAACACCCCCCATGCCTTCAGGATTACAGGCCAAAGAACCCCCCTCGGAATTCCAAGATGCCGTCCGCGGTAAGGTATGGATATTTTCTGGAATCGCCCAATTATATAATAAGTTTGCAACATACATGTACATGTACCATGAATAAGTTGTTTTTTATTTGTTTATATTCGATTTAAGGATGGCTTGAATGGTTTGTAGCCACGGGATTATATATCGATGAGTAATCAATGACATCAATGACTAATCAATGCAATCAATGGCTAATCGATGCCTGAAAATTTTGTGGCCTATCGATTAGTCATTGATTACTCATTGATCATCGGCAATAATCAATGACTAATCAACTGATTACCCATCGATTACCATTGATTATTCATTGATGTCATTATGTCATCGATTAATTACGCATGGGTAGTTCATATCTCACTGTTAGTGGCACAGCGGCAAAATGAGTGCCCGTGCGCCAACCTGCTCGCTCATTTCCATACAAACATAATGGCGGCAATTCAAAATTCCCAGTATTTGTTTTCATTTCGCGTGGATAAGGCCGTCACGGAACAGATAAGGTTTTTACCTTGAAAACAATTCCGAGAGAGACTCTTCTTTCACATATCTTTTTTAGCAAACTAATTATCTTTGCCACAATAGTGAATTTTTCGCTCGAAGTCGAGCGATCGTAAGTGAAACACGAAAACATAGCTCAAAGAGTTCATGTTTCACTTACGATCGCTCGACTTCAAGCGATAAATTCACTATTGTGGCAAAGATAATTAGTTTGCTAAAAAAGATATGTGAAAGAAGAGTCTCTCTCGGAATTGTTTTCAAGGTAAAAACCTTATCTGTTCCGTGACGGCCTTATCCACGCGAAATGAAAATAAATTCTGGGAATTTTGAATTGCTGCCATTCTGTTTGTATGGAAATGAGTGAGCAGGTTGGCGCACGCGCACTCATTTGCTGTGTGACTGTTAGCTACATGTACAATTACAAAAGTTAAACAACATATATAAACACATTGTTACCTGCGTGAGCATCATTATAAGATGCACTCCTTAAGATTTCCAGCCACTCGCTGTCATGGTGTTGAAGAATGTAGCTAGCGCACTGACTAATAAACTTTGCCCGATACCCGAACCCAACACTTCGCAAGTGCTCTTCAACTCTGGACCCTTTCAAATCTTTCATGTTAGGGAAAGCATAGTACGCGACATCGCCAATTTCTCCAAGAAACTCTCCGTACTCGTGACAAAGTTTTTCAACCATTCCACTAATTCGCGGGATATTATTGTTTGATGAACATATAAAAGCAAACAAAGTTTCCACTGGGTCTTGTCTTAGAACTCGAACTCCTCGCATGTTTTCTGAAACTTTAACAAAGTGAGGGTCACTTCTTCTCCATTGCTCGAAAAGGGAGTTAGTATCCACGTCCAGCTGAAAGTAATCACGTAAAATGGACTCATGGATATCAGACTCCTCATCAGTTGGATGACAATTAGCTTTATTATCTGGAATGGTGAGGATTTCTTTTAAAATTCGTTTGTTTGTCGAGTTACTGACTCATAGACACGATATAAAATATCACTTTCGTTTTGTTTGAGCGTCCAGACATACCCGGATAACACATTAGTCCACTCCCCTGGTGCTGTCTCCCTCCATCTGAAGGACTGTCCACTTGCCAAAGTAAGGTCTAATCTCACGTTAGATCTAGTGACACAAAGCTTTCTCCATGTGGACGACATAACTCTTCCGATAAAAACCAAAAGAACGACATGCAAAAGGTTTCTCCCTGCCTTCGTGTAACAGGCCCGAAGTGTCCGGAACATTTTTCGGATCCCCGAGTATTTTTATGGTTACTGCGCTTGCGCAAGTAGCCATTAATGCCGTCGTCGAGGCATTCTTTGTAACATACTTCAATTCAAAAATAACTAATAAAACGTAAAAAAGACTAAAAATAGAGAAAAAGTGTCATATAGTGAATAGTCACAAACGTTTCGGGCATAGCCCTTCTTTAGTGTAAATACCGTTATTGGTATACGCGGCTTAAATTTTGAAAACTTGGCATGGGCGCACGCAGAGGTAGCACCATGCGCGCGCAGTTTATAGGAAATGGAAAGCATTATTTAATTAGGCCTTGTGGCTGTATAGTACCGAGCCTAAAAATTATTTCCATTTCCAGCTGCGGAAAGGGTGTGGCCGGCAGAATTGAAATGCTCGGCCACAGGGAAACCAGGAGTTTTCTTTTGAACGCTGCGAAGGTGTTCGCCAAAACGTTCGCGAAGACTTCGACCGGTCTCTCCTATGTATAAGAGGGGGCATTGACGGCAAGAGATGCAATACACCATGTTTTCTGATTTGCAGGTAAAGTGTTCGCAGATGGTGGTTGAACTCTTTGGCCCGCGTACATTGATGTTAGACGTGGTGTATTGGCAGGTGCGGCATCGGGGTGTTGACATGCGAATGTACCAGGTACTTCTGTTGTGCTCTTGTCAGAAGTGAGAAGAATCCTCAGGTTTTTGGTGCCAATTTTCCATCTCATTAATATTTTTTAGCTCATTAAAATAGTTTGAATTCCTTATTTTGACGTCATGAAATGTTTTTTTAAACCTGGACTTAGTGGCCATTTTTGCATGTAATTAAAAATTTGAAATTTGCGGCGGGAACGAAGAGTCTAAAAGTTTTCCTCATCATGCCGAAAGAAGTTCGTCGCGGGGTTGGTTACCGTAGTGAACGAATAAGACAATCTAGAGTTGGAAGTGGGTATTTGTACGACAATGTCGTTAGCGAATTGCAGAAATTAACACAACGTTGTCTTGATATTGGTAGAGCACAGATCCTGGAGGAAAAGGGTGAATCCGTGAAGCGAACAGACCTGTTGGAGCAAAATGTTTACAAGAAGAATGTGGATTGGGATTATGGTTGGCTGAAACGGTATCTTTGGCTCGTGAAAAGAGGAGAAAATCTAGCAGCAATCGCTCTTCAAAGACAGATGGACAGTCACACTGTGGATGCAATTGCCGAGATTCACTTTGAATCGATAAGGTTTTTGCACTTTTTTACTCAACAGACTTTTGTTTTTGCGCTTCGCGGTTTTCGTTGAACAATTTGCCCGAATTTTCGGGCGTTATCCGAGAGGGAGCGATGCCCGTTACAGAATGTACTCTGTCGTTATATTTCGCGACAGCCAGTTTTGTAAATTCTTTAAGATACTTTTTCAGTTTCAACATTTTGTATCGATATAAACTAGATTGAAAAGTCCTGTTAAATCTCTCAACCAAAGAAGCTTTCATTTCAGAATTTACTACAAAGTGAATTATGCGATTCGATTTACAGTATTCTTTAAATGAACTGTTCAAAAATTATTTGCCTTCGTCCGACTGAACTGTGTGCGGTTTGCCGTTTCTCGCGACGATCTCTTTGAAACCTCTGAGAACATCTCTTGGTGGTTTAGTCCCCGATTACATGGCGAATTTCAGCCCGGGCTGAAATGAGCTGAGATTTCAGCCCGGCTTCCGAAACAAATCCTCTGAAATGAAGTTGGCGATTACATGGGGAAGGTTTCAGCCCGGGCTAAAATTCAGCCCGGCCTATAAATTCCAGCCTGGCTTTTCAGCCCTGTCAAACGGGCTGAAAAAGCCCATGTAATCGGACTGGAATTTCAGCCCGGGCTGAAAAGTGAACTTGGGCACGCGCAGTGATTATGTTTTGCCTGAAATGTAGAATACCCGGAAACTTATTCGCATGTCATTGAATACGAATGGATGGATCCTTTTGTTCTACAAAACGCGCGTTCTGCAAACGTGCAGCCGATATGTAAAGATAATTTGCCGGGTATTTTAAAATCGCTCCTGTGTTTTCAATGAAACACGATGGCGGCTGCGAAGGAGACAAGGTTCCAGTGGAATAAAGGCGAGAAAATTGAAAATCTTATTCGATGTCATTGAATGAGAATGGATCCTTTCGTTTTTATATACCTCGTGCTACAAACGTTCAGCCAATATCTAAATAAGTTGCCGGGAGTTAAAATCGCTCCTGATTCTCTGATGACTCTTCCCGCGCAATTTCAAATTTGGCGCCTGGGCTTATATTTCAGCCCGGGCTGACTGATTCGCCATGTAATCGGGCCCTTAGAGTTCTTCCGTGACAATTCATTTGTTTGAATTTGTACTATTGTTATCAAGTTTCCTGAAATAAAGATAATAAATATTATACGTTGCTAAAACGGGAATAGGTTAAATTAAGATATTTACTGAGAAGGAAGGAGGATTTTTTCTAGTTAGTAATGTTTATGTGGGAGCTGTATTTGTTTTGCTAGGCTTCAAGGCACCTCTGGCTTCAAGGAGACTTACGTTTAAGCCTTGCACGCGAGGGTTGAAGCCGCGAAAAGAAGAAGGCGTGCTACTTAATTGGAGCAGAGTATTGTTGAATGACCTAATGATTTTTTATGTTAACATGTATCGTGCTGTGTACTTTAATTACCTTTTGAAAATAGTCACAGCTTCGGCTGTTTAAAGGGCGATGAAACAGTAACATTACAATTAGTTTTACAAAACGAGCAATTGATAAAAAGACAAATGAATTTCTACAGGTAACAGGTTATCGTGTGACCCGATATTCGTTAAGCTTTGAGTGATCAACGTATTTATGGCTTGTTAGAGTTCCAAATGGATGAAATAACCGTGGAGAATACTGCCGATAAACAGGTCATTGAGAATCTGAAAAACAACGAACTGATATTCTGTGTTTGGATTTTCAAGGAACGAACCAGTGCAGACTTACGGAAAATTACCTATTTGAAGCTGCTTGGGTTACCGGATAGACTCATTTAGTAGTTTCAGAGAAGAAAGTATTGCTGAGTGACCAAATAATTTTGTTATGCTAGCGTGTTAAATTGTATGACGACAATCAGCGCGAGAAGAATACGAGTGATGAGTGACTTGAGAATTTTGTTATGTCAGCGTGAATGCTGCGAGTGCTGTTGTCAGTGACAAAGCGTTTTAAGGTGTATAGTTCGGCGTGAGGTATTACAGAAAATTAATTGAACGCGCTTACGGGAGAAATGGATTTTAGATCGAAACGAGGAATGAAAATTGTAGATGAACTTATCTGCTTGGTTTGTGAGAAATATCGAGAGCAGTCAAATCTTGGTTTGTAGACGAAAGATAAGATCGTCTCATTTGAGCACAGCTTCAGTTGTTTCAGTTATAAAGAAAACAGTGGGTGATTGTATTAAATCATCAGATCAAAATGACACGAATAGAATAGCCTGCGAGCAGGCTCTCTTGTTTTGGGATGCGGAGCGCGATCGTGGTCGACGTGCTCCGCGCTCGACCACGATCGCGCTCTTCGCGCGAATCCCAAAACAAGAGAGCCTGCTCGCAGGCTACGAACAGAACAGAGTTTGTTTTCCGCAAAACGTTTCCGTTACGTTAACGTGAATCGTGCTGTGTACTGTGATTACCTTTTCTAAAGTTTGAAAAATTTAAGATTTGTACAGAAAACGTTGCTGGTCTTGTCATCCAGCATTTTTCAAAGTTTCAAACCACCACAAAATCTCAGACCTGACTTTTATTTAAATCATCAGCAAAAGTCCTATTATAACTAACGATAAACCATCCCAGAAATTTTAATCCAGAAAGTTTGTACTCAGTCTGTCCGACGTTTCTGGAGTGGCAATGAGTTCTCAAATAACTCGTACAGTGCATACAAGGACGCTGTAAACAGTACTTACTATTACTTTATTGCACATCTTATGTGATTGTGAAAAAGCTGGTGGAATACAGCAACTTCAATTTTTCATCAGTTTGAATGAAATGGGATTTCGGTTTCCCAAAATGCGAAAGAAAGAGAGGCAACATCATGTTCAACATGGCGAGAAAGATGGAATACAATCCAGGATTTGCTACATTACTCCATTGAACTATTGTCCCGGGGGGGGTACTCAAAAAAGTTTTATACGGGGAGGCTCCGCCCAGAAGTCCAACCCCTTACCCTTTCATATACCATTTTTCACAGAAAAGGTACCCCTTTCATATACCTTCCATAGAAAATGGTACCCCTTTCATATACCTTCCATAGAAATTATGAAAATGGTACCCCTTTCACATACCTACAGTAGAAGCACTGCATCCCTTTTCTATACCCTTGTAATGAACTTAATGAACAATATATATCACCTAGAAATCATCAAGCATTACCAGATGTTAACCAAACAATAATATCATTTACTCGTGAAATCCCTACCCTTTCATATACTTCAACTCGTGAAATCCCTACCCTTTCATATACTTCAACTCGTGAAATCCCTACCCTTTCACATACCTCGAGCCTAAAAAAGGACCCCTTTCGGGCGGAGCCTCCCCGTATAGTCCATTATAGGGAGTACCCCCCCCCCCCCCCGGGTCATATGTACAAACTTCCCTTTACTCTTTTAATATAACTTCTGAAATGCTGATTAATGAATTAAATAACTAAACTACAATGTTATTTTTATGCTTTTGTTAATCCTCTGTTACTTCGTCTTCCTCCACAATAGTCGGAGGAATGTTCTCCTTTACTGAACGAAGAAGGTCGCGGACAGGCGAAGGTGGTGGTTTCAAGTGTTGTAAATGATTCCATGGAATAAGATCAAAATATGAAAATGTAAATGCCTTCGTTAGTCGCTGGCATAATGAAAGATAATGACTTTCTTTTAAGATTCCAGCGATAAATAAATGTCTTTGCAGTTGCTTTTGCCGCAGTAATGCGAGAGCCTCTTCCCGTTGTCTTCTCTCCACTTCTCGAACTCTCCTCTGTTCTTCTTCTTTTCGCTTCTCTTCTTCGAGTTTTCGCCTCAACTCTTCTTCTTCGCGACGCAGTTTCTCGAGGAATACCACCCTCTCTGATTCCTCCATGGCTTTTATTCGTTCTTCCTCCTCTCTGAGCCGTGCTGCCTCCAGTTCGGCCTCTATCTTCTCTTGCTCTTTACGCATGTCCTCCTCCAGTTTTCTGTACGCTAACACTTGCTGTTGGCGTTTCTTCCAGTCTTCTCTCGCACGGCATTCTCGTTCAGCTTTCATGTTGGCCAGCCGTTCCTGCTCTAGCTCGTCATCGTATTCACGCTGTTTGGCTTCTTCCTTTTCTTGACGTCTTTGTCTAGAGAAAAGCAAACAACAAAACACTTTACCGTGGACAAGATACGCCAACATAATTATTTGCTGAAAACAGAGGTCTATTTTATTTTCTCATTAACCGAGGTCTTGACCTAATGCGTGAGGTCTGCCGGTACCAAGATTCCCCCATATAGACCGACCAAGCTCGGTTAATAAGATGTTTATTATCAGTCCAAAACCCAACACGAAATAAAATGATGACCAATTCTTTCATTTTTTCAGAAACAAACAACCGCGCGGGCTTAGGCGAACATGTATTTAGCTGGCTTTTTTTGCTGTCGTTGTTGTTCTTAAAATATGGAGCAAACCGCTACAGTTTTCTTTGTTTAGAATTAAACAATTTAATTAGAAAAATGTTGCGGCGTCGTTGCGGTCTAGATGGGAGAACATTGACCACAGTCAATATCCGTTTTACCCAATCAAATTGACGGATTCAGTAGCGTCCAGACCCCGAGGAGTCTTGGTCATAAGTTATAGACCTCTGCTGACAATTAATAATTTACACACAATTCACTATTACCATCAACTTTTCAAACAGATATTCTGCCCTGTCCATGCTTGGGCAAAAGTTTAAAGGGACACTGTCCTGATTTTAGCATGATTTTGGGAAGCTCAGAAACATATCTAGATCATAGGAAGTTGATCAATAATGGTTTGATTCTGTAGAATAACACTCGACAAATGACAGGAACCCATTAGGAAGTGAGGATGACGAACGACAGCGAGGATGGAAATGGATTGCAATATGGATTTTTGAAAAACGTCAGGATGTCAGTTTTTCAAAGTTTCAAATTTGGCTCAGAAATCTTTGAAATTTTGCAAAAATTTTGTTGCAGTATGGAATTTCTTGAAGAAATTGCTTTTTATCATTTAGTTAGAGTTTATTAAGTTCTTATTCCATAGATTTAGGGACCATTTCATGCATTTATAACAGTTTTGAGCAAATACGCCGGGACAGTATCCCTTTAAGACCAACCCGAAAACGTTACCCACTGACCAAGCCTGGCCAGCCACACCAGTGTCACAGGGAAACCATCCCAGGGTAAACAAACAAAGGAAGAGAAACTATTACAACACGACATGCTCTTCGTTGTCAAAGTCAGATTGATTCAAACTATTATCAACTTATCGTCACCCTTGTCACCTTGTCGTGGTGGTGAAGTGTGTGTGTTGATGATCCCAAGAGTTATGCCGGCGGGGGTTGTTTTGCCCCTGGTAGGTTCAACCATGCCGGATTGGTCAAGGGTGAGAGGCCTGACACGGGGCCTGGCAAAGGACAGTCCCTGGCTCTCCAGGTTGGGGGTTTGGCGTGGGGCAAATCACCCCACCCTGTAAGAAACCTGCTGATTATGGAAACGGCAAATTACCTCAGAGTTACCCGCCCTATTCCCCAAACCGAAACGGGGATAAGGATCTGATGATGATTATCAACTTACGAACATAAATCGATCTCGTTTTATTTAAAAGAAAACAGTAATGATTACAGTTCAATTTCTGCAAACGTGCTACTCTCTATAAATAAAGATATTACTTACTTACTTACTTACTTACTGCAAACTCGCGTTGGAGTTGAGATTATCCCCAATGTACTATATATTCAAAGTTATAAAATTTTGATCATATAACGTGCGCTCTCATTGGTTGTATAGTTGTTTTGCATAGTGCAGCCGGTTTAAAGGGACACTGTCCCAGCGTATTTGCTCAAAACTGTTATAAATGCACGAAATGGTCCCTAAATGTATGTAATAAGAACTTAGTAACTTCTAACTAAATGATAAAAAGCAATTTCTTGAAGAAATTCCATACTGCAACAACATTTTGCAAAATTTCAAAGATTTCCGAACCAAACTTGAAACTTTGAGCAAATACGCTGTCAAAACTGACAGCCTGTCATTTTTTCAAAAATCCATATTGCAATCCATTTCCATCCTCGCTGTCGTTAGTCATCCTCACTTCCTAATGGGTTCCTGTCATTTGACGAGTACTATTCTACAGAATCAAACCTAGATATGTTTTTGAGCTTCCCAAAATCATGCTAAAAATGAGGACAGTGTCCCTTTAAACACGGTTATGACATATTGCATTTTGTTGGCTTTATTTTATAAAATAAATTGACAACGACCACTTCTTGTTTACATAGCCTTGGTGTTACATAAGGTGACGTCATAACCATGTTTTCATAGCCAAAAGTAAAACATAGGCACGCAATGCGTGCAAGAGCTATTTTTTCGAGTGGTAAAAAATGGTGTTATGGATCATGAAAAGATTGGATTGGAAACTGTAAATCATGTTGGTTGTTTTGAGTTGGCAGATTGGCTTTAGTATAGTGTATTTTATGTTATCAAAAATCAAGCGATGTGGCTTGTTTTCCCGGCAAACAGTTTTGTGCTGGACAAGTTGATTAAATTCAATGGACGATCGAATGTTTCCAGTCAGAGAATATTCAAACGTTTTTTTATATTTATTAATTTTACTTGGGTGGTTTAACTTTTAAAATTGCGAATTGTAGTTAAAAAGGAAAATAACGTTTGGTGTCGTCGATCAGAAAATAATGCAGTTCTTGGATGTTAAAAGCGTAACATGAAATAAATAAAAAAGAGATTGGACTGCATTGGTGTTTTGAGATAAAGAATATTTTCCAAACATTTTTAAAAGTTACATTTGTTACCGACTGGTCAAACTCAAAGACTCGAAGGGTTGAATGTCAGAGCAGTCAGCTACCGATGCTCCCCAGTCCGCGATCCAGGTGGAGAGGATCGCGGGCACACCGAAACACCCAGAGCTGGAGACTGAGTCTAATCCCCACCTCCAATAGTTGACTACTATAAAATAAAAACGGGTCTGTGAGGGGCAGTTGTTTTTACATCTTCCTTTAACTACCAGGCAAAGAAACAGTTGGAAACGAATGCGTGACAATTGAACAAACTTGCGTTACACATGACAAGGGACAACAAAAGTATTTTATTTAGGTATTAAAACATTAACCATTTGTGTTGTGGTTCATCAAGAAATATTTGTGCCAGAACAATGTGTTGTTTTAAATAGTAAATTGTACTCCTTATCATCGTATGTAAATTTGATTGATGACCTTTTGACCCTGACATGTTGTAATGCATTTATTAATCAAATACAAAATGCTAAAATTTAATGACAATTCACATAGCAGAACACCAATAACTGCAAATCCTCACAGTACCTTGAAGGAAAACAATTGCTTGATTTCATTCCAAAAAAAACACATCATTTTTATTAAAATTTAGGCTCTTACATGTAATTTAATTAAATTTACTTGAAAACAAGTGTATCAAATTATATTTTGTTTTCGATATCCAATTTCTACTGCAGCAAATTTGCACCAAATTGGAAATAAATACAATATATTGAAAAACCTTGTGATAAAATTGAAGAGAACATATGTTATTTTATTCAACACGCAGATATTTATCCAACTGAGAAACAAGAACTAATGCAATTATCACAAGCGTTTGGACGAAAAACAAAAGTATCAGGTACATCCTTTGCATGAAAAACAAAAGTATCAGGTTACACACGCCTACATTACAACCAAAAGTATCACATTACATACGTTTCTGTTTTACCAAAATTAATTATCGTAAACATTGCGGTACAGCATGTGCAACACTAAAACGTAAAAAGTTCTATGAATAAAATCAACCCAAGAAGATTTACCGAAAGTCAACTATTAACAAGAGAATTTGCGTAAGCATATTTCAACTTTTCTCTTCAAAATATCTACTCACGAATTTGCCACTTCCCGTGAAAATTTCTGCACTCAACAGCAAAAGCTATGCATCGCAATAGCGCGTGTTTAGCAAAAGGCATCGTCACCGAATCCTCGAATATTCAAAGTAGTTACTTAAGCGCGGAACCGAGGAAAATACAGATTTCTGGTAAAATCTCATGAATGAACATAACAGTAACAATACAAAGGATACTAGTCTTAGTTTTCGAGGGTCGTAGTTTTCGTAACACCCCTATTTCTTCTTCTTTATGTTTGTTCCTTGTGGTTGATAGAAGTTCTTACTGCGTGCTGAATCGACGTCCATTCATACTTTCAAATGTCAAGTTCAGTATTGGTCTCATTAGGTTTTCCTTTTCTGGCGCTAATCACCAGCTTAGGTTGCCTTCATCTTCTCGAAGGGATCGTCGATGTCTTAGTTAATTATGCCGGTCTTTACACACAAACAAAGATGGCAGTCCTAAAATTGCTCTTCTTCTCAGAACCATGCAGCTTTACAAACGGCAATTTCATTGGTTGTTGAACTAAGTGTTGTTGATGGTAGTACGATTTTGATTGGTCGGAGAAACATACATACATACATGACTACATCGTCCAACACGACAGCTAAGAAGCTATTTTTCTAAAAAAAATAGCTCAAAAACCTAGCTACCCAATTAGAGCGCGCGTTATATAACCAAACTAACTTTTATCAGTAACGTGAATATAATAATTTCAGGAGTGTGAAATATAAACTGTCTTTACCTTCGTTCCTCCTCCCTCTTCTTCATGTCTTCTTCTGCCTCAAGCCTTAACTGTTCTAATCTGGTCTCCTCCTCAATGGCTCGCTTCTTGGCTTCTTCCCTCTCCCTTCTCTTGCGTTCCACCTCTTGACGTCTTCTTTCTGCAGCAGCAGCTCGTTCCGCTGCCCTCCTAGCTGCTTTGGACTCCTGTACTGGTTTCTGCTCCACTGGTTCTGGCGCCTGCTCTATTTCTGGTTCCTGTTGAATAGTTTGTGGCTCAGGAGGTTTAGGGATGAGAAATGGGAATTCAGGAACTGGAGTCGCGCTACTGTCTGAGGGTAAATCATTCTTGCTTTCATTGAACTCATCAGATGCTTTAGAGGAAACTCTGGATGAGGTAACTCTGGAAAGAGCAGAAGAGACAACAGTTCTATCTGATGTTCCAGGTTCATGTTCACCTGTTTCTGAGTCAACTCTAACAGGTTCAGGCTTGTCTTCTCCCGTTATTGTCGTTTCGTTAACATCATTCGCTATTTCCTGGTGATTGTCTTTGTTTTGTGTCTCTACTTTCCCTTCACTAGATTTCGCAGATTTATTTGAAGGTTTTGATTGTTGTTTTGCCGGTTTCTTGCCTGCCTTCTTTTTTCCTGCAACCGCTCTTTTTGGTGGCCCAACCTTAGCTTTCCCTTTCACTTGTCCTGACGATTTTTTGTTTTGTAGACCAGCAGGCGGCTTCGATGCTTCTGGGCGGGGAAACTGAAATGGCTTTTGCAATTTGTTGGGAGATGAGAGCTCCATTCTTGACTTTGCTTCTATTAGGGTATAGTCCTGCTGGACTTCTGTTACTACAGCACTTAAAGCTCTTTTGAATTCTTCATCCTCTTCTTCTGATTCTACATCATCGATCTCATTGGCTTGTATTCTCTCAAAGCTCGGCTCTTTATCTTTTTTGGCATAACTAAAAATATCAACTTTCACATCAGCATTGGAAACACGCTCCCAGGAAATTGAGCCAGCAGCACCAGACGCACTAGATCCTTTGGTTGTAGCGGAGCCATTTTTGACTGAACATGAAAGAAAAAAAAGTAACTTAAGATAAGAATCACCGTATTTGTATAGTGCACGCGATTTAGCAGAAGTTATCACATGTTGCGGATTGTAAGGGGACTTTGGACACCAAAACAGCTTTCGGCAGTACAGTATATTCATATACTAGATATACCTACCGGTAAAAGTGCCAACGAGTACAACGGCATACATGTAGAAGAAGGGTTTTCAATGTTTGTTTTTATAAGTTGCACTTTAACTGAAGGAAATTTTTTTGTCAGGGAATGAATGTTATGTGTTTTTGCAAGGCTTTTTATACTTTATTTACTTAGTCTTTTTATAGTTGTTGATCTATGTATTTGTTATTTATTTATTTAGATAAAAAGGACACGATTGAACAACGGAAGATAGCCCTACATTTGAGTTCTCACTTCTGGAAAAGCAAAGCAAAGGAAAAAGGAAAAGACAAGACAAGCAAAATTATTTTACTCACGTTTCTCGTGGTATGTGTGTTCATTAGCACCTCCACTGGGTGGCTGTGCTTGCCCAGGCCTGTAGAATCTCTCCGGAAGTGGCGGCAAGTTTCGTAATGCTTCTATTTCCGGCATTTCTTCTAAAGCGGAAATTAAAAATACAAAAAGTTAGAGAAATGTTCTTTTCTAAACTTGATTCAAAATTATAGAGAATACATCAATCCAAACGCCGGAAAGTTCTCCCCTATACAGTCGAAGCTCCCATAAGCGGACACCCTCGGGAAGCAGAAAAATGTCCACAACTGGAGCTGGCCGCGTGCAGGAATGATTCTCCTAAGAAGCCACAAGCATTGTGACGGATAGGTGACCGCTTACAAGAGCTCTTGCATCACTCACACTACTTATAAGCAGGTCAGTCTAAGAAGCTAATTCTTTTTTTGGTCTGTTATGCACTTTCTAAATGGGGTTTACTGTAAATGACGTTAACAAATTGAGGTTGGCTAGTTTAAACTCGAGTTGGGCCACGGTTTTGTTAAACCCTGTCTAAACCTTGTTTAAATATTCGGCCCTAACAGTAAGTGGAAATTTCCGAAGACATGGTTCGGTAGCTGATTAAAAAAATACCTTGTTTTATTACTTGACCTTCGGAATAAAAGCTTAAATTATAGGTTCACAATGTCCACAGCTACAACTACACAAGTTGATTAAATCAACAACTACACAAGTTGATTAAATCAATAACTGTGTTTATTTCAAAAAAGAAAAAATACATTTGCCAAGATTCTGCATGCAATTTTGCACGGTCGGTTACAAAAAGTCCAAAAATGGTGATAAATTTTCATTTGACTTACAATTCTCCATGAAACCCACATCAAGCTGTCCAAACTGAATTCTAAATCGACTGGGCAATCTCGAATTCCACAGTGTAGAGAAAATGATAAAATGTCCCATGAAAATCAAACTGGCGTATTTAGTTATAACTGTACATAAGAACGTGGCCCACGAGACTTGCACGTTAAATTTGACATCATCTGTGCTAGACCCACTGTGGAATGGAATCTACTTTTAAATATGTTATAAAGTTTCACATTCGGAACACTTTATATGGATCAACTAGATAAAGACGCGGTTACCGATGAGACTGTTACTGTTTTCTATGCCATTCTTCATTTTGTTTTCTGCTACGCGGGTGGCACGCACCTGTGGAACTCCCTATGAGTGAAAATGTTAAAAACATCTGCCACGAACAGAACTTCAAAAAACACCTGACGAGCATTTCACCATCACTAGAACATTTTAAAGAAATGTGATCAAAGTACCAACACGGCAGAGAACCAGACCGTGAAAATCTCGTAAAACCTCGTAAAATCCGTCCGCCATTTTTTGGTTCGCAAACGTCGAGGCCCGCGATTTTTTCCATGAGCAGTCTGTTCATGACGTCATCCAATCAACTTGCCTTCACACGAAGCCTTCGTGTTACATAGAAGAAACAGCAACATAAGCGACTTAGGTAAACGTTTCCGTCGATTTACAATTATTACAACTAGAGATTAGCCTTCGCGCGCACAGAATAAGCCATGTTTGTTTCGAATGGGTTGATTGAATGACGTAATTGTCCTCTCAACCCAATCCTTTGTTAGGCGCTCGGACGTTTTCGAATCGAATAATGGCAGCAAGTCGAAGTTAGAAAGTAGAGTTAAAATAATCGGACTTCCCGTCGGAATTTTGACTAGATATTTGGCACATTTACTATTTGGTAGTTAAAGTTTCGAAATCTAAAGAGAACAGGAATAGCGTATTTTTGATCGTAGTAGCACTTTAAAGAGTTAATTATTATTAACATTTGCGGTTTGCTTTGGGGATCACTGCAGTCTGTAGACCATTAACAGGCCTGAACATAGATGTTATTGAACTAGCGTGAAGTTCGTATTGGGAAAATATTGGTCGAGTTCTTTTGTGACCTTTTTTTAACAAGTTTATTGACCGAGCCAAGGCGAGGTCCATCAACTTGCAAAAATACATGTACAGAACAAGACCAAAATTCCCCAATATGACCGAACAAGCTACAATCTTGGATATAATTGTTGAAACACTTTGTTTTTGACACATCTTGTTCTTCCACACACCTCCCCACCCCTATTCAATGTTGACAAAACACTTAGGAACTGCTACATGAGTGCATTTTGCCTGTTGCCAACATTTAGAGGGGGAAAGGGGTTGTGAACACACATTAAGTAGTTCTGATGATCAAACTTTCAAGTTTTTCAAGGAAATTTGGCCGAAATTGTAGTTCAATTTTTATTATTATTATTATATAGAAGATATTACATGGCGGCGCAAATATATAGAGGATATTGTGCTCATTCGTAAAATATTGTTTTTACCACTCGAAAATAAAATTCATATCTTCAAGCCACCGTGTAATTTCTTTTTATTATATGAACAAACAACAAAAGTACAAACTTCATCACAAACTCTTGCAGCTCGACGGCTGGACATTCTTGAATTTCTCTCCTTTCGTCTTCACCTGCATTGAACTCCTTGAATAATTTTAAGTCATATGACGTTTTCTTCTCCGTGTTAGCATTTTCCTACTCTCATGCCAGCTTCAGTTGACAGTGAATTCACGATGAATTAATTCATTAATTCATTAATTGTTTTGTTTCTAAACATAGATAGCACAGACCACTACTTGCCAGTTAAGTTTTGCAATTTGGTTTTAGTAAAAATCTTGTATTGGAACAGAGTTAAAGGGACACTGTCCCGGCGTATTTGCTCAAAACTGTTATAAATGCACGAAATGGTCCCTAAATCTATGAAATAAGAACTTAATAAACTCTAACTAAACATGATAAAAATCAATTTCTTCAAGAAATTCAATACTGCAACAAAATGTTTGCAAAATTTCAAAGATTTCCGAGCCAAACTTGAAACTTTGAAAAACTGACATCCTGTCATTTTTTCAAAAATCCATATTGCAATCCATTTCCATCCTCGCTGTCGTTAGTCATCCTCAATTCCTAATGGGTTCCTGTCATTTTTCGAGTGCAATTCTACAGAATCAAACCATTATTGTTCAACTTCATATGATCTAGATATGTTTCTGAGCTTCCCAAAATCATGCTAAAATGAGGACAGTGTCCCTTTAACCTTGTTTCTTTGGTGATGGAGAAGGCTTAGTACTGACTATTTGGTTATTAGTACTTTCAAGTTCCGAGGTTGCTATGTAAGTTACTCTTGCTGGGTATTTGTTCAGTTAATAGCTCTTTTTTGTTTTCCTTTGGTATAGCCAAACATAAAAATAATTAAAATTGTAACTGGTATCAGAATTTCAGTGAATTCTTCATAAAGTTCGCATCAGGGAGGTACATTGTCTAAGGAAGAAACTCATTTTGTTGTCAATTTTAATATCACTGTTGTTCCAGATTACTGTTCTCTTCCATATAATAAAAACACACATAATAAAAACACACACGGCTTGATACATGTATCTTCACTCAATTATTTCAACCCAAACCAGTATTGAAAGTGTTCCTTTATTAAAGATCTGTATTCAATTACATGTACTGTGCTGTGTATTTATTGTCTTCTGAAATATTACTTAAAGTATTGTCTTTTTCTCTGTAAGAATGATGTTGTGTTGCAGCAGAAGAAGAAGAAGAACAACAACAACAACAACAACAACAAAGACACTGTAACTTACATTTTGCTATCTTTAACGTACTCACCTCCAGAAATCTTCAAAGCTTTCCGTAGAGCCGGTAGAGAAGGACCCGCCGACCGGCTCACTTTACGATGCCTTGTGAGGCGATTTGACCCTCTTTGAGCAGCAAGGCCTGTTAACTGAGATCTCTGATGGCTGGCAGAACTCACACGTGCATCTGTAGGTAACCATGGTAACATAATACATGTATAACTTTAGTAAGATGATTTAGTTTTACCTTTGTTACGTTGCTGTTGTTTACCTAACTTTATTTAACAGAATAATTTTAAATTCTAAGGTGAATATAAAGCCTGGACCAAACAAGAACGGGAATTGGCAAGAGTTCAAACTCATCCAAATTCTGACCCCACCATGAAGATCCACAAACGTTTACGGATCATGGCCTTGTAGCTTAAGAGATGCTACCCACTAACTATAATAAAAGTGTGAGTTTCCTAATAATATGGGCTACTGGTTGTAATGATGTACCTTGTTTGGGAGGTCCAAGGAGGTTTGTTAAGCGATCTGCCCACATTGCAATGGCACTCCTTACATCTTCCATGAATACCATTCCAGACTGAGGACGGCTGAGAACTCTATTGGCCACAGTATGTGCCTCACCCTGCAGTTCTTCCAAGCTTATGGGAGGAGGAGGCTGAACTTGATGGGTAGACTGGGAACCTGAAAAATAAACATCATGTTCAACAGTGCAAAACAAACAACAATAATAATTATAATCATCAGATATAACATTATTTATGTCTCACACAAAACATTGCAAAAGGAGACGTTTTATTAAGGTTTCAATCTGTATAACTTTCTCTCGACATTGGTAAATCTGTTTAAGTGTTCCGTTTAAGTTCTGTCCATATTCTGATGTCAGTATTTTGTCAAAGTCTGTGTAAAAATAAACCCAACAGTTCCGAAACGAAATAGAATGATGGAAAAGGCAGTTATCAGGCAGACTGGCCTAATATACAAGAGGAGGGGGGTTACTTCCTTATATTAGCTACCGGTATATAGGTATGGAGGGGTTAAAAAATTGAATATATCATTTCATAGGAAGATCAGTGGAATTTTGGGTAAGGGTGTGTTGTCCAGAGCTTGAATCCTAATATTCAGTTGATTATCAACTTGAAGTTGATAAAGGTAAATTAACCATTGTAACAAATTTGAAAAGCTGTTTTGAACATTAGCCCTCTGTTGCAGCTGGGCCCCCCAAAAATTCAAGTTATAAGTTGATAATCAACTACTGACTTTCACCAAAACGGCAAAAATCTAAAACATATTTCAGATCATTAAAAGGCCAACTTCTTTGGAGTTATCATTTCCTCCTGCTCGCCTTTTGTAGTTGTATCTTTTATAGTTATTCATTTTATTTTGCTAGTAGTACCTCGTTTTGCCCATCTTATCATTTGCATATATATTGTTTGTCACGTTTCGCTCCGCTTCCTTCCATCATGGGAATTTTTTAGTGTTTTGTTGCTTACATTATTTTTGTGGGAGGTCATATCACCTTTTTACTAGCGCGTTGGTCTCCACATCTTTTATTTTGGATTTTAGGTCTAGCCATTTTCTTATTTATTTATATTTATTTTATTTGGGATCCATTTCCTCCGAGTGTCTGCAAACTGTTGGGGCAACCTGACTAACACTCTTGGGTTTCCAGTTTATTTTGGTTTGTCCGCTTTGGTCTCCACATCTTTTGTTTTGGATTTTAGGTCTAGCCATTTTCATTTTATTTATTTACTTTATTTAGGACCCATTTCCTTTGAGTGTCCACAAACTGTTGGGGCAACCTGACTAACTTTGGTTTGTCCGCTTTGTTGACCGCCTTGTTACCTGGTGTGTCCAGGATGTTTTTGCGTTTTGTATGCATTGTTACCTGGTGTGTCCAGGATGTTTTGCGGTGTATCCGCATTGTTTCCTGGTTTGTCCAGGATGTTTTTGTGTTTTGTACGCATTGTTGCGTTTTGTACGCATTGTTACCTGGTGTGTTCAGGATTTTTTGCAGTGTGTCCGCATTGTTGCCTGGTGTGTCCAGGATGTTTTTGCGTTTTGTACGCATTGTTTCCTAGTGTTACCTAGATTTTTGTTTGTGCCATTTAAGTTTTGGCTTTGTTTCGTGATTATCTTATCTTATCATTTCTTGTATGATTTTGTAGTCTGTCATTATCCAGGCTCTTCAAACCCGCTTAGCTGCCCTGTAACATTCCTCCAAGACCTCAGTGTCTGTCTTGGCCCCCTCCACCATCCCTTGGATATAACAGTGCTTGCAGGGGAGTCTTATTCCCTTTTGGTTGTACCGAGCAGCAAGGCTGTTATCTCCTGGGCTGGCCCCTACCTGGGTTTTCCTTTACTTTCTGCCCAAAACAGTTGGTCTGGACTACTTTCCTCCATGTTAATATTCTTTGGTGTTTCATGCGCCCTCGGTCAGTAGGCACCAGTTCTCTTGGATCACCCGGGATGGGCGTTCACTTTATTCAGCCTAGGGGATAATGGCCAATAGCTGCCATATTTCACTAATTTTGTGCTTTATGTCATTTCTAGATGTAAGTTAGCTGACACAGATTTTCTAGCTTTTCGTGATTCCGATGCTTTCATGGATGGTGCTCTCCATTCTCACCTCCACGCTTGGGAGTACATAGCTTTCTACGCAACAAACTTGATGAAGGTGAAACCCTCCATGGTTTTCTTTCGGGACGTTCCATTACTATAGCCATCTCTCGAGTGGGTCTAGCGGTAATTGTGATTAATGTTGGCTGGCGGAATGAAAAATCTGCCTTTTCACCTAAAGCTCTCCACCGTTTTGAGTGTTGGCGGTGTCTCAAGTGCTTTGTCTTCCTGTGACCTGAGTGATGGACAATCTGCGCTGTATTCCGGCCTCAACAATTTATAAGATTGTTCTCTTGATGTTTTCAAAGTTCTGATTTAACTTATTTTGATCATTAAACAGCTTATAAAATGCTTTGAGTTTTGAGTGTTGGGGCTTTTTGTTGCACGGGGTCTAGAATAGACTCCCTTTTATGGGTCGCCACTACCAGCTTTCCCATAACTCAGCCATTAGAGAGCATGGGAGACCAGTGTGAATAGTATACTATTCTTGGCGGTCTCCCCATGCGTATATAAGGGCTGAGTAACCAAGCAATATTGCCTTTCAATGCTAGCGTTCCTTTCGGCACATTTTGGGGTCTTGGGTTTGGTCTGCTGTGCTCTCACTCTCCCGGTAGTCGTCATTTTCCTTTTCCCTCCCTCCCACCCTTTTTTCCATTTATCCCCTTTGGATTATGACGCCACTACCAGCTTTCCCATAACTCAGCCATTAGAGAGCATGGGAGACCGGTGTGAATGGTATACTATATAGCACTGATTAGCCCCAAGAATAGTGCCCCGGTTAGCCTACTATAGCAGTGATTAGCCCCAAGAATAGTGCCCCGGTTAGCCTACTATAGCAGTGATTAGCCCCAAGAATGATTGACTTTCTTTTGTTGGTTAGGGTAGCTATATACAGGGGAAATTGGTTCGTTAAATCGGGGTTTCGTTAAATTGAGAACCCCGATATAACTAATTTGTTGAAAACTGACCAAAAACTTTGTTAAATCAGGGTATAGTTAATAATTAAATTGCCGTAATGTTAACTGATTAAAGACAAAGAAGATAAGCCGATTAGATGGCCATGACAGTGCTATTTTTAGCAACATGTGACTGAAATGGACAGCTAACAACTTTCTTAGAGAATTAAAAGATTTTACTGTAGTCTATTTTCATCTTCTGTGGCGTGATGACATTTATTCGTTATATCGGCCCGGTAGATTTAGTTACATTCGGGCTTCTAGATTGTGTTTATTATATCGGGTATTTCGTTAAATCGGGGTTCTTTTCCATACATTTCATTGTAATTCTGGCCGGGCTGAATAAATTTGTGCATTAAATCAGGGACTTCGTTAAATCGAGGTTCGTTAAATGGGGGTTCCACTGTAGTATATAATTATATGAATATTAAGTTTGAAGCAAGCTTTTAGCCAGAAGGGCATCCGGGTGTCCTGTGGATGCCCAATCCTGGGAGAAAATGATGAAAAATGCAACAAAGCTGTAATAAATTTATGGGGAACATGCCTCCAGGACGCCCACTTTTCAAATTCTAGCTAAAAGCCTGGTTCAAAGTCATACATAACTATAATTATGTTTACACTACATAATTATAGTTAAAAAATTAAGGTTTCTGGCAGCTAGCCCTTCGTGGTATAGTGGTTAGTGAGTATACTCATGAATCAAATGACCCAGGTTCGACTCACACTGTGGATTCACAAATTTATCGTTCTTTTTCTTTCTTTAAAATTCAATTTATTTGGAAGAAATGGTGTTTTATTTGTGGTGTATAAAAAGGGGAGGGCAGATTGAGTCATGGAAACAAGAACTTACTGGGAAGGAGTTTTTAACGTGACAATGAGCACATATTTTGTTTGTAAACGGAAAAAGACACTTTTGAAAGAAATGTCAGAGAGAAACATAAATATTATTTCCCTTGCAAATAGAGAAACCATTCAAGGGCAAGATAAAAGACAGAGAGCAAGTGGAGATGAAAAAGGATAATTATTAATTATGCCTTAATTTCTTTGAGCAACATGATTTTGACAGTAAGAGTTTATTCTCAATTTCTGGTTTATAAAGTCATCCCTGATATCAAAGTTTTAGGGCCCAAAATGTCAGGAAATGCGTTTTCCGGCATTCAGTTTTCAAAAATTTCCCAGGGGAATGGCCCCAGACCCCCCTAAAAGTTACGGGCTAAAGCCTGTCTAATGGGTCCTCCAAACCATAAACCGTCTACTTTTTCAAAACCTCCAGCTACTAAAAAAAATTGAGAAAACCCTGCAAATTAAAGTAGGATGCCTTCTCCTACATCAAACACAAAAATATAAATAAATGATAGTTGTCTGCATGCACTTAGCTCAAATTAGCTCAAAAGTTCAGAGGAGACAAATATTGCAAATAAACAACTAGCAGGAGGCTGACCAGTTAGCTTAATCTACAAAGTGTGGCTGAGGAGTTGAACTCAGGACTACGTACTGAGAACAAATCCAGCTAGTGGCAAGATGGTGGGATTGAACCCAGCATCTCTATATTACAAGACCAACCAAAACCACTCGGCACTCTTTCACATACTAGAGAAACATGAAATGAACAAAACTACCTTCTTCCATGATGGCTGTCCTGTCAGCAGCTTGATTTAATTCCTCCTGCTCCTCTATTAATTCTTCTCCTCTTCTATTAATACCATCAAGTTCATTTCCATCAAGACCAATTCCTTCATCTTCACCATCAGATTCTGTTTCTGAAGGATGTAATTTGGCTTCTTCCACCTGTCCCTGTGGCTCACTGTAATTTTGATATATTCTTTCGACTTCTTCTCTATCTGCTCTTTCTGCTGTAACACCTTTCATCTCCTCATCCTGACTTCTGTGATGTTCATTTTCCCGAATAGTATCCTCGCTAAGTATGATGTCATCAAGTCCTATCACTGCATCATTCTGCACTATGCCTTGATTTGATATTGACTCTTCAGAGTCAGAACACATGTCAAGTTCCTCTGTTTCATCTCCTTGAACATCATCCAAATGTTTGGTTTCTGAAGGTATGAAACAAGCTACTATTTATCTAAATGTAACTGGCATATGTTTCAGTTTCTTCACCACACCCACGTAGAATGCTCAGATTTGCATCTATTTGCAAATTGTATGACTTACACTGGTATAAATTAATTAAATCAAAGAAAAAAACCGCTATAAACTTGTGCTTCCTTTTACTTTTTCCAATTTATATGTATTCTAAAACATTTGAAATTTGTAGTCATTGTCTATAACCATCCCAGCTACTTCGATCTTTCCTAGAAAAGCTGAAGCAATGAAGTCCGGCAAAAGTATTTCATATGTATGAGCTAACTAAACTTATTCAAGACAATCATAGTCTTGGAACACTATTTTCTGTCTTCACTGCCCCTCCCCCCTTTGAGCAATATTAATGTTGTCACCTGTGCCTGGTTGGATGTTTACTATTCTTCAACATTGTTGGGGGGGGGGGGGGGGGGGGGGAGATGAGGTGGAATCCTTTTTTGAAAGCATTTAGGATTATTTCTGGAGTAATTGTAGTCGGAATGGGTAACAATCAACTTTTTGTACTTATTTATGTAAGTGTCCCAAAGGACTTTCAACGAGGATTGCATGCATGTAGCTGTTGAACTTAGCTATTGTGTTTGATAAGTTTAGAAATAATCATAAGCTGTATATTATATACCTTGACTTTTCTCATTGATTGGAAATTGACTTGCATGTTTAGTTTGATCTTCATGCAATTCACTATCATCACCCTTGACCACCTCTTCAGAATTAATAATATCTTCATCTCCTTTAAAACAAGGAAACAATTCAATAAGTTAAATCAACGAGAATAAAAAATAAATGAAAAGACATGCTTGACCTGACTTGGCAGAATGCTCCTTTTTCTTTCAAATAAATTAAAGGATCAAGTAAACCAACATTAATTAGAGGTATACGTAAAGTCCAAATCATGACTTCACTTACTGCTCCCTTCAATAAATTGCAAACTCTAAAGTTAAAAGCTCAACTATTTGGTTGCATTTTATTCTGCCATCAATCATCTTAGCAAACGTCTCAGGAAAATAGAATTTACTTCAATGGGTACAAAAGATGTACATGTAGGAGATATTGCTCAAGTATAATATCCATTACTGTAGAGAGGTGTATTTCGATTCCAAATTTTCTTTTTGTTGTTGACATTATGAGAATGTTATACCAAGTTTTTCGGCCTCGTCGAATTCCAATTGACAAGAAATATCATCATGAAAGGTAACAAGGGAAACTAAAGCTAGCGAAACAGAACAGAAAAAATTTGATTCATTTCAGTACAAAAACGCCACCAAAGAGACTAGATAGAAAATGTGAGCTATTTTGATCACCTCGTAGAAATCTCGATCTCATAATCTAATAGATAGGTTTTTTTGCCTTGTCTATTGAACAATTATTGTTCAATAGACAAGGCAAATGAAATTCGCGAATTCATTTTAAAGCCACTATAGCCACTACCTGTGTTACGGTTCCACCACAACGATACATCATTGATAGATCACTGATAGTTGACCGACAGCTCACCAATAGTTGACCGATAGTCAACCGATAGTTCACCGATAGATCACTGCAACACTATTGGCCGATACATCGATGCTCAAAAGTAAAATATTGACCGAGTGTCAGTCGAGTAACGGCCAATATATTGACCGATACTCCACCGACACTCGGTTGATATATCGGCCGATACTCGGTCGACATATCGACGGAGTGTCCGTCGATATGTCAGCCAACACTACATGTACCTACAGTAAACATAATCAATATTCATGTCTTGTTTTGTTTCACCACTTGTACGAGTTGTACGACTCGTATGAGTTGACTGGCTCCCTTCCTTAATGAGATGCAGTTTTACCTCATGTAAAATGACACTTCATGTTATTTCCATGAAAAGCACCACATTCACCACTTGAACCAATCGTACAAATGGTAAACCTTATTTCACGACTTGTACGACTCATACAGGTTGAATATTACCTTTCACGACTTTCAGGACTTGAAGTGGTGAGTATTGGACATGCTTGATTAAGCGGCCACCTATTAAGCGGTCAACCCCTATTAAGCGGCCACTTGCCATTTCCCTGAGGGCGGCTGCTTAATAGGGAAAAAAAATAGGCAGACCTCCCTATAGCTACCTACAGGCCTACTATGGGTATAATGTATGGTGGTTCCAAACAATTTTTTCAGGGTCTGTTGGTTGTCATTGTAACTATGTCACAGCAGAGTAAACACAATTGTTAGTTGGGTTTTGAACTTCAGCATTCGCATGTTATTGAAGGGTGCTGCAGTATACGTAATTACCTTGTGGTAAATCTGTTTGATAACCTGACAAAGAACTTTCATCCAAAGAACTCATTAAGTCTACATGTATAGAACCAGGATCAAGAATGTTGCCAGTTTCTTCTTTGCCAGATGCAAACTCTCTTTGTTGATGAACTGACACTTCAGTTGATAGCTGTGGTAAAGGTGACTCTTCTTTTAATTCCACCGGGGTTGATGGTTGAGCACCTGCAGACTGTATGGGTGGTAAACGTGGTATTGATGTTAAAGAGCCTGATTTCAGGCTTCCTCTGTGCTTGGATTTACTCTTCGGCAAATTTACTACAAATGCTGAATCCTGTTCGATTTCTACCCCTCCTACATTGTTTGGGTAGTTAGCCACCCATCCCTGAAGGTCTGACAGATCAGAATTAATAGATTCTAAAGTTTTCTGGAGCAGAAGTTGAGATATGAGATCCTCTTTCTGTTTGGCATTTAACTGGGTATAGAAGTCTTTTCTCTGGGGTAGGAACTCAACTTCTGAAAGCCGATTACTCAATGATTCTTCTGGACTTAGTGCCCTTGAAGATGGGGCATATTCTTCAGTTTCACTGTTCAAAGAGATCATTGATGCAGCTCCAGTTGACATCCCATTCTTGTAAAAATGAAATGAGCTTTCAAACATTGAGCTTGATGGAGAAAAAGGAGGCAGTGACATTGTACTGTACGGTTGTGGTTTATCAGGAAATAGACTGCATACTGCACCATCCCTGTGCACTGAAGTATCTTTGGGGTTATAGGTCAGTAATGTTGGATCCTTAAGAGATCCTGTTGCAGCTAATCGATTCCACGTCTTTTCTTCCAGTGAATTACCAAGATTAGCAATGTAACGCTTTGGTGAAAAGCCTGGTCTCACAGACTGGTCTTTGTAACCACTCAACCGTTTCTGAAGCAATGCAAGAAAGAGTGGATCACCCTAAAAAAAATTACAATACTCATTAATAATTCATAAAGAAAATACAAAAGAAATGAATATTTAACCCATTTACACCTGGGCTTTTTCCCCAAAAAGGCAATAATCTAACATCCCAGATGCATATTTCCAGATGGCCGTTACCTCAACAGTTTACTGCCCAACTGTCTAAAACTGTTTGCAATGTTCATGGAAACTAACATCCCCTTCTACATTGTACTTCGAAGCAATTAGTGCCATATTTTCCTTGGACATGCACACAAATCAAAATTTTGACAATGTTTGAATGAGAAAAAACACACCACACTTCAGGCTTTTCTTTTCCAGTTTTTTCCGCCATTTTTTCTCTTCTTTATCTCTCATTTTATTTTGTGGTTTTGATGGCCTTTCAGTTGCCTTTAATTTGTTCACGTTGGAAAAGTTTCCACCTAAACGTTGGGGAAAGTGAACTTTTTTAACAAAGAGTGTTAATGGTAGGGAAGGTCAAGTTTTTTTGTGATTTTGTAAATCGGATAAGATTTTGTCCTGATTTACATAAACTTTTCCTTCGATTTACTCGCCTAAAATATATATAATGTTATTCGCCGGCATCAGGAAAAAACTGTGCCCAAGGTCTCGAGTACGGCCCAGAGGCCGCTGAGGCCGAGGGCCATACTCAAGACCGAGGGCACAGTTTTTCCCTATACAGACCGACCAAGGCCGGCGAATAAATCTTGAAATCTTGTTTTGCAAAATCTGTTTTTCACGCGCGCGTGTATTCCTTTAGCTTATCGCAAGCTAGGTTGCTATAAAACTACAGATTGGAAGAAATAAAACTTAATGAATCCAAATAACAAGAAACTTTTATACCGAAGTATGTAATTAGAGAATTTAAAGGTACGTAGCTGTGAAGAACAGAGGATGGAGACTCAAACAGAAAGCAGCTAAAATGAGAAGCTATTTCAAATTTAACACAAAAACCATTCGAAGTAGCAACCCGCAAATTTTAATACTCTTCAATACTCTTGAAAGCAGTTTCGAGCAAAACTGTTTCCTCAGTTTTCTACAATTTCATTTCTCATGTTAATCTTATTTTTCCATTCGGTGACAATTTACAATTTTTAAGCGATGACGTCATCTCTTATATGTCAGCACAGAATTATCGATTTTGGACCATTGCCGACCGGTGATGGATTACTATTGAACTGATTAAAGCACTGGAAGCGAGCTAAGGTCACGTGACGTTTTGGTTGATTTTTCTTTGCGATCCGCCAAGTGCTTTGTACGGATTTTTATTCACTCGTTGCAAAACTTCGGAAAACTCACTCGTTCGTTTCTGCAAATCGTGAATAAAAATCTGTACGTCGCACTTTCTATTAAGTAATCTATATATATGATATAATTGGTATAAAGCAAATAAAGTGAAAAACAACATATAATGTCCTGAAATCAACATTAGTCCACAGTTTGTGCTTTGAAAATTGAAAAACTTTATCCAAACACGCATTTCAGCCCTTCAAAGATTTTCAATGATCTGTTCTCCGGAAGTCAAGTATTCTCTAAGGTTATTTCTTCTATTTGGAACTCTTACAAGCTATAAATCGAGCCATTCAAAGAGTCATTATAAGAAGCTTATAACATACAAGCCATGAACTTTGAGCCTACGGTAGTCCAAAGTTAGGTCAGCGTACTACATGTAACAACAACACAAAGATATCTCTATGTTAATTCTCAGCCCAGTGCGTCAAAAGTAGTTGAGCGGTTAATTATATAATGATGTGGACTTCAAATTCAAAGTTCGTCTCTGGAGTCGCCGGTTCAAATCCCAGAAGTGTGAAAACGAAAAATTAATAAATAAATCACTAAATAAAATAATAAAATAAAATAAATGAAAAAATAAAAAAATGAAAAATGAAAAAAAAGAGATAAATTTATAATAATTTTAATGCATAAATTAACATTCATAAATTAAAGTTTATGGCCCATCGACCGAGTGAAAATTTGCATATCAGTTTCCACATCTAAACTTGTTTCATTGCATTCAATCGTAATCAAAGTGGCTGTTGAAAAGGTGTTATACAAGTGAGGTCTACATGGAAACAGTGCAAAGTTAGTTGTAATTTTCATATTTAAGCTTTAATATTGTAAAAGCTTACCCTCAAAATTGCCAAGCAATTCGCAAGAAACAGATCCATGAAAACATAGCCACTTAAACCATCCATAAAACAGATCCATGAAAACATACGCACTAAAACTAGACGTTTGGTGAGTAAATCGAGTCACTTCCAGCTCAGAGAAAACAGCTACACTTCAATTCAGTTGCTCGGATCGATGTGTGCACCCACGGTGTTTCTCAATATCATCCCCGTGGTCAATAAGCGTTTTTGTGTCATTTTTCCAGTGTTTGAAAGTTGGCTTAGTGGTAACGCGTTGAGCTCGTTGTCTGAAGGGCTCGGGATCGATTCCAGGTAGCGGCATGTACTTTTTTTTCAGAGCTAATAATAAATGCACTATCATATGTTTATATAATTTCGCTCTCTTTTTGAAGCAATGGCGCCGCGGAATATTCGTGGAAGAAAATTAACTTTGGTGTTAAAGCCATTCAAAGTTAATCCGAAAATAAGTCGGCGAACACGAAAAAGTATTCGTCGGCTCTGGGGGGTCTAGAAACCTAATCAAGACCTAAGACCTTGTAAAACATAAATTTGTAGTGTACGTAAAACTTTGAAAATGTGAACAAGGCTACCACGATGCAGATCAATCGATGCCATGGTCGATCCGCGTCTTTTCTTCCTCCGTTTAATAGTCACGCACGTACAAAATCGATCGAAATGGGAACGGACAAGCTCTCCTCCTTCATTTCTTCTCGAATTAATATTATCCATCCTTCTGATCCTTCCTCAACCCTGGAGCTTCGCCGCAATCTTGCATCCATACCTGTTGACTGGAGCCCAGGGCCTTTTAATCATCCGACCCACACCCCCTGCGTCTAACTCCCCACTCTCCCCTCCCTCCAAAGCCGCCCCCATGGGTAAGGCAGGTGACCACTACATATTGTGGGCTCAGCCTCATGAATATTTAATGTATACAATTAATTAATATGCATTTTTATGCATAAATTAATGTTTATAGCTGATTGACGGACCGCTAAACTCATTAATGCATTCTGCATTAACGAGTAAAAATGATGATGATTTCTAGCTCAGACTCAAAAGGGAAGGGCTACTTCAGGATGTTGCCATTTTGGCTTAAAAAAGGAAACTACAAGTATAGTGTTCACTATTGTAACGTGATGAAATAAGATTTTGGTGACAATATGTACCTTGAAAGAAGTAAGCCACACATGCCCACTAATTAATCCCCTCACTCACCCCCCCCCCCCCCCCTCCTCCCCAGAAACAATCAAAAGGATACCAACATCGCCCGCACTTAAAAGTTACTTCTAGTATATACAGTGTGTACATCTGGATATTCTAAAAAAAAAACACTCCCTTCCCATAATGCCCCAGGGCATTTATTCCTCTTTTGACTAGGGGTTGTTAGTTGGAGGGAGGCATTTAAATGAGACAGGGCATTTATTCAAGTAAATATGGTTTGCTATTAATTGACTACAAGTCTAAAACATACATGTAAGGTGTTACACATACCCCATTGCTGTAGTCCAATATGTAGTTCCTTAAATCACCAATTGTTTTAAGCTTTACTGATGGCTGCTTCCTCAATTTACAGCGCCGCTTTTTGGGTTTTGGAGAGCCTGGCAAGAAAAAGTCCTCTGCATACAGAAGTAATGCACCTTTTCTTGTTGTGTAGGTTTTCGGTACACTAATAAGATTCTGCTTTATGTTGTCCACTTTAGGCAGTTTAAAGAGTTTGTTTTCGTATGTTGGTCCAATGTGGTCATCAGGGACCTCTGTTTGTTCTGGAGGCCTGTAGTTTGATCCAATGGGTGGCAGATGAACGTCCTCCAGCGAGAAGTAATCCTACATAAAATGATAGACCAAATAACTTTCATTTTTGCCATTGGTGTAATCACATGGCCATGGTTCACTGCTGTTACCATTACATGTACAAATGTATATATGCAAAGTACATTGTACATTATTGTGATGGTTTAGTAGACTGTTATCCATGAAAAGAAGCTTATTCACTAAATTCATTAAAGTGCTATCATGGTGTAATTAATTAATTTAAAAGTAATTTAAAAGTACAATTAATAATTCTTGGGGCCCATTCATGCACACTACGTAGAACATGGAACATCTTCTACTGTATCTGTGTCATTCCTATTTGTATTTCACACAATATTAATTTTGTTTCAGACGACCCTATGCTCTCCTATTTTGTGGTAGCTTTCTATATATAACCGGGCTTTTACAGTTTACCTGCTTTCTTGCTTGAAATCTATCAGTTAAACTTTTCTAGTTCTTGGGTCCACTGTAATTGGCCATGCTGTTGTGGTTGCCCTGCCTATTTGTAATATTTATTCCGTTTTTTGTTTATTTTTGTTATATAAATCTTAGGCGAAGCCAAAATAAAATAAAATAAAACATTTAGTCACGTAAAGTCTGATGTTTGCGTATAGTGCCTACTGTCAATTGTCTCTGAGCGGTCTTTGAAGATCATTCCTCGATATAATTAAAGCCAGAGTTGAATACAGTACCGGTCAAATGTAATTTGACAGTCTCGACTCAAAACTCGATCCTCAAAGTTTTTGAGAATCAAGTATCGACTTTCGAGGATCGGGTTTCGAGGATCGAGTGACTCGAATAATTTTTTGCGTGACTCAAATAGGGATTTTGAGGAAACGATTATTTCTAGAAACAGAACAATAACATAGAAACAATATAGCGATTTTGCGCAGCTTCTTTTTATTCTCGCAAGTGTATTTCGTTGGTCGGGAAGGAAACTCAAACGAAAAGTCTTAAGTACACTGACCTACATAATTTTCGCAGCAAAGTGTAAAAAATGGAAAATTGAACGTAGACTGCTGCGTGAAATGCTATTTTCTGAGAATTTCGGCACTGCACGTACGCGTCTCGCGTATATAAATAGACATGTGTGAAATTTGCATATACGGCACAATGCATAAAAACCGAAATCTTTTGAATCAAAACCTCAAAAGAATCCCTTGTAAAAAAGCCACCGGGATCTTGCCGGGATCCCGGTGGGATCCCGGTGGGATTCGCGCCGGGATCCCAGCAAGGAATTGGCCGCCGGGATTCCCGCTTCCGCCAAGAATCCCGTTTTATGCTAATCTCAAAACGTCGCTATATTTTCCACTAATCTTCTTTGAAAGTGAACTTGGTTTTAGTAAAGTGTCACGATTGTCTTTTGAACTCCAAAAGGTTCCAGGGTCAACCGAGGAGTATTTTATGTCAGGAACTTGTCATTCGCGCCGGGATTTGCATTTCGTCGATAAGAACTTCTCTGCGGGAATTTCTAAACAATATTTTTTTCCCGGCGAGAACAAAAATTCTCACCGGGAATACAACCGGGATATTTTTTCTCGGCGGGATTCTCGCCAGGATTCGTGATGAGATTTTTCGCGCCGGGATCCTGGTAAGAAAGCGATTCCCGGCGGGATATATCGGCGGGATCTTGGCGGGATCCCGGCAAGATATTTTACAAGGGATGATATTTGGTTATAATTCACGAAAATCAAACAAATAACATCCATTACTGCCGAATTACTGTTAGTTTTTCATCTTTCCATCAATTTTTACACGTAGATTAAAATCTTGTGCAATGTAAATAAACCCGAAATAAACACATGATCGCCGACTATGTTCGTCCTGGTTTGAGTTTTATTTTAAAGTAAGCTGCTTTTCATGAAATAAAAAGTTATTATTTTATTTCAATCTTTTGGTTTCTATTAATGAAACTGACTATGCATTAAAAATGTTTTAGAAGGAAATTTCCTTCGACCTGGCTTCACATGCACGTAATTAAATACGCAAGCCGGCGAGTGCAATTTGAGAACTTTGGTGAGACGTCACGTTCTGTGAAACAAACATGTATTCTGTCACGCATTGAACGTTGCATGCAATCGATTGAGGATCGAGTTTCGAGTGACTGTCAACTTACATTTGACCGGTACTGTAAGAGGAAAAAACATGACAACATAGGTACGAATTGTTGTTGCACCATTAATCGCAGATGTTCCGTGTTGCACCATCACTCGCAGTCGTTACGAAACCTATTCAAGTCACAGTTCGACAAATTACGTGACTCAAAATGTGATATTGTGACGCAATGGTTGTTATTTATAAATCTTCTCGGTATAAGGAAGTGAAATGCTGCACCAACACGAAAAAAGTAATGTATTTCACACTAAATAAACAGCAGATTCACTCAAAACAAACAGGACAATATTCCTAAAATTACATTTAGGCAAACGATCACCCTGGCGAAATGTAACGTAGCTTGATAAAACAATTTGATCTAATGGCACTCCTAGTGTATGATCTCTTCAAGTCACAATTCGACGTGACCTATGACGTAATATATAGTCCAAATATAAATCTGCGCGTCTCAGCAAGTTTCTGTTTTTTTTATAAATCTGCGAGTCTCAGCAACTTTCTGAGACAAAACAAACAGCAGAATATTCATAAAATGTCATTTGGGCAAACGATGACCATTGCGAAATGTAACGTAGCTTAATATAAAATTGGATCTAATGGCGCTCCTAGTGTGTCCACCCAGTAGTGAGTACTATGATTTAATATTATGACGAGTCAAACTCACCAACGTTGCAAAATCTGTACAGTCCTGGCGAAATGTAACGCCAAAGGAAGCTTAATACGATATTTGATTTACCTGCCGATCCGATGTGTTTAGGCGGTCCTAATTATAAATGGTTATTTATTTGGATCAGTCTGACAACTTTCACATACATGTAGGCTCGATTTCGGCCGCTCTTTGTTCCTCCCCGAGAAAAATGTTCACAAGGCGATTATGTGAATTTATACTCTCCCCTAGCTCTCCTCCTAGCAATTTGACGGAGTAGAGGTATTAGTGAAGGTGAATCACGACAAAAAAAAACTGAAGCTAAAACACTAACCGGGTTGGGCCCTAGGCCCACACCCGGTTAACAAGGTGCTTGGATTTAACGCATATGCTGAAGATATGCTGTGCATTACTACATAGTACGTCAAAGATAAACGTACACTCTGATGAATATTGTAATAATTCAACCGTAGCTTTATACATTCGAATATTGAATGTTGATTATATCTCTTTCCATCCCCGTGAGCCGAGGTGCTGGAAAACAAGGTGGAAATTTAAGAGATTTGACTAAAAAGACTGCGATGGCTTTTCATTCAACCAGTAAACCAGACAGTTGACAGCTAAAGCCCCCGACACACTAGGCGATTTTATACGCTCGTCGCGGCGATCGGTGAAAATCGTCAAGTGTGCCCGCTTCTGTGACGGCGAATTTCACCTGCGATTTTGATCGCCACGACCTGCGATCAAAATCGCCGATATCTGGCATGCCAAATATCGGTGATAAAATTCGCCAGCAATCGCCAAGTGTGTTAGAAAAATAGCCGGAAAAATCGCCAAGTGTGCCGCAATACGCTGCGACGAAATTCGCTGACGATCAAAGCGTATAAAATCGGGGGCTTATAAACGACCGCAGGATAGTCACGAAACCACTCTAACTTGTCACGCTTGGCTTTTTCCACTTTGCAAATAATTCGTCATGTATCTTCTCCTTGTTGTTTCTATGTTTCATTGCTATTGTCTGCTATTAAAAGCGAAGAGAAAATTTCAGAAACTTGATATAAAGTGATGTCAGTGATCGAAAGAAAAAATCATCTGACTCGAATTGCGATAGCATACATTCTTTCGTGCACGCTCCTCGGCTCCTGTCAAATATGCAAATTTCAGTCATGAAACCCCTGTCTTTTTTAATCAAATCACTCAAACTTCTGCATTGTTTTCCAGAATTACTATCACCTCTCTCACTGGGATGGAAAGAGATATTTTGTCATTAATCAAGTCAACATTCGATATTCGAATGTATAAAGCCACGGTTGCCTTCAAGTTAAATTTGGAAGTTTGAAAGGAATATTACGCAATCCGTTCGCGATTGATGAAAGTTATTCTCGATTTGTCGATGGCCTGATGCATGTCTCGCATGAGTAATATCAATGTACAATTATATTTATTTGTACCATATGCATTGCTTTAGTTCTCATTAATTCGGCATTTATTATTTTTGTTTATTTATTTCAATTATTATTATTATTTTTTATTTTATTTTTCTATTTTCCGCCGTCCACCGTTCGTTTTCCGCCGCCATCCGCCGTCTGTTTCCACACTTTACAGAGCCCCCTTAATTTTATCAAATGAAAATAAATTTTATCAAATGAAAATATATTTTTATCGAATTTTGCTACATTTCGGCAACCATACAATCATCTGTGGAAAGGGAAGAATTACCTAATATGTGCATATGTGTGGAACCGACCGAAGTTGAGTTGAGTGCAACTAGCTACGAAATTAACGGCACGAGTACCAAAGGACCGCAATTCGAATACTTAGACGATTTCAATTTCTGGAGGCAATTCGATAATTAAGCAGGATTAAGGAATTATCACGGGCATTTTGACATTTTTTATTTAAATAACTTGAAAGCTCAACTTTTACAGCATATTGCATTCTGATCAGCAAACCAACTGTCCGTCGCGCCTTCGATCGATTGATTGGGTTTTCGGCGATTTCCTGTGAGCTTCAAGAAGTTATTTCACGCGGCATATGCGCGCGGCACAAAGCTATGGTCAGCTGAAGTCTCTGTCAACAAAAGAGCCACAAAAGACTGGCGAAATGTCATAAATAATATATGAATTATAAGACTTCTTGCACGTAAACAATTCCCTGTACTTTGATTCCATTCGATCGCGCCTGCTCAGAGTTAAGGCGCGGCGCGGCATTAAAGTTTGCATAACAAGCTAAGCGCTAATACGTTTTCTAAGAACACGAATAATAACAAGTAAAGCTACGAAAAATAAAGTAAGAGTTTTTCATTCCATGCAAATTATCCAAAAACCTTACGATAAGCTTAATAATTTATCTACCTTGTGTTCTTGCCTTTCTTGTGCATCTTTCTTCGCTGTTCCGTCATAGGTTCCATATCCTTGACTAAGCAAAGAAAACATCACGCCAGCAAATACTTTTCAAACGAAAGAAACGTAGTAGAAGAAGCCCTTCCTTGTTGAGCAAGCGGTTGCCATAGACGTGCGCTGTCCTCTTTTTACTTATTAATTTATTCATTATGCAGATATGTAACGCTCCGCCAATCAAGCTCTTTCGCCCCCGCAGGCTAAACAAGAAGCTTAAAAAACTTACACTCGGAATTCAATTCCATTTGTCCGCGATAAGAAGCAAGTTCACTAGTTCGCTATGCTGTAAACTTTAAAATGTTGTGATAAAATTGGTTCGTTCTCCCTCTGGAGAGACATGGCAGCTCAACTAACAATTGATTGACGTGTTCACAGCTCTCAACCAATGGGAATTTCATGTCCACTGGTGGACGGACTATTCAAAATACCTTGGTTCTGTTGCAGGCGGTCTTTCAGTAGCCTCCTCACAGGGTGCAGAGGAGTTCAATTCGATCGTGCCAAGTCCAAGTCGCCAAGTCCATAGAAGTGTTTATATTGCGTCTATTGCGTTACGATTGCGTTACACAAAATATATACCGCTGGCCAAATTACTGTGGGCTCGGAAGTTTGGGGTTGTCTTACACTGAAGAATTGTTGGTTTTCATCAAAATTACAAAAACTGTTTGCTTGCATGAAAAACATCAGAAAATTAACAGGTAAAAGAACTGGTAGAAAGAAACGTTTTGTCCAAAGTATAGCTTTGTAGCGTTTTTCATAACCGAGTTATTGCCAAACTAATTTTCAGAAAATTACAGTGTTTAGTATGCCGCCGCCATCTTGGTGCCCTTCTCTGGGGCACCAACATGGCCGCCATAAAATTGCACAAGAAGTAGAGTAGATTCTACCGTCAATATCATTAGCTTCCATTTCAAATCTGTTTAGACGCCACTTCTAAATTATTATCACGTCTGAAAATTTAAAAATGATATGAAATATCCGTTTTTTGTGACAGTTCATTAACACGTTCATCCTGGATATCACAAATTTCAAATAGCTTTATTTCCAAAAGGAATCACTGGATCGATACCAAACTTTGCATAGAGATTAATGATTTCCATGTCTATATGATATAAAACGAATAGCTTTGTAGGATTAACAGTTTAGATTTTAGAATTTTGATGACGTCAGATGAAAACAAAGAATACTAGCAGGCTCTCATTCGATGAGGGAGCGCGATCGTGATCCTTAGTATTGCGTGATGTTTGAGCGCGGAGCTCGAGGGAGTCTCATTTCTCGTCCCACTCCGCGCTCGAACATCACGCAATACAAGGATCACGATCGCGCTCCGCGCTCATGGCGCGAATGAGAGCCTGCTCGCAGGCTAGAAGAATACGGAAAGTTCCTCTCGGAACTTCGTGCCTCATTCTGTGCTCAGAAAGATAATTGCGCCCGCGGGCCAGTGTTTGTGGTTTACGAAGTAAAAAAACATGGCGAACGAATATTATAACGAACAGCCAAGCCGTTCTATCGAAAGGATATCGCAAATAGGGAAGCAGAAAACGGTTAAAATTGGATTCAGGATTTTATTGTACAAAGCCAGGATTTAGTTTACAAGGTAAGACGTTCAAAGCATGTTTTGTACGATCGAATTGAACTCCTCTGGACCCTGTGCCTCCTCGCGCAATCTCGTCACGCAATCTCTCCTCCCCAACGAACGTTGGGGAGGAGAGATTGCGTGATGAGCCAAAAGAAAGTATGCGGCTGTGCGGCCCCCGGCTGTGCCGGCTGTGCCGGCTGTGCCGCGGGCTGTGCCGCGGGCTGTGCCGCTCGTTTTCGCGGCTTTTGGTCACGTGGTTAGCGAAACGGAGGCTCTGGTCTCAGCCGTTACCGGATGTCCGAAAATTCCGGACATCCATTCATTAATTCGTGTTGCGCATTCATTTTTTATCAGGCAATGAAAAGATTCGATTTTTCCTTGCGACCACGGCTACTCGTTTCCGGCGCAAAGTAAAAAAACGAGAAGCTCTGGGAACGAGGATGCGGCTTCGCCGCTTACGTATTTTTACTTCGCGCGCCAACAAGACCGCCAGCTTCGCAGGCTACTCGTCAATATTGGTTTTTTTCTCGCCTTAAGGCTCGAAAAAAAAAACTGACTCGTAAAAATACCCAGCCGCATTACACAACTTTCCGCTAAATAGCCTCTTTTTATTACCTGTATTTAGCACAATATATATTTCTTTCGGACAACGCTTTCCTTAGCATGCATCGCAGACGAACTCAACCGCCAGTAAAGTCCGTACGGACTTTACCGGCGGTCAAGTTCGTCTGCGACGCAGGCTACGCTTTCCTCTCCTTGTGGTAGCTTTCTTTCTAGAAAAACATGCCAGATAACATGTCGGGATAACATGTCGCGATTCCTTCGTGGCCATTCGTGTGCCAAGGCACCAATCAAATTGACTGATGACTGACGGGTGGCACTTGACCAGAAAAAGGAGGTTGGTACGATCGCAATCGACTTATCAAAAGCATTTGATTCTATATGCCACAACCAGGGGAGGGGGGGGGGGGGGGGGGGGGTAGAAAGCGGCACTTTTCTTTGAGGACATAGCGGTGCCGAGCAACAGACCAACAGTGCGAATCGTGTGTTAATCAAGCCGTTGCTAAGAATGACGTCAACCAAAACTTCATTGTTTTCTAGCCCGGGAAACTTTTTCAAGCTCGCAGAGTAGAGCTGTACGCTTGTAGCCTGCAAACACAGCGCTGGCGGATTTTTGGCCTGATCTTTCACGCCGCCGAATATCTCGGCAGCGTGAAACAACAAGCGAAAAATCCGTCTGAGCTTCACTTACATACTACAGCGAGAGTCTTTCGGATACGGTCAGTAGTGCTAGTACTGGAACGGGAAGCGCAGTCGGATGAAAATGTTTATCGTAATACACGAGGTGAAGCGAAATCAGACAACAACGAAAAAAACACGTCTTCGTTTTCGAGCGAAAACAACCAAGGAAAAACACCTTTTTGTTATCATGCATACTAATTTTAGGTGTGAATTTCTTGCCTGACAAGCTTTTTTCTGGCTTAAAAATTAAAAATTGCAATTGCTTAAATTGCATTCACAACTGCGATGATCATATTCATTTCAAGCTTTTTTTATTGTTAATAAGTTCCCGTGGGACAATCCTCTTAGCAACTAGTTGAGTGCTACTGCGCACACTCGGTTGCCCGGCACCGCTATGTCCGTAATTATGCAAACCATTTATAAGGAGTTTCTATCCTCTCCCCAAGAAGAGACATAATATAATAAAAGCAACAACAGTACCTGCCCTTACGAGAAATTCGTTTTCAACGGCTGTGTGAACGAATATAGGCAATGAAGAAGAATAACTGATGTCGCTTCCACGAACTATCGAAAATCTGACCAGGAAACGTATCCGGGGGAACTGTACTGAGCTATTTAGCCGTGACTTTGTTTGCGTCACGCTATCTTTTTGTAGGTGATTCAAATTTTATTTGCTCGGACGTGGTGTAACATCATGTTTGGTAAAAGCTAGTGTTAAATATTAGAGAGTAATTTACTCAAGATTCTGCTCGGAAGCTATAGGAAAAAAATAGGTCCGCGACGCGTACTCAAATGGCTACTGCGGTTTTTACTCGGAGAATGCGCATAGCGAATAATATTAAGCTGAGTTAACGAAATGGATTGGGACCCTGCGATGTCACTCAGTATTAGGTGGATTCTCGGAAATATCATGCAACGTTTGACACACTGGTTTAGACTTCATGGAAATTAATAACACTTTTTTGGATTTTGAGGTGAGTCAAAAACTTGTTTTTAGATCTTGTTGGATTGTAATCATCTCGCTCCAGATCCATACAAATTTATTTCATTATCTCACGTGTGCTGTGTTAGGTGTTAATTATCTTATGAAGCATTCTTGTTCTGTCATGATGACTCGGGTATCAATTATAAAGCCTGCACTTGGGGTTAAGTAGTTTTCGTTCATCAAAAATAAATTTACTTAGTTATTAGTTAGTTTCTTGTGATGAGATAAATGATATCCCAATCCACTGTATAATTATATTACAGTATGTGTTTATTTTATTGAAAAAATTTAATTTGTAGCTCAAAGCAAATATTTGCGCGAAGTAAAACCTGTGTCGGGGAAATTTAAATACATTTTCTCACGGCATCAAAGATTATTTACAGTCCGTATTGCGCAGCCTCAGGGTTTGTTTTCATTTTTGTTTTGATTTTGTTGATTTACTTGTTACACTTCGTCGAGGTTCTTCTATCTGGCGTTAATAATGAGGAATTTTTATTTTGGATAGTATTTACATTCCTTCGTTTGAGACTGAAAATATTGTAAGGCCGACATTGCGCAGTACGGACTGTAAATGCATACACATAATTCGTTAATAGGAACCAAAAGACAAATAACCAAGGCAAACCCGTTCTCTTCCGATCCTCCTCTCTCTGGCTCTCTGGCAAGCGGGAAGTTTACGTAAGAACCTGGGAACGGGTTTGCGTGCTTCTATGGCAGCCAGTGACGTCATGAAATTTCATGGCAATTCAAATGGGAATCGCAGGTAGACTTGAAACGCAATGTTTATTTGTATATTAACAAGTTGTAACGCGAAATAAACAACTTGAATTTCGTGAATTACAAACAAACTACAGGTGGTAGCTGGCTTAAGCTAGAGACATGTAAATATAATGTATGAACATGGAACGAGCTCACACTTTGCATTTGAATTTGTCACGCTAACCCCGGCACTACATGTTTGCCACGTGCATTGACTAGATTGATTACCTGTGCGATGTAGCAACTTTGCTGGCTTTTTCTTTTTTTCTTTGGTGTATTGTATTTGATAACCCCGGCTAACGCCAAACATCTCTTGCTTTGAAGTTCTGTTCTACTTCACGGCCACCCTAAACTCCGTCTCTTGTATTTGACCTACAATTGTACGTTGCCTTTCGTGACTATAAGGTCACAGTTCTACAAACTATTTTCGTTTATCTCAGTTCTTTTCTTATCAATATGAAGACAAGCACGTCTTTGTTTCTTTTAGAAAGAAACCGCAATTAAGGCTGTTCTTATCTTATATCAACATGTCCGTACATTTTTTAGCTTTTTGAACATACGATAAACAACTCAACTCATTAGCGATTAGCTAGTGGCCTAATAAGCCTAATTTGTTCGAGTATAAATAAAGTATTATATATGTATATGTAACTCACTCTTTCATGACCATGGAACGGCCAAATCGGTATCTATCATTGACATGACAAAGACTTGACAATCGCGGGCGGAAATTGATGTTGTTTTCTTTAACGAAAAGCAGAATTCTACAAATCAATGAAATCAGTAAGTTGTGGTTTGGAGGGGGGGGGGGGGGGGGGGGTACTCCCTTATATAAGCTATATAGGTATGTGCGGCCCCAAAGGGTACGATTTTTGAGCCGTTTTTGTCTGAAATAGGATATAGATTTTGACCATTTTGGTCTGAAATAGGGTATGTTTTGTGCCCTTTGGCCTGGAATTTGGTTTGGCTTTTAGACGAAACTATTTTTCCCATTAACATCGGGAAATTTGAAGCCCTTTTCATGCCACAAATGTTTGCGCAAATGGAACCCATTCCTGGGTAGCTGAAGTCATGTATTAGACATGTGTACTAATTTTATAGGTTTGAAATAGGGTATGGAAAATCACATATTTTGGTCTGAAATAGGTTAACGGTTTTCAAGAAGCAGGCCGCACACCCCTACCAAAAATTTCAGGGCGTACCCCCCCCCCCCGGGGGGGTTGTGCTATGTTCAGAGTTATCTTTCCTCGACACAGCAAATGAGTCTGTTGTTTTTAACCTAAGTCCAAGTTCTTCCAAGATCTACAATAGCAAACTCTGATGTAGCCTTCCTCTAGTCCAATCTCGTAAACAGGAAATTGTGCTGGACAGACATCAAACTGTTCGAATACAAAAATACAACAATACGGCCCGGGCCGGCCAGAGGGGTTTTTCCCTTGAAGAGGAGCGCTGAGGCCACGAACGAAAATAGTTTTCTTTTTACTCCGCGGGTTTTGTCGTCGCGGCTTGCCGTTCACAGCGGCGCAGAGTAAAAAAAAAACCTCTCACCCAGGGTGCTATAAAAAATACTTATATTACAGTACATTCTACACAGGACGATTCACATCAACATAAAAAAAATATATTATCGGGCACTAAGCAATACCCTGCTCTCTTAAACTACAATAGCTCGCCGACAACAAACTCTGTTCACTTTACTATCGTGTCATTTTCACCAGTATAAACAAAACTTGAAACATACCCTTCTTTGAATACAATTACAATCACCCACTGTTTTCTTTACAAAACAACGGAAATAGTGCTCATTAATGGGATGATCTTATCTTTCGTCTACATTCTTAATGGTTCTCGAAATTTCTCACAAACCACTGAAGCAGACAAGTTCGTTTACAATTTTAGAAGATAATCATTCCTCGTCTTGAAATTAAAAGCCTATAATTTTTGTCACGATGTCCAACGCGAAAGTCTCGTGGCCCATCAGCAAAAAACATGTAATATTTTTGTTTATACAGCACCATTTGCGCTGACATAGCAAAATTCTCAAATCAGTCGTCATACTAATAACTTGCACCATCAACCTTTCGTTAACGATTTTCAAATATTTAAAAAGTCAAAAACTGACACAGCACCACTGATTCCAAAAATATTTGGTCACTATTAAAGCAATACTTTCCTCTCGTAAACTAGTGGCTCGCCATGTTCTTGTCGCGACTTCACCCCTCGCATGTGAGACTTAAGGTGATTCCTCAGAAATAAAAGCAGTCGAACGATTTTTTTGAAACTTTCCCTGAATGTTCCCTACCAAGCACTGTTTCGAAAAATACAATAAAAAAGATAGGTCACCGTGCTCGCAAAAGAGATATGATGGACCAATGTTACCCCATTTATGCCTGTACTGGTACTAATCACACGCGTAGTTATTTCATCGGTTCACGTAACATTTCGCGGTAGCTAGAAGCAAAGTTTAAAGTAATACTTGAAAAAAACTTGATAAGTTCAAAGTCTCGACTATATGGAACAATTTAATATATAATTTGTGGAAAAAATCACAAAAATTCAAACGACATCGACTCAAAACGTTCCTCGCATTGATGCTTTCAAGGTCATAACTTGCACCCACGAGTAACGGTTTTGTGCACGCTTTTAGCGATATCTTTTTTTTCCTTCTGAAAATGTTTTTATTTTATTTGTTTAACTTAAAGAGCATAATTTGAACATCAAAATTATGCTAATAAAAAATATAGGTCACCGTGCTCGTTTACGAGAAAACTTTTATTTACCTCCCTGGCGAGTATAGCCACAAAGGAAAAGCCGCCATGTTTTTAATGTGCGCGCGCTAATTACGCGCGAAATTATGCGCAGTAAGGATGCGCAGTGCAATACTGAGGAATCACCTTAATGAGTCTGTCGTAGCCTAGCCACGCCAAGACAAGCTTAACGAATATCAGGTCACACGACAACCTTTTACGTAGCTGTAAAATTTCATTTATCTTTTTATCAATTGCTCGTACGTTTTGAAAAACTAATTGTACATGTGATGATACTGTTCCATCCGCCTTTTAACAACAGTGAATGATTTTCAAAAGGCAATTACAGGTCGCATTCAGCAATACTCTGCTCCAGTAAACAAGCTCGCCGCCTTAGATTATCGCGGCTTTTCCCCTCAAGCGTGAAAAATGACCAGCGCCTTCGCGACAAAAGCTTCAAGACTGTGGCTCAAACGCGATCCTGCTCGTAGTTGTCTACATCTCCCATGTAAACTTGTCTTTAATATTTATTTTGCAACGCAATTTCTCTCGTGACACCACCGTCAATGAAGCGAAAGTCTCTGACAGTTGTCATACCAACCTTTCAATCGAACAATACCATTTGTCTTCGCAGGAATTCAATTGTTACACAAAAAGTCTTACACAGGAATGTAAAGAATGCTTCGACGATGGCAATAACTGGCTGCTGCGCGCGCAGCAGCCATTAATAATCCTTAGATGAACAAGAGGACATTGTAGTCAGGTGTTTTAAAATATTAGCTTCGTTGGTTGAACGGTGCTTATCGCCGTAATTCATTTGCAGTATTAAAGCTTATATTTTCCGTATCTTTGTAAGGTATTGTGCTAATTTAAACATAATAATAATATTTTATTAGGATACCAACGTCACCGTAAGGTGATTTACAGAGGGGTCCTACTAAAAAATAAGGTACACTGAAAAATTAAAATAATCTAAAATTACCTAATTAACTAAACTGTCGAAATGTCACCAGAACCAAACTAAATATAAATTATGGAAATAATTCGTTGTAAGGTATAGTAAATTGTCATTTTTAAGCAATTTTATTTTTGCGAGACAGCCGTTTTGCGAGACACATGGAATTTAATAGTCAAAATAGTCTTGATTTTTTTGCTCTGGATACGTTGCTTTTCTGCGGGCCAAAAAAATGATACTTTGAGATAGTGAACTAGGATGATAAAGCTGAGATTTGACGTATAAATATGTTTAGAAATACATATACTAGCAGTTATATAGGCCTCTGAAGTTGATCCTAATTTTATCTTGAACTAAAACATCCGAAGGTCACTATTTTCAACGGTATGTAGACTCAAAATTAAAATTATTACATTATTTTTATACCTGCGGGTAGATTAAAGAATTGTTTTATACATAGCCAAAGAGCAAACCAGGACTGCTTTTCATTGTTGCGTACGAGCTTCCTGAAATCGCACAAGTTTTCATTGTTTCCGACTGATTTTTCGCAAAAACGAAAGAGCGATACAACGTTTTGATATGATTTTCGAAAATAGTTTACCTAAGAGGTCTTTTAGGTCAATTAAAATCAGAGGTCTATAACTAGTTATAGACCTCTGATAAAATAAAATCTGAAATTTCGCTTCTGTCAAATAGCCATTGAAGCAATAAACTTGTTTTTTATACCGCAAGCAAACAGTGATATAATTTCTCATTCAGAAGGCCAGTCGTGGGAAAAAAACCATCAATTTGGATGATGACGTAACTTGTTAAATTTAATCCGCAGGCCCCAACACATTTCATGTATTCTTTGTTTTCATCTGACGTCATCAAAATTCTAAAATCTAAACTGTTAATCCTACAAAGCTATTCTTTTTATATCTTCTAGACATGGAAATCATTAATCTCTATGCAAAGTTTGGTATCGATCCAGTGATTCCTTTTGGAAATAAAGCTATTTGAAATTTGTGATGTCCCGGATGAACGTGTTAATGAACTGTCACAAAAAACGGATATTTTATATCATTTTTAAATTTTCAGACGTGATAATAATTTAGAAGAGGTGTCTAAACAGATTTGAAGTGAAAGCTAATGATATTGACGGTAGAATATACTCTAATTCTTGTGCAATTTTATGGCGGCCATGTTGGTGCCCCAGAGAAGGGCACCAACATGGCGGCTGCATACTAAACACTGTAATTTTCTGAAAATTATTTTGGCTATAACTCGGTTATGAAAAACGCTACAAAACTATAATTTGGACAAAACGTTTCTTTCTGCCAGTTCTTTTACCTGTTAATTTTCTGATGTTGTTCATGCAAGCAAACAGTTTTTGTAATGTTGATGAAAACCACCAATATATGTCCCAGACATGTCAAAATTAACAACTGCGTGATTTTTAGAATATTTTTCTCCTAATCGGTTCCCACATGTTTTCTTTGGGGTTAGAATTATTTTTGTCCGGTTCAGAGTAACTTTTCCGCTTAGTTCTCAATAATGTTTTGACGCTGGACTCGCGATAACGATATGTCAACAAGTGTCACAGCCAATGAAATTCTCCTGTTCCCACGGCTAGCGCTAGCATTTCTAAATGCTTCTTTTATATAAAGAATCATCAATGACAACAAAATATACGGCGCGTGATTATATTACGCTATGAAGAACGATCAAAACTGCACAGCAGGATATGCGACATGTATGTAAATAATATCTGAACCACGGTATATATATCAATGACGTAACTTGTTAAATTTAATCCCCATGCAACTGTTTGGTCAGCAATTTTCCCCTTTCGCGATTCGAGTCAACATTATTTTTTCCCCGTTGCAACTAAAGACTTTCCGACAAAATACATATCACCTCCATTTGTTTCGCCAAAGCATCATAGCAATTATCGATTAATTATTCTAACAGACCGCGTAAACATCAACTAAAATCGCTGAACTAACAACAACACTCTCTGGAGTCGTCGTTTGCTGTTTCATCGATGTAGGATATTCGACATGTCAAGCAGCTCGCAGCGGAAAGCTTCAAAACACGCAAACAGGTGAATAAAATTACGTTTTACTTGGCTTGAGTGAAAGCTTGTTATTTTGTTATTTTCACGACTTACATTTTTTCTCTTAAGATTTACACAACAGTCAACCTAATCCAGTTCTGAACGTAAGGGTTTGCTCGATCTCGCTGTGATTCTGTGTAATTTTTTTATAGGAAGGAATATTTTCGTTCCGCCGGCTGAATTTAGCTTCGCGCCTTGAATGTTTTCTGAAACTTTTTCCCTCTATGTCACAAACAAGTAATCGCATGTTTCCTCGTAAAATTAACGATTAATATCACTTGTGTTTTCAGAAGTTGCAGAAACGCAGAAGATAATAACAAAATGTCCCGTTCAATGACTTCAATTATAAACAATGCAACAACACTGTCCAAAAATATTTTTGCATTCCGGGTTTCGCTCGCGTAAATTAAGGCCCGATTACACAGGCGATTTTTTATGCGATTTTAGCGGCGATTTATCGCGCAAGTGTAAACTACCTGCGATTTCACGGCGATTTTTATGGCGATTTGTCTGGCGAGTTGTAGGAGATGTATCGCTTTTTAGTCACAAAATCGCCGATAAATCGCATCAAAATTCGAGCAAGTTCGAAACAGCGGCGACAAATCGCAGTCAAATCGCCATGAAATCGCAGCTGGTTTACACGGGCGATTTGGATCGCGATAAATCGCCGCTAAATCGCATAAAAAATCACAACTGCGTAAACAAACCGGATACGAATTGCTCGGAGACTTCAATACTAAATAGAAAAAAAAGACTTCACAATATACATGTGTATAATCAAAAATAACCACAGAAAAATACCTTAAAGGAGAAGGTCACTCCAGAAAGCGTATTTGTTTCCTCACTACCATTAAAAAGTAAATAGTTACGAAGATTAGTTACTGACCGTAGTTTGAAGTTCCAAAGACCCCAACTTCCCCAAACGTGTATAATCAAAAATAACCACAGAAAAATAACTTAAAAATAAAACACTTTGCCCCAACTCTCATCGTACCGCTTTAGCCGAGCAACTCTACCGAGTCTTTTAGTCGCGTTCAAACCCCAATTTAATATTCGGTCGATGATGTCATCGCCCGAATAACAAGGGCCTGCAACCCCTGGCAAGCATGCACAGATTTTCGCTAAAGAACGGAAACACCTCCTTGCTATATGATTACTGTAATATTTGTCTTCTTTATATCCCACCCCTATACACCCCCCCACCACCCCACCCCCCCCCCCCCCCCCCACCCGCATTAAAAAGGCTATTAAAGATAGCGTCAAAAACCGAAGCCGTAAAAGGCTGGTTGGCCAGACTTCTCAACCTGTTGGAAATGGAAATCTGGAGTGGTTTGCAAAAACACTGAAACAAACTAGCGGATCTCTGTTGAATCCTGGAGATTCAAGCGATCGCTAAATTCCCTTACCCTCCCCTGTCCTTCCTCCTCTTTGTTCAGACCGCGCTCCCACTCCCAACATTTTCACTTGCCCCAATTCTTGTCACTCCTCTGCGACTGACAAATTCAGTACAGTCGAAGCTCCCGTAAGCAGACACCCTCGGGAAGCAGCTGTGTCCGCAACTGGAGCTGGCCACTTATGGGAATGATTCTCGTAAGCGGCCACTAGCAGTATGAGGGATAGGTGGCCGCTTACGGGAGATTTTACCGCTCACACTAACCAGTATTAATGCGAAAATAATGACAAAACAAATGACAAAACAAACAAATATGAAGACAAACAGCGGTATGAAGTTCATTGGTTAAAATAGGATTAAGGTAGAAGTCTATAGTATAGTCTATATAGGACTGTGAGCTACTGTGCCCACTTATGGGAGCTTAGAAACAACAGAAAAATCAAAATTGCACCCCTCGAAAGTGTCCGCGGCCGCTTACGGAAATGGCCGTTTCGAAAATGTGTAAATACAGAGTTTGTATGAGAGTTCAAACGGGGTTTTGTCAAGGTGACCATAAGTACAGCTGTCCGCTTACGAGAGTGGAAGCCAAAGAACTTACATAAGTGAAGATTTGGTAAATAAACTTCAACTGAGGTCCAACAATACTGAAATCCTGACTGTCTACACTTTTGGCTCTACAAAGCCTAAGAATTCAAAACTCCAGTGGTTGAATTTGGTTTGAAGTAAAAGAATGGAGAGATGATGGAGATTCGAGCAAATGTGGTTCCAAAGACTACTGGTATGATTCAGAGGGCACCTATCAATTCTGAGCAGTTTAAAAGGAACATCAGCTTGCACTGAGACACTCTCCCAAATGAACTGGAAGTGTCAACTGTGGAATTGTTGATTGGAAATGACTACTACAGTGAACTGGTGTTATCAGAAAGGCAAAAAGTGGGTCCTGGACTCTACTTACTTGGATCTCATCTGGGTTGGATCCTCTCTGGAAGACTGCCAACTGAAGAAAAGAAAACTTCAGAAGTTTCAATGTTCCTAATGGCTGGTACTTCCCCTCAACAATCCTTTTTCACTCCTCTGGATAGCTCAAATGACTATCTGAAACCAAACTTAGAAGAATTTTGGAAACTGGAAACTATTGGAATCAAGGAACCTGTCAACGATTCTGATGATGAACAAGCCATTCAAAACTTTAATGACACTGTAAGGAAGACAAACGGGCGATATGAAGTTACTTGGCCATGGAAAAAAGAAAATCCACAACTTCCAGACAACTACCAACTGACTCTTGGTAGATTGAACTCTCTACTGAAACGAATTCAAGGAAATCCAGAGTTACTTCAAAAGTATGACAACATCATCCAAGACCAAGTCAAGAACGAAATCATTGAGCAAGTGGATGACAAAACTGAAGAAGGATTAATAAAGCACTACATTCCTCACCATGCTGTCATCACTCCAGACCGAAAAACTACTAAAGCATTCAAAGACACAAGTGGAGTCGTCAAAAAAAGGATTACAAAAATCAACTTGGGATTCAACTTCATGAAGATGGACTACTGAGGTGCCATGGAGGAATGGTTCATGCTGAACTGCCTCTGGAGGCAATTTATCCAATACTTCTTCCCAAAAGGAGCCATTTCACCTCACTACTTATCAAGGAATACCACCAGAAACTCTTCCACTCTGGTGTTTCCCATACTTTAGCTCAACTCAGAAATGAATATTGGATTCCACAGGGAAGAGCTGAAGTGACGAAAGCAATTCATGGCTGTGGAACCTGCAAGATATTTCAAGGCGGACCTTTCAAACTTCCATCAATGTCTCCGTGGCTCAGAAAGAAAGTGGCAAAATCTGCTCCATTCACTTACACTGGACTAGATTATTTTGGCCCCCTGTACATCCAAGCGGAAAATTCAAAGAAAAAAGTTTGGGTATGTCTTTTCATCTGTGTCACTGTCAGGGCTATCCACTTGGAACTGATCAAGAACATGACAGCTGAGTAATTTCTGCTTGGACTCAAACGATTCATAGCAATACGAGGAAAGCCTACGCAGATTATATTAGACAATGCCCCACAATTTAAGCTCGCCAAAACTACTGTCGATAAAGCCTGGAAAGAAACTATCTCAAGCCATGAAGTTCAAAGTTATACTGCCAATCAAGGGATTGAATGGAACTTTATAGTGGAGCTGGCCCCTTGGATGGGTGGATTTTACGAGAGACTGGTTGGCACCGTTAAGGGAGCTCTCAAGAAATCAATTGGAAAGATTTGCTTCTCTGATGAAAAGCTTGAAACCTTTCTTACAGAGGCAGAGGCTGTTATCAACTCTCGTCCACTTGTCTACGTTGGTGAAGACTTTGGTTCTGGATTTACACTAGCACCAGCTGACTTCTTGACTCTCAATCCCAAGACTGACACCCTAGTAATTGAGATTGACAATCTACAAGATCCAGACTACAAAGAAAAGGAGAGTTAGGTGATAAACTACTGGAACTCTGGGGTAAAGGTCAGCAACACTTGAACTCACTCTGGAGGGTATGGAAAGATGATTACTTGCTTAACCTACGAGAACGAGGCCAGACACATCTGAAAGGTCCCCGAATTCAAGCAGCAGAAGAGCCTAGAGTGGACAGTGTGGTGCTTCTAAAGGAGAATTTACCGCGGGGAGTCTGGAAAATGGGGAGAGTCACAGAACTGATTTCAAGTAGCGATGGAAAATTTCGGGCAGCCAAGGTTCTTCTTCCAACCAAAAAAGTACTCAAAAGACCCCTGAATCTACGCTACCCATTAGAATGTGGTAATGGCCAAGAAGTTGAATTGACCCAAGATGAGGAACAGTTAAAAGAAACTGAGGAAGATAATTCGACCATGTTACGTCCCACTCGAGCAGCAGCAAATCGAGCAAGGAAGCAGATGCAAAGGCTCCTCTCTACTGAAATAGGAACTTTTACCTGGCTTGGGAGTGTCGCGGAATTGTCACGAATTTAAATTTGAACTTGACTGAACTTCCGGTGGGCTCAAAGAAGCCTGGTACATAGCCAGAAGGCCTGGCACTAGGCCTAGAGGCCTAGTCTCCTACGCAGCCGTTATTTGTGTCGTCACGCAACGCTTCTCCCCACTAACGGCTGCTCAAACCTGGACCACATGCCTTTGCAGATTTAAGCCAATCACAGTTGCAGTGCCATTTTCGGAACTCGTTCGCGCCAAAATACACCAATCATAGATTGTTTCTTATCATGACCTTAGCGTCGGAAACGTCAAACGCACGCTAGTATGCCGCCTTTTGAATTTGACGCACACCAGACATCAAAATAAAACACGGTTTTACTGAAGAAAAATGTATGATATGAAAGAATAATTATAATTATAATTACAACAGACATCCTAGTTCAAGAATTGGATCGATCTAGCAAGTTATCGGCAAACGGTAACAGTCACGTTTTTGCCGATAGGTGTCAAAGCTACTGCGGTCAAAACAAAAGGAAAGGAATGTGATCCAGGTTTGAGCAGCCGTTAGTGGGGAGAAGCGTTGCGTGACGACACAAATAACGGCTGCGTAGGAGACTACTAGAGGCCTGGCTACTGAGCTATTGCTTCGATGTAAAATAAAACGTGTTTGTTAGAATAAAAACTGGTGTTCGAGCGAACGAACCGAACTTAAACTGTGAACTTGGAAGTTTTTGGTATCCTCGGCGACATGCCGCACTAACCAGTATTAATGCGAAAATAATGACAAAACAAATGACAACACAAACAAATAAATATGAAGACAAACAGCGGTATGAAGTTCATTGGTTAAAATAGGATTAAGGTAGAAGTCTATAGTATAGTCTATATAGGACTGTGCCCGCTTATGGGAGCTTAGAAACAACAGAAAAATCAAAATTGCACCCCTCGAAAGTGTCCGCGGCCGCTTACGGAAATGGTCGCTTACGAAAATGTGTAAATACAGAGTTTGTATGAGAGTTCAAACGGGGTTTTGTCAAGGTGACCATAAGTAGCTGTCCGCTTACGAGAGTGTTCGTTCAGACAGCTTCGACTGTATCACTCCAGTTATCAAACGTCATCGCTTCTGCAAGCATTGCGTGCCTATGTTTACAAAGGGTTAAGAAATGATCCTTCAGGGTCGGCGGGGGGATCCTTGGAGACGGTATTGGATAGTGGCTGCTTTGAAATGCATGCATAAAAAAGAAGACTTGGAACCACCTTGTCTGCCTTGTCAACCCATTTATTCCATTGAAGCCCTTAGTTACCTGGAATCAATAGACTACAAGATCCATAGAGGATTGAACCGCTTAAAATTCTGGGACGTACACGACGAGTTTAATCGATGTCTGTCAGAACAAGGCATGCTACACCCTCATTGGACAGAAGAAGACATTGAGTTCGTAAAAAAGACCACTGTTAACTCGTCACCAACAGCGGACATTTACAAACATCTGGCTCGTTTTGTCGGCAAATTAAATTAATTTTTTTATTTGCGATTCAGTGAATTTGACGTGATGTATAATGGCAATAAACGAACTGTGGCCTTAAGTCGTGGTTGATTTTAAAAGCATGCCTGGCTTCGTCTCCTCCTCGAGGCATCCAAGAATGTCCTCTTATCACCCAACAGGGCAGCTTTTTGTAAAAATGTGAATTTATCCTGTTGGATAACTTCTACTTGTTGACCAAGATTAGACTGGAAGCTATCACAACATCCCAGTATTCAGTTTTCAGTATATCAGATTCAGTTGTTCTTCAATTTAAAAGTAACTGCGACAACCTATGCTGGTTGGTCCACAGTTGTGTCACAAGGAGTTCTCCATTTTTGAGCAACTAAAATAAAAAAATAAACAGTTGTCATTTCATATTTTGCTTATTGTTATAAGATGATATATGAAAACAGTCAGTAAAGTACAAAAATCCCGCAATATTGTATACATTAGTTAGTTATATTTTCTTTTGACAGTATAAAATCTAATAAATCTCAGATATCTGATGTTAGTTGGGAGGAGGGAGAGCAACACAGTTAAAATCACAGTCATACTATGAACCTCTACCCTGGTCTCAAGAGGCTTTCTTTCTTGTCTTTCTCAATCAGATTTGAGCTTCAAAGTGCGAAAGCGAGTTGTGGAGTGGTGAGAGAGAAAAACTCTGGTGGTGGTGGTGGTGGGTATGATTCTCACTCCCATGCTGGGATTTAGGGGTAAAATCTGATCCTCAGGCTCTGACTGGTAGATATTTTCACGGCGAAGCAAATTAACGCATTGACACCTGGGCGTTATCTTGACAGTTTACTGCCCAACTGTCAAAAACGTAGTTTGCAACATGGAAACTAACATTACATCCCCTTCTACTTCGAAGCAATTACTTCAATATTTTCTTTGCACAATCAAATCCAAATTTTGACATTTTGAGAAACACACCGCACTTTTCCTTTTTTTTGATCATGTGATTTTCATCATCCACATGCATCTCATCAGTTACTGGGGTTTTGTTTTGTGTATAATAAATTAATGCTAGTGCAACTCAGAGAATTAAGGAGTCTTTAAAACAAGGAGTTTCAAAGAACATGTGTATCTGGGTAAAAGCTGTGACTTGACACGCCCACCTTGATCATTTGACCAGGCCAAACTGGAAAGGGTCAACTGACAAATAACCAGTGGGAAAAATATTCACGTGAACATCAATATAAATGTCCCTTGGTCTACCCCAATGAACAAAATTAATCGCTGATCAACACATTCATTTAATTACAATTTTGAAAATTTGACAGTTGGTGTCAGCATGGGAGTCATGTTCAAACAAGTTTTCTTGTCTGGTGTGCTTCGATGCTTTAACTCGCTTTGATCAAATTCAGTAGAAGAAAGAAGAAAGCCTCTTGTACCAGCTAGGGTAGTGAACCACTGTAACTCTAATTCAAATTGATTGATGTTGCTTGTAATTTTGAGGTAATGTGCTGCATATATTTCTGATACGAAGGGTTTGTATATTTTTGTTTATGGCAGACATATGTAACCTGGATCTGGTCTCTATATACAAGGAAAAAATAATCACAGGACATTGAGCATTTTGAAAGAGTTATCTTTGTTGCTTTGTTGGGAATCAAACAAACATGGAAACCATGAAAAAGGTCTATTGAGAAGAATGGGAGAGTGAAGCCTTACCATATACCATCAATTTTATTGCCACAACTCCAATGAGCATTGTTGCAACTGCAGCTATTGCCACCCTGGAGAAACAAAATATCACAACTCAGTTAATTATTCTTATTATAACCACTCAAGGTCTGAAATCTTTGTATAATTACTATGACTGCCATTTGATTTCATTTCCAAAATGTGACAGCTATATTTAATAAATAAAGAAGCCACAACCATGTATTATGTCATAAAACATGACAGGAATTTGAGAACACAAGAGAAATTTAGAAAACATTTGTGATCAGATTAAACATGTTTTAGCCTAGTGTGAATGCAGTCTAATACATCAGTGGCTTTGGCTTCTTTATGTGCTTTAAAATATAGATTAAACGCACGCAAAACGATAAAGCACAGTTTTTCTATATGTTTTATACTGTGATAAAACAACTTTTTTTAAAACAAATCAGAGCGTGCGCAGCTTTCAGCCTATATTTTAATGAATAATAATTCATTGTCTGAGGAACAGTGCAGTGCAGTAGAAAAATAAAAAAGGGTGATCAAACCATGATAGCATAACCAGTGAAAATGTTTCGCTAGGAAACCATAAATATGTAATAATTTATTAAGGGAATAGTTAACGTGCCCAAGTGCATTGTTGAGTTATATAAGCACACAGGAATTTTTAAGAACATGAAAAAAGTGCTTAGAGAAGTATGAGGCGTAGCCGAGTGCTTCTCGCACTTCTCGAGTGTTCTTAAAAATTCCCAAGTGCTTATATAACTCAACAATGCACAAGATGCAAGTTTACTATTTCCTTTATAAAAATTTTAATGTTCATGGAATTGTGCACACTCAAACTTGTGACGTAAGTAGAGTGGATTATAACTCGATAAGCACGCGTGTGACGTGGGGTGCGTGCTTTATCGAGTTATAATGAACTTGAATTGACCAATCAGAGCGCGCGTTATATGACCAAAATTTTATTGACGTTGCTGAGAGAGCAGTTGATGATTTTAGAGTATTTGCATGCGACAATTATGCAAATATAGCTGTAAAATTCTTTAATCGTGAAATTTTCACAAGCAAGTTTTGCACCATAGTTAACTCCTCGCTTCCAATTGGTTAAAAAACAATGCAATTAAATAGAATTGTGCCATAAAGCGTGCACAGGTGAACAAAGTATTTTGATTTATGGACATGCGTCGAGCCATGAAACCCTCCCTTTAAGATCAGGCATGGTTGCACTATTTTTATAGTGTTTTGCATCATTTTACAGCTGTAGTGTACTAAAGAGACCTTTTGTAACAAATGTTTACATTCTGTTATTATAATGTAAGGTCATGTGTCACTTATATTTTGATGGTATATTTGGAGACAGCCAACCATTAAAGAATTGTTAACTGGTGGATTTGTTTAAATGTGTTCTTGTCTATTTTTGTACTCTGTATTGTACTGTTTAGGCGTTGGCCTCCCATTATTTTAGTTTTATTGTTACAGGTTACGTGGTCACGTAACTACAGTTATGTGTCACGTGACTGCTACTCCCGTGGGGACTCCCTCTGACACGTCCCCAGTCGTCTCTTTTGTCTCCTATTAATATTTAATGAGAGAAGCGAGTGGAGCGCAAGGGGTGATGTCCCCAAGACGCTTGCGTATAATAATAATAATAGGAGACTGAGAGACGGCTGGGGACGAGTCAGGGAGGGACTCCCTTACGAAAGTGATGGGGATGCTCGTTGTCCCTTTTAGGGGTGTATATTACGGATTTTGGTCCCCCTTACTGGTGTTCAGGACGGAACGGCGATATTTTTAGCCATCAAGGTATCTTTTAGGGTTGCACGCAAAGAAATAAATAAAAAAACACCGTCATACTGTGTATAATGGTATCTTTTAGGGGTCAAAAAGGCTTGGGCCACGCCCAGATTGGTCCCTTTTAGGGGTGTAATTTGAAATTTCCGACAAGCATCCCCGTCACTTTCATATGGGATTCCCCCCGGTTTGCTACTATCTGATTAATTGACATCATACATGCTGGGCGGCCTGATTTAATCATTTATTTATTTTTTTATTTAATATTTACTTATGTTTTTTAAATTTAAGTTTAAATCAAGTAATAAGTAATTAGTCTTAATACCAATTTTATTTATGTAAATATATTTGTACAATGTAATGTAATGTCACTCGACTCATTAGCGATTAGCTAGAGGCCTAATAAGCCTCATTTGTTCGAGTATAAATAAAGTATTACATGTTGTATGTATGTATATGTGGTGAATTTCATGCAGTTTTGCCAATGTTTTGTTGGGTTTTGTAAAGATCCTTGATCCAGTTGCAGGAGTGAGCATCTGAGCAAACCACCCCCTTAAATACCATACCAGTTAAAATCAACTTTGGAAACAGCACAATTCTTAATAAGGACCACAAGACGAGCATTTTATGCCCTGTTTCCTGCTTCTGCTCAAAAAGTTTAGTGAAAATCATTTTTTTTTGGTCAGTGCTACCTGAATTACAGGTAGATTTATTTTATTATATATATTTATTTCGGGGTTATAGGCACTTTAACGGTTTGGTTTGTTTCCTGGAATCACCGGATCACGGATCAAGGATCAAGGATCAAGGATAAAAAAAAATTAACTCAGTAATTAACTAATAAATAATAATAATAATATGAATTAATTAACTAATAAGTAACTAAATACATTTCTTTAGCCAGCTTTCGAATGATTGTTACTCAGTACATGACTCCAACAAATCTTACTCCGCAGGGTTGCTGTTACCTACCAGGGACTGGTTTCTGTATTTATGACAACGGGTAAAATGAGGTCGACAGACCTACACGACTCCTACTGTGTGTCTATTCTAGATGTGCGCACTCATTACAACCCCCCCTACTGAAGCAATCAGTACACTAATTTCAATTCCTGCCACCCACCAGGTGTTCGAAAAGGTTTCGTTAAGGCTTCTAAGAACAAATTCCTCAAATATTACATTTGAGGGGAACATAAGAAATTTCAAAACACGCCTGATCTCAAGAGGTAAATAAAATCCTCTCTGAAGTGAAATTTGCAGGGAGAGAGGAAGCGCTAACGCAGAAATAAAAAGCATGTGAGCAGGAGCCCATTACCGGGAGCCTTCATACGTACTATATCCTTGAGTCAACCCAGGGCTGTAGCCAGATTTTTAGTATAGACGAGGCAATTGATTGGAGTGGTGAAGGCGCGAGCCAAGATTTTTAAATCTAGAGGCTCTGAAATGCTTCTTGCAGCATTTTTCGTGAGATATTTCTTCAAAAAAAAAATCTCGTTCAAGTGTAAAATTGCAGGGGTTTTCTAGTGCTTGGAATAATATTTACAGACTCGCTACTAAGGCCGTGTGGATAATTAAAGATACATTTTATGGAAATTTTTACTAATGCACTTATTTCCTAACACAATATAAATAGATGTTCAGTTGCTGACATCTTTTTGTGTTTGGGACGTACTGCTACTTATGTTTCTTGAAACTTGAGACAGTGGTAGAAAGGCCATGGCTGGCTTTCTATGTAAAACTCACTGTTAGAACAGCTTATAGCATAGAGTTCCTTTCCTTTCACAATTCGATAGTGAAAATCTATTTCATAACAGTAAGAAATTTCTTTAAGGTCATTCCCCTGAAATAGAACCTACACTGAGATTTTTGTCAAACTTTGCCCATGTGTGATTCAATATATGTAAACTGCAAAAATGAAATAAAAAGGGGGGGGGGGGGGGGGGGGGTGCCCATGCTAATTATTGAGATATGATGGGTCCAAATACACCTCATCTTAAATTTTTGTTAATGTAAGCTAAATATTGAAATTGTACTTTCCTCATTTCCAAAACCAAAATAAAATTCAAAGATGCAAGGAACATAAAAAAAAGGCAATATAATAAGCACTCCTGGATATTGAGAATATTTTTCTCTGTATGTTTCAGCAAAAATTTGTTATAGTGATGTATTTTTTTGTTAACAGTTGTTGCTATGGTTACCATACCCAAAGAAACAATGTATTTCTTGCCAATGTTTTTCTCATTTTTCGCATATTTGTAACACTGAAAATTTGCTCATTTTTCCCCTGGATGGATGGAAATAAGATTAACACATTGACTACTAAAGCGGCCATAAACGGCCAAGAAGAGACCACAGACTTGTACCACTTGTGACGTCATCACTGTTCACGCCAGAGGATGTCTTTGATAATCAATGGATAGAGTTGGCAAATGTCTAACAAAGCATGCCTAAACGAGCACGAAACATTAAATTGGACCGGAGATACACACGAAACAACTTGGATTTTTTCCTCCAAAATCACCAAAAAACGCGACCTTCACTACCATTGGCACTCTTTGTCAAAAAAATTCCCTTTTCCCAACGTTTAGGCTAAAACTTTTTCAACGTGAACAAAGACGACTGAAAGGCCAACAAAACCACAAAATAAAATGAGAGAAAAAGGAGAGCAAGAACGGCAAAAAAAATAAAAGGAAAAGAAAAGCCTAAAGTCAGGTGGGTAACTATGTCCAAATTTTGATTTCTGCGCATGCCCGAGAAAAATATTGAATTCGTCGCTTCTACGTAAAAGGGGATGTTAGTTGCCGTGTTTTAAACCAAGTTTTAGACAGTTTGACATTAAACTGTTGAGATAATGGCCAGAAATAGGCATCTGGGATGTTAGATTGACGTTTTTTGGAAAAAGCCCAGTAGTCAATGGGTTAATTAACATAAAAAATTGTGGGGTCCCCATGCTTGTTTTCGAGTTAAGATGATATTTTGGTACCCAGGTCCCCCTCCTTTTAGAGGACCGGATTTGGATATCTATGAACTCACCATGGCATTCGGGTATTATTTTTCCAACTAAAGGTGTTCAGTTTTTTTTTCAATTTCGTGATAAAATCTAAACGAGGCAAGTGCCTCGTCTTGCCTCATTCTAGCTACGGCCCTGGTCAACCCTTTCTCCTGCAAAATTATCTTGTTTCTGCTGATCGCTGACGTCCCCCCCACTGAGACCCCCCCAAAAATATGGCGGCCAAATGGGGGAATTACTCTTGGTTCCTTCATCCGTTTTCCTTTACAATTTTACGTCCATTCCTATTCTTACAACCGAGGGAAACTGGTTGTTAACTGTCTGGAAGTTAATAAACAACTTGATTGAACTGGTTTTTGCAAAGGACCAACACATCATTGTAATATCCATTCATTATCAAATAAATAATATTCTTCACCATTTTGCTCTCAGAATTCTAGGAAAGGCTCAATAAGTCCGCTACTGCCGTGGCAAAATTCATTCAGTAAACTGAAGCGGCCCGCCATTGAAGCTGTTGTTTTTCTTCTAAAGACTCGATTGATTTCTTTCCCGCCTCCAGCGAAAGGAGATGGGCAGCGAAAGTTGAATGTGATAAGAAACTAGCGCTTAATGTTGCTCCAAACCGCGATGAATATAAAGCCATAAACTTCTAGCCTGTTCCTTCGATGGTACTAGTTCTTGCCCTTGATTCTTTCTTTGAAGTACAAGTCCACTGTAATACTTTCTATTGGATATTTTTCGCAAATCGAGCAAGCTAACACCGAAATAACTAAATAGAACTGTAGTTCAATATCTCTTAAGGATAAGTTAACATCAAGAGTGAGCCAGATGCAACGGATTGCCAAGATTAGCGTAGATTTGTTCACGACTGCTTCATCTCTTCGAATCTCCCGCCAAATTTGAAAACGTTGGCGAACGCTTTCAAATTGAAGCTGAAAACTCGTATGCAAATTAGCTTTTAGTGGACCCTACCGCGCATGGGCACCAGGTGACACAGTCCCTTTAATGCCTCGCGTAGCGGGGTTTATAATTCTGTCCCCCAAGAGCTCACAAGAGAGCAATTCTCGTGTGGCCTTTACGGTCATATTTATTTATTTATTTAATTGTTTGTTTGTGGAGTTGGGGGATGGCATGATGTCACACGGCACGCTCGTGGCCTAATGGCTTAAGGCGCTAACTTTAAATCTGATCTTCAGGATTGAGGGCGAGAGTTCTAATCCTAAAGGGTCCTTTTTAAAAAAAATTTATTATTTAGGTTCGAATCCGGGCCGTTCTTTTTTTTTCCCTTTCCTTTTCTTTGTTTAATAACATCGACTTCGACGCAATCTGTGTAGAAACAGGAGCAGCAAGAATTACTCCAAGTTTGTTTATCGATCAAATTATCGATCGAATTTACACGTAGCCTGCGATCAGGCGTTCTTTTCCTTTTCCTTAGAGGAGGGCCTGATCGCAGGTTAATTTACACGGGAAGTGACTTTGTTGGACGTAAATAGTGCGGAGAATTTGGAACAAAAAAACCCCCGGCTTTATTAAATCCGGTATCAACAACAGGAACATGAACGACGACTCAAGAATTTCTCAAAGTACGATCAACATATGGCTTAGTTTTCATTATAGACGTGAAGAATAATTCGCCGATAGATATTGCGAATTTGCCAGGCGGCTGAATGCAAAAATGATTTTAGCTACAAAAGCGAGGTGGTTTCAAATCTTTCGACGGAAAAGCGGGGAAAACAGTACATCAATTTCCGAAACTAAGCGCTACAATTTATTACACACACACACACACACACACAACACATTGTGTTGACATTGTACATTTACCTGATTTGCGCTGCAATTTGACATCTGAGAACACGGCTTCAATTCGATTCGATATGCTTCACAGTAAAAAATATATTCGCGGCTTATTCATGCCGTTGAAAAAAGGAAATATGTTTTCAAATGTTTCCTTTACAAGAAAAGGAAATGTTCTTTGCATGAAATAATATTATAATATTGATGCAAATCTGTAGTAGGAAATTCAGGACATATTCTAAGCGGTGTCACGCAAGTTATTCGTCCACTGGGCAGTCGTTTGTCAAGAAAACAAGGCCGTCAACAGTATAAAAGGGCAGATGTCGGGAGACCAGCGAGCTCCAGTCGATCTCTAAAGCTTGGTTATCACCCTCACACCCCAACAATAATTAATCCCCATCACAGATTTGCGAGGACCCATGCGAGTCACGTATTACTAGTTAAGGTGATTCCTTGGTAAAAGAACCAAACATAGATTTCCGATGAAACTTGGTACACTTTTGTAACAAGTCAAGGAGATAATAAAAACGTGATAAAAAGAGGGGGTCACCGTGCTCGTTTCCACGCCACAATGCTGGCGAGTGCGGTCATTTTGGCCCCTTTTGGCAAAACCATGCGCAGCAAATAAGCTCGATGTTTTTCAATGCAGCCCGTGATATCGCACAGAGTTTGACTTCATTCCATTGTTTATTCACCGACGTTCCAGAAAAATGTCTTTGATTTCCTTTGTATTTACTTTACACTCCAAAGTAGATTCAAATTGGATATGCGCTGTTGGACCGTAGTGGCTCCCTCCGGAGAATTTAGTTAAATTGCAAAAAAACTGATCATAGATTTCTGCCCATTTTTTTCTTGTGTAATGTAGTTACTGTTCTTATTAAAATTATGAAATAAAAAATGGGGGTCACCGTGCTTGTTTAGAAGAAAACGACCATTTATTTCCCAGCCAAGCTTAGCCTGAAAGAAATCCTGTAATGTTCTGTATGTGCGCGCGCTCGCGCTAAATGACGCGTGGCGCGCGCAGTAAGGATGCGCAATGCAATACCAAGGAATCACCTTAAGCTTAAAGGGGCACTGTCACAAGGACGCATGCGCCAGTCTCGCGAGTCGAACTTGAAAAGGTTGGGCCAACTTTTTCAAGTTTGAGTTGCCAAATCCAAAATGGCGTCGACTAGTGGCGGCGGCGGACAGGGTGGAAAGCGTAGCAATTCAGGGCGAAAAAGAATATTCAATACCCCGACAAGAGCCAAGAGAGAGTGGACAAAACCCCATAAACGCATTTATCTTGAAGATAACAGTTTCAAAACATGGCTTGAAGCGAAATTCGTTGCAGGTTACGAAGGATACAGTGATACGATACCGGCAGCAGTTCGAACATTTTTTTTCGAACGGTTAGTAGCAGCCGTTCGGCTTGCTAACCGTTCGGGTAGTGAACGGCTTTTAGCCTTTCGAACGGAAAGCCGTGTTGTACGTTTTCGCGTGAGAGGTCACAGCTGAGGTCACATCTGTTTCGATCACTCGTCTCCTCAACAACAAATGTGTCGCGCCGTTCGAAAAAAATATTCAGCCGTTCCAACGGCTGCTGCTACCCGTTCAGAAAAAAATCTTCACCCGTTCGAAGCTAAGCCAGGTTATCCGTTGAGAAAAAATATTGAGCCGTTCAAACGGCAACGGTTATCCGTTGAAAACTTATGTACGAATGGATAAATCTAAGCTTGGCTGTCGAAAGTGCGTTGCGTTACGGCCGTTGCAAAAATATTTTGTATGCAAATCATGTTTCGGAAATACGTATGCGAACAGCGCACGCTGTTACAGTAATATTACGACTTTATCTGTTTTACAAAATCGTGATTAGAAACAAAATACATGCAAATATTTTCACTAACCGTCATTATGGAATGGCGGCCAAATAATTTATGGTCGACAGGAAGTGAGCAGTTTTCGCGCATGCGAATCCGTGACAGTGCCCCTTTAATTAATAATTAGAGTTAATTTTTTTTTTCGATCCTTGATCCTTGATTCAGTGATTCCAGGAAACCTTAGCTTATTGTCAAATACTGTCACAGACATACGTGAGTGAAATCCATTGCCCACCTTTTTTCACTTTTCCTTAGTAAGGTGGTTCTCTCCTCTGAACCCTGCCACATTTGAACTCCTTTATCTTGTGAAGAGTTTTTGGTAGAAGTATTTTTGAGGACAAGCTCATTGGCGGCGGAGGATGCACGAGAACTTCTTAAAATGCCATCGATGTCAATCTTGTCTCGGGGGATGTTTTGTTTTTGCTTTTCACTTTCTTATAGTAATTTCTGTTACATACAGGATGCTTTCGGACATTCCGCATAATCATGTTTAAAACTGTAAACTGAGTCTGCCTCACTCCACGACCAGGTGCTCCACGACCAAAACAAGTCGCCATGACAGTCGCCATATTAGGGTGATTTAGCAATGACGACGCGACGTCACTTGCATGAGGACGTGAGAGCGCGCGGAATAGTCTGGACCCAACTTTAATTGTCCTTTAATGGGGTAGGCAAGTCGGTAGGCAAGGGGTAGGCCATGGCCTACCGGTGGTTAATTTCCTAAAAAAAATATAATAATTTGGGTTAAAAAATCGCTTGAATACCGTCAAATTCCGATGGAAAGCTTTCCAAAGCCTCCAAGCTTATTACCTAAATGGTTAGTGGATTTATTTCCAGTTGCAATACGATTTAAAACGACCAAAAATACCTTTAATAATCAATGAACTATTTCGTGGTTGTCTAACCTCTCGTCTCCAGGGCTCTCCGGGGGCCAGCTGGAAAATAAGGACTGGATTCTGGACTGGACTGTCGATAGCCTGGAAATTGAACGTCTGTGAACAGGCTAGACTGTCGACTACGTTGATGATTAGCTTAATAAATTAACTTAATTAATTTAATGATTAACTACTTTAAAATTAATAACTGAAAATATAAAAAAATTAAAATTATGAAATATTTTAAACAGTTAAATATTAACTTTATTATATTAGTAGTAGTAGTAGTAGTATAGAGGGTAGCACGTAATAGCGAGGCTAATAAACGTGTGTGTGGCCCTCTAATAAAAAACTCTAAAAACTAACGATATTTATACTATTTACAATACTGAATTAATAAGAAATTACAATAAAAATGCTTAAAATACAATATATTAACTTTTAAAATATTTCAAAATTTAAATTTTTGATATTTTTAATTATTAACTAAGTAGTTTATCATTAACGTAAATAAGTTAATTAATTAAGCTAATCGTTAACTTAGTCAACAGTCCAGTCCAGACACCAGTCCAGACTCCAGTCCAGAGTCCAGTCTTGTTTTCCAGCTTGCCCCCGGGGGAGCACTGGGGATGAGGTTAGACGAGTTAATAGACGACGGTTAGACTCGGTTGTGTACCCTGTTATACATGGTATGTCAACATTTATATATTGACACAACTTTATATTGACACAACTTGTGTTACTCAATAGACCCAAACCACACTCTATAAGAGTTAATTTTTAAAACATGCTTTATTCTATATTCATTTCTCTTTTATTTTATATTTATATTAAATTTTATGTAACTCTTCTTACATAACGGAGCTTTCGTTTGCTGAGAGTACCGCTGGGCAACATCTGCTTCGTGTAGTCCTTCGTGCCGTTGTGCCGTCGACTCTCGACTGTCCTTCGTGTCGTTCGTGTACTGGTGTACTGTATCTTCTCTTCTTCCCTTGTGTCACCTTGTGTGTTGACAGCTGGGCTCAGCTGAGTGGTTTCTGTAGCTTTTCATTCCTCGAAAGATTTGTCATGTCAGGTAAAATTAACACAAGTACTTTTTTATAATTTATTTTTAATTTATTTCCTGTATTAAGCTTATAAGCTTAGCTTAAATATTATGAAGGTCATGTTTATAGTAGATACAAGTATAAACTGCGTAGCGCCTTGAAGTAAATGTTGAGTAAAATGATTTTTGGCACTATTAGAAGTCATAATTGACTACCGACGTTTCGGCATTACTGCCTTCTTCAGGATGACAAAACCGGTCAGTATAAAATGCAGACTGCAGACTGGGTATAAAATGCAGACTAGGTATAAAATGCAGACTGCAGATTGCAGACTTGGTATAAAATGCAGGCTGATACCAAAACTGTCAATTCGTGTTATTCACGAATTATTTTCAATTTTTAACTTACCCGAGTCATGCAATCGCCTTCTGAGTTGAAAACTGTGTCAACTGTCACTTTGTCTTTAAATATGGGATATATTTTCAATGTTTAACTTATACATTTTGTATTAAATACGTTTCATAGCTCAAAAGTCTATAAAATAACGACAACAAGATGGATTACTTGCACATGGTCTGTTGGGTCAACAAACTGAAAGGCACTTTGGGTAGCCCTTCACAACAGTGTCACGCAAGCGCTTTTTCGAGTTTGTCTGCTGCGAAAAGTTTCCTTCTTGGCCCATTCTTTAAAAAAACTCATCAACATTGAAAGGCTATACATTATTCGTTTTCTTTGGCTCGATTTGTTTGCTTTCTTTTCCTTTCTTTTCGCTCAGTTTTCCATAGAGGGGACTGGATCGATAAACCGATAATCGATAACAATCGAAGATTGATATCAATTTCCGATACCAATCGATAGAAATCGATAAAGAAAAAAAGTTGCGAGTTCGACTGATATGATTTATCGATTGTTATCGATTATTATCGATTGTTATCGGAAGCAATTTTTGTCATCATTGTTAATCATTGACACAATGTTGTCTGTAATTGGTTTTATTGAGTCATCTTATCTAGAGTTCTCCATTTTACATTAATGTTTGCTGATAGCAATGAAGCCGATATCGCCTTACATGACCAAAAGTTCTAGAAATACTATGGTCTTCAATGCGCTTTATCTCCGAAACGAGCACAGTGACCCCCCAATTTTTTTGGCCTTTCTGACTTGAGTTGGTCATTATCTAACTGCAGCAAAAGTTAAAAAAAAATCTGAACGTGAGAAGAATTGGGCGCGAACGTCCTTAAGGTGTTTCGATACAGTTTTTTGGGTGCCATACCAACTGTTTTCAACCAGCTTTTTAGCAGTCAATCAATGCTAATAAAACTTTGGCATATAACTATTCACATTATAAAGCATGCAAGGGAAAAGTTAAAAAAAATCTATCGAGCCGTTTTTAAGATTTTCGTAAAAGCGCTCAAAGTCGAAAATTACCCGAAATTTTGTGAACCTTGCCCCGTCCACTAGGGATAAGTCTTCTCGATCGTATACGCGTACTGGACTCAATCAAAATACTCGACTGAGCTTAATCTAAAACGCTGTGTTTAATGCATTCACTCTTACAACGGGCGTGTAGAGAGCTACTCTGATCACTTGTAAACAATGTTCCCAACTTATACTAAATATATTGTACAATCTGATTGGTAGTTGCTAGGTGCTAATCAAATGTCAATCACTTGTCGTAAAATCACGATCACTATATCTCAGACTCAATATTGTCACGCACGGAATTACGCAGTCTCCGACAGAAAAATATAACTTATTGGTGTAAATTTCACATCGATCTGATTGAGGAAAGTCTGCTAAAAAGCTGGTTGAAAACAGTTGGTATGGCACCCGAAAAACTGTATCGAAACACCTTAACACCTAACAGTAAAAAAATGGCTGTAACAGTAAAATTAATTTGCATAACAAAAAATATAATACCTTATAGGTCCAGCCTCACAGGCTGCCTTCTAAATGCGGCCTGATTTTGACATGGAATAAAGATTGATGACTTTAACACTTTGACTACTAAACCGGCCATAACCGGCCAAGAGGAGATCACAGACTTGTACCACTTGTGATGTCATCGCTTTTCACGCCAGAGGATGTCTTTGATAATCAACGGATAGAGTTGGAAAATGTCTAACAAAGCATGCCTAAACGAGCACGAAACGTTAAATTGGACCAGAGATACACACAAAACAACTTGGATTTTTTCCTGCAAAATCTCCAAAAATCGTGACCTTTACTACCATTGACACTCTTTGTCAAAAAAATTCCCTTTTCCCAACGTTTAGGTTAAAACTTTTTCAACGTGAACAATGGTGACTGAAAGGCCAACAAAACCACAAAATAAAATAAGAGAATCAAAGGCTCTCATGAACCAGCTCAGAATGTAATTGATATTTTAATATCAATTACAATGACATTTTGAATGCAGTTGTTGGCCCTTCCCAGTGAAAACCCTTGAATTGGAGGCTTGATAAATAGGGATTCCACTCTATTTATATTGGGCAACAGCCCAAATCTGATAAAGGGGAATTATTTTGAAGCTCAAATGCGTCTATAGGTTCCACTATTGCATACCAAAACACAATAATTATTGATTCGTATTATTTTCAATTTCTGGTTGACTCTGGTATTTACTCTGGTATTTAGGAGGGGGAGGCTGGGCATATAAGGGAAATTTGACCTCCATTGCTGTCCCCACCCTCTGGAATTTGACATGCTAATCAATGATTCATAAATACACAACCAAGTATACTTATAGGGACATAATTTAGTCTGCAGTCTGCATTTGTCGCACACCGTATAATTTGCCAAAGGTGGGGGAGTTTGATCTGATTTGAAATGCAAGTGCAAGTAGAACAATCAAAATGTTTTAATCATTGTGCTTCTCAGTTTACATGTAATATGGACACTTGCACTTGTGTGCCAAGTAAAAACCAGGCTTTAGATGTGAAGGTGCATGTAGGCTTCTTAGTACAAATATTATCTACAATTCATAAGTATATGTAACAGAGGTAATGAATGTTTTGTGTTTATAGACTGATTTAGTCTAGTATTTAGACTGATTTATTCATACAATATAACTTAACCCATTGACTACTGGGCTTTTTCCAAAAAACGTCAATCTAACATCCCAGATGCCTATTTCTGGCCATTATCTCAACAGTTTAATGTCAAACTGTCTAAAACTTGGTTTAAAACACGGCAACTAACATCCCCTTTTATGTAGAAGCGACGAATTCAATATTTTTCTCGGGCATGCGCAGAAATCAAAATTTCGACATAGTTTTTGGGTTTGAAAAACCCACCTGACTTTAGGCTTTTCTTTTCCTTTTATTTTTTTTGCCGTTCTTGCTCTCCTTTTTCTCTCATTTTATTTTGTGGTTTTGTTGGCCTTTCAGTCGTCTTTGTTCACGTTGAAAAAGTTTTAGCCTAAACGTTGGGAAAAGGGAATTATTTTGACAAAGAGTGCCAATGGTAGTGAAGGTCGCGTTTTTTGGTGATTTTGGAGGAAAAAATCCAAGTTGTTTCGTGTGTATCTCCGGTCCAATTTAATGTTTCGTGCTCGTTTAGGCATGCTTTGTTAGACATTTGCCAACTCTATCCGTTGATTATCAAAGACATCCTCTGGCGTGAACAGTGATGACGTCACAAGTGGTACAAGTCTGTGGTCTCTTCTTGGCCATTTATGGCCGCTTTAGTAGTCAATGTGTTAATACAACTATAGTAGAAAAATCCATCAAATAAATTTAAAATAATATGTGCTATTATAAACACAAGCCTCAGATCGATGAAGCCTGTATAGCTTTTCTACACGGAAACTATGAATAAACTTAAGGTCTACACAATAACAAGCAAAAAGGTTTTGCAGCCAAAATATTTAAGCTTATTCAAATACCTTACATTTTATTTGTTTTCGGTTCAAAGCCTATCGATCGATGATCGATCGATCGATGATCGATGATCGATCGAATTGTACACCTTCAAATGCCAAATTACAAAAGTTTAAATTTATATTGAAATTGGAAATCAAAAGATTAGTTCAGTTAAACAATAAGCTTAAGCTTAATTAATTTTTGTTATAAATCAAACTTAGAAATATAACATTTACCTTACATCGATGTTTTCGTTGAAAACGCCAAAGATCAGTTGAATGCTTTCTCTTTTTCGGCAATGTAGTTTGCCTAAAATATTCCCTGCTGGAACCGTCCTGTTCCCGGTGCTTCAATGAAGTTGTATAAACCCCTTGATTCATCTCCAAATGTGTCGATGTACTTCGATAAAGAAACATGATGTAAATTCGTGAAAGAAGGATTTTTCAAACCGAGGAATGAAAGAATTGCAGAATTTATGCGTTTGTTGGCATCGGAACTCCTAAAAGGTCTATCTTTTAAATGTGTAAGACGAGAAAATTCAGAGAAATACCGTCTTGAAAAATCGTAAGCAATCCGCCATTCTGTTTTGTTGTGCGATCGGGCTACTACCCCCGACCCACCCGACCCCCAAAAACTACCAAATATTGCGCCCGCAATGTTGTTTAGTGTTGTGATTTCCCAGGCATTATATTATGCCCTGGTCAGCGGAATTACCAAGAAAAGTTTACACCTATAAACTAACACATTTTTTCCCCAACCATAACAATCAGTTCATTCTTCGCTAAAAGGAGAGCAAGAACGGCAAAAAAAAAAAGGAAAAAAAGCCTAAAGTCAGGTGTGTTTTTCAAATTTTGATTTCTGCGCATGCCCAAGGAAAATATTGAATTTGTTGCTTCTCCGTAGAATTGGATGTTAGTTGCCGTGTTTTAAACTAAGTTTTAGACAGTTTGACATTAAACTGTTGCAATAATAGCCAGAAATAGGCATCTGGGATGTTAGATTGCTGTTTTTTTAAAAAAGCCCAGTAGTCAATTACTCCTAAAACAGTAAAAACTATACTAGGAGGCCTAAAATCTAGAGCGGAGAAAAAAATCAAATCCAAGACCCATCATTGCAAAAGTCTCGTTTTATCAAGACAAAGAGTTCATTCATCAAAGCCCACATCAAGAATCTAAGAAAAGGATCCAAATTTAGAGTAGCCGACGACTTCCCAAAAGAAGTAGACAAAGTGAGAAAAGATTTACAGCCAGTCCTGAAGAAAGCAAAACAAGAACGAAAGCTGGCCTTCTTCAATGTAGAAAAACTAATTATCGATGGAAAGATCTACCGGGGACCTGAAACGAAACGTTTTTCGTTTTATGGTCGACTTATGGAAAGCGGTTAATTAGCAGTGTTATAACAGACAAGTAGTCAATGCCGAAACTTTCAAGTACTTGAGTTTTCTTGCCAAGTTGGAAAGTGTGCCGTCTGAAAATTTAGGCACGTAAGGATTGTCACTGTTATTGTAAGTATTCAGTCGTAATAGTGCGTTACTATGTTACCCCATAGCTTTTTCTTGTACATTTTTACTTGTTTAGTAATTCAATGTTGTTCTGTACACTTACTTTATATTCGATTCAAATTACAAAATATAAATCTCTCCATCGACTTATTCTATTCATTACCGCCTCCGGAGCGATCAAATCTGCAAATTGCACGAAGTATACTTTTGTATGGATAGCTTAGATGAGCCTAAAAATCATATCACTTAATGTGAGAGGCTTAAACAAAACCTCGAAACGAAGACAAGTATTTAGATGGCTTCATCAGCAAAACTCGGATGTCATTTTACTACAAGAGACATAATCCTCACCACAAACTATAAATTTATGGGAATCCGAATGGGTGGAAAATTTTTTGCAAGCCATGGCTCAACACACAGCCGGGGCGTAATGATATTGTTTAAACCGCGACTAGATGTAACGATCGAGAAATTAATTTCTGACAAAAACGGTAGATATATTTTAACAGAAACATTTGTTGATGGATCAAAACTCTTTTTCGTTAATATTTATGCACCAAACGATCAAACACAACAAGTGAAGTTCCTAAGGGACTTGTCTACATCAGTGTTAAACCAAACTGTTAATGAAAAGGTGGTGCTTGGTGGAGATTTTAATTGCGCTTCGAATAATATCAATAAACGTGGAGGGCGATCTTTTGAGAGCAAAAAAGCCGTCATTCAAGAAATTAATGAGCTGACAAACACTTTTGATCTGGTGGACATGTGGAGACAAACGCATCCGAGTGTTCCTGGCTTCACCTGGAGCAATGCATCTTTGAAAATTCAATGTAGACTAGACTACTTTTTCTCGTCTAAAAATATGCTACACCTGATTTATACAGACTGTCAGATAGTTCCCAACATTTTTTCAGACCATTCGGCACTGCAGCTATGTATAAGCCCTGAAGAAAAAGAAGCGAAACGGGGACCAGGATTTTGGAAATTTAATAACTCATTACTTACCGATAAAGAATATATAGAACTTGTCAACAAAAGTATTCCTACATTTGTATCAAAGTATAAAGATCTTGAAGATAAAGGGTTATTTTGGGAAATGATTAAAATGGAAATTAGAGCCACCACAATATTTTTTTCGAAACAAAAGGCCAAACAAAACGAGACGACGAGAAGAAACTTCTACTGACAACAATTTTGTTGCTTGCAAGAGCAAATACGATCCAATTTTAATGACACCATTAAAACTGAAATGGATCGCATCAAGAACAAACTTAAAAAAATCACTGCTAGTAGAACTCAAGGCGCGATGGTCCGTAGCAAAGCTAAGTGGTACGAATTCGGCGAAAAAAATAGCAAAATTAATACTTTTATAACCTAGAGAAAAGAAATCACAAGAAAGTGGTACTATTTTATCTGACCCAAAATTAATCCTAGAAGAAGAAGCGAGCTTCTATAAAAAAATTTATGAATCCAAAAATACCGATCCAGAAAACAAAACTTTTTCATCTTTTTTTCAATCTGATGGCCTTACATTCCTTAGTAATTTAGAAGCGGATCAGTGCGAAGGACTTTTAACATTGGAAGAATGTGCGAAAGCAATTAGCAGTTCTCAAAATGATAAAACACCTGGATCTGACGGCTTCACTGTCGAGTTTTATCGCCGATTCTGGCGTGTGCTTGGAAAACCCATGGTTGACAGTTTTAACTACGTGTTCCAAAACGGATGTTTGTCAATTTCCAAAGACTCGGAATTATATCGCTAATCCCAAAGAAAGACAAGAACTTAGAATTTTTGAAAAACTGGAGACCTTGCTGAATATTGATTACAAAATCGCCACTAAAGCTATTGCAATGCGCCTAGAAAAAGTATTACCAACAATCATTCATCCATGTCAGGCAGGTTATATGAAAGGTAGATATATCGGAGAATGTATCAGAATTATTTCTGATATAATGTCATTTACAAAACAGGAAATATGCCTGGTGCAGCAATCTTTCTTGACTTTGAAAAAGCCTTCGATTCCATCGAATGGAATTATTTGCAAAAATGTCTAGAAGTATTTAAATTTGGTCCTCAACTTCAGCAATGGATAAGAGTATTCTACAATAATATCTCAAGCTGCGTGCTTAATAACGGTTTCGCCAGTGAACACTTCACGCTGTCCAGAGGGGTCAGGCAAGGATGCCCTTTGTCTGGTCTACTTTTTATTATAGGCATAGAAATTCTTGGCAACGCAATTAGACAATCAACTACAATAAAAGGTATTGACATCACACCTGGAAAAACCACAAAACTTGCGCAGTATGCCGACGATACCACCGTATTTGTAAAAGACGATCAATCGATATACAACCTGTTTAAACTACTCGACAAATTTGAAAACGTCTCTGGCCTTCGAATAAATCAATCAAAATCAGAACTCTTATGGTTATTAGGATCAGCACGCCTGTGCAAGGATAAAATCCTGAACCTCAAACTCAGTGAAGAACCGACATATGTTCTTGGAATATATTTTTCGTATAATAACGAACTTGCAACAAAAAAAAACTTTTATGACAAACTTGGCTCTTTAAAGAAAATACTTAACATATGGTCATCAAGAGACATTTCTATCTACGGCAAAATCAATATAGTTAAAACACTTGCGCTTTCGAAACTCACGTTTGTTTGCAGTGTGCTTGATACTCCTGATCTTTTTACGGAAGAGGTCAACAAAATAATTTTCAAGTTCATTTGGAAGAATAAACAGCCTAAAATTAAAAAATCGACGATCATAAAATGTAAAGAAGAAGGAGGCCTAAACATGACTGACTTTACAGTGTTCGATAAAGCTTTAAAATTATGTTGGGTAAAGCGCCTGTGTTCTACTGATGACTCGCCGTGGAAAGCTATTCCAGATTCCCTTCTATCAAGTGTAGGTGGCATGCTCATCTTTCACTGTAACTACGACGCCAATTGTATAAAGCTAAACAAATTGCTACCGAAGTTTTATAAAGATGTAATCGTTTACTGGCAAGAGTTAGTCAATACTGTACCTAAGACGAAATGCGATGTAGTCAATCAAATTATTTGGAATAACAGAAATATAAAAATAAATAAAAAGTCAGTATACTTCCAGAATTGACATCAAGGCGGCATTCAGAAGGTATCCAGTCTTTTAGAGGAACAAAATAAATCCTTTCTTTCTTATCAGTCTTTCCAACAGAAATTCCATCTAAACTGCAACTTTCTACAATATTATGGGCTATTATCTGCAATACCTCGTCCTTGGAAAGAATTTCTACAATTAGAAACTGGAGAACTCTCCTCATCCATGCCCACTATTGAAAGCCTAACGTGCAAAACAATATATAATCTGCTTATTAATCGTAAAAATCTCCCTCCACCTACGGCAGAAAAAAGACTTGTCAAATGTGGTTTTGATCCATCTCAATGCCGTAAAGTGTACTTAATTCCTTTTAGTGCAACAAAAGAAGTCAAATTATCCGTGTTTCAATTTAAAGTGATACACAATATACTCACTACCAATAGCCTCCTCTACAAAATGAAAAAGATCAATTCCCCTTTTTGTCCTTTTTGCCCTGACACCGAACAAACTATTTCTCACTTATTTGTGCACTGCCCATTGGCTGTGTCTTTCTGGAAAGAATTCGCTGAGTGGTACCGCGCACAATGTAAGAAACATATTGCGACAGCCTTTACAGAATACGAAATAATATACGGTGTCTTAAAAGGCTCATCTTCGCTTCAAACCCTCAACCACCTTATTCTCATCAGCAAATACTTCCTGTACATCTGCGCAAAAAATGGTTCCATGGGTCTGGAGAAAATTGGAACAAATTCTCCTTCAGGATAAGGCCAAGCATATCTTTAGTTTTTAAATATCTTTGAGATAGTGGGACGGGATTGGTTTTTCGTATGATTTGCGTACTCATTTCCTCCTCCTGTGGTATATTTGTATAGTACATTGTCAAGCTTGTTACATCCATAGACTGACACTAAAATAGTATCTTGAGAGACCTTTTCCTTCTCTATAAAGTTTATGAAATCTGTTGTATTGTTAGATACAATTTCTGTTTTTGAGCGATCGGCTGAAGTAATTTGTCCACAAAAGATGATATTAATCTTTCTATGTATTATCGTTGGTTTGGGCTTCTTGTAGTTATCGTGGTGCATATCTTTGAAGGGACACTGTACCTCGCACCACATCGGGATAATGTGTGGTCTCAAACGCTTTTTCTAGCACTATTAACGCGTAGTCTACTTGTGAACACAATGCTACAACGACCAATGTGTGTGCGCGAAATTGTAGAACAAAGGAGCATGCAACGTCAGATCTAACCGATAAAGGTATAACTAAATGGTATCAGTTACGGGGTACTAACATTATGCAGGCTTGGTTATCAAGAGGCTAAAGACACAGGTCAGTTCATGTTCTACGCTAGAAAACAAGTCGGCTTTGTAATAAAACAATGTCACGCAAGATCCTTCCGTGCAAGAGCGTCTCAAACAGCCGAAAACAACAAATGTCAGGAGCATCTCAAAACAGTGTCTCTTCTCGAGTGCGCAAACAACAATCGTGTGTCTCTTGAGGGTCTCCCAGGGGTTTTGGGGAACAAGGGAACAAACGCAAAATATCGTAGGGAACAAGGGAACAAAGCAAAAATATCGTAAGGAACAAGGGAACATAAATCTGTTTTAGGGTACACAGGAACAAAAACGCTATGAAAAAGAGGACAAAAACATTTTGATATAAAGGATATTTAAGAGCAGTTAAGAGCGTTTTTCCTCCCGATATTTTATTGATGCACAACCGTGGCTATCATTTGGATCATTTGACCATTTCTTTTCATCGACTTTATACAAGGCTCATTGTGTGAATATTTCAGCCGGGTCAGCTGGGAGTCTGGGTATGAGGTTACTAACTAAGGTATTTTTTAAAATTTTAAAATTTGTTTTAATTTTTTAACAAAGTACTGTCTAGTAAGCAGCACACAGCAACAAAATGTTGTTAACTCAAGGTTTATTTCTCTGACCGGTTTCCAGTGGCGGATCCAGGGGGAGGGTCAGCGGGGGGGGGGGGGGGGGGGGGTCAAAGGTCAGACCTGTGGGTTTTTTTGCTTTCACCATTATCCATAGCAAGGATCTCCAGGATCCACCAAAATGCACTTTTCAGAGCCTGAAATCTCAAATATTTTCTGGGGAGGCCCCCAAACACCCCACATTGGAGGGGAGCGCCCCCATTCACCCCTTGTAGAAGCGTTTAGTGATAACTATTGCAGTCTACTTCCAAAAAATCTCCTTCTACATACTTCACATTTAAGACTCTGGGACCCCCCCCCCCCTATCAAAAATTCCTGCATCCGCCCCTGGTTTTGTCTGATAAGTACAGACTTCATCATTTGGGGCCTACAGATTTAACGTTAAATCCGTGGGCCCCAAATTAAACATCACATATTCTACGCAGGACTTTAGTCATATCCTGCACGTATTTTTGTGGGTGTTTAGTTGTTCACACCCTTACGGGAACGTGATCTGTAATGTGTAAAATAAGTTCCCAGGCATGTAATCTTGTTCAAACTCCGCGATGAAGTCTGTACTTATCAGACGAAACTGGTCAGAGAAATAAACCTTGAGTCAACAAGATTTTGTTGATGTGTGCTGCTCACTAGTACTTTGTTAAAAAAAAATTAAAAAAATTGTTTGAGTCGAAAGATTGGACACTGGAACATTAAACAAGCATTACATGTAGTACTTGTCTAGGGAATGTTGCTTTTTTGGGGGGGAGGGGGAGAGGGGGAGGTGGTATTAAGGGAACAAGTAAAGAAAAACTGTGGGAACACGGGAACATAGGTAAATTTTGGAAGAGAACACTGGAACGTAGGGAAACCCTCTCTCTTCTCGCGCAAAACAACGCCGATAACAACAATCGAGCGTCTCTTCTCAAATAGAAATAGTCGTCACCAATCCGCAGACTTTTCATGCTGAGGGGACTGGGTACTGTAACAAACATCTACCAGAAATCCAGAAATCGCGAAATCGAATCTCAGAACAGAAATAGGAGGCTGCCCTGTGCGGGCAGCAATAAATAGGGTGAAAGGCAGCATTCACTACCTGTTGGGTACGCTAACAGTCTAGCTGTTTAAGTTATAAGTCGGCCAAAGGTAACGTGATTGTGCAGCGGCTAGGCTCGATTACCAGCCACTGTTCGGGAAAATGAGCCCACCGGCTTCTCTCTCCCGAAGACCGGACTCGAGCTCGAGATAGCGGCGGAAATCGAGCCTGAGCAGTGGCCCATAGGCAGGATATGTATGGGGGGGGGGGGGGGGGGGGGGTGTGAGGGGGTGTGGGGGTGCATGATACTCGGGCTATGATAGCATGTGCTATCTCTCGAGCGAGTTTATAGAGGGGTCCTGCCGGGAATATTTTGATATTTCGCATTTCATGCGTTTGATATGCATGAAAAAAACCCGGCTTTATTCAATCCGGTATCAACAACAGGAACATGAACGACGACTCAAGAATTTCTGAAAGTACGATCAACATACAGTATGGCTTAGTTTTCATTATAGAATAAAATCATCTCATGCCGGTTTCACTCATTCCGGTCGCTGGACCGACACGAATGACTCGGACCGATCTGAAGTCTGTATCGGTATGAGTTCGTACCGGTCTCATGTAATCGCGTCATACTTTCAGACCGGTCTCATGTAAACTTAATCGTACCGGTCTGAGTCGTACCAGTCAGAGTTCGTACCGGTATCATGTAACCAGGGCCTAAGAGCACTACAATTTATTACACACACATTGTGTTGACATTAATGTACATTTACCGGTTTGATATCTGAGAACATGGCTTCAATTCGATTCGATATGCTTCACAGACTTCACAGTAAAAAAGATATTCGCGGCTTATTCATGGCGTTGAAAAAAGGAAATATGTTTTCAAATGTTTCCTTAACAAGAAAAGGAAATGTTCTTTGCATGAAATAATAATAATTGATGCAAATCTGTAGTCGGAAATTCAGGACATATTCTAAGCGGTGTCACGCAAGTTACTCGTCCACTGGGCAGTTGTTCATCGAGAAAACAAGACCGTCAACAGTATAAAAGGGAAGATGTCGGGAGACCAGTGAGCTCCAGTCGATCTCTAAAGCCTGGTTATTACCCTCCCAACAATAATTAATCCCCATCACAGATTTGTGAGGACCCATGCGAGTCACGTATTACTAGTTTATTTATTTTTATTTAATTTCTTTCTTTCTTAAAGTTATGAGAGTCAGACCATTAGTTTTGTTTGGTCCAAGTGGCTGTGGCAAGAGTACACTGAAGAATCGTCTCTTGATGGATTTCCCTGAAAAGTTTGGCTTCTCTGTATCACGTAAGAAAAAACTGTTTTATTATTGCATGGCCTTGTAACATTATAGGAGGAGCTGGGGAGACAAGCTGGGTGAGATGCTATATATAGGAACTACTGATGCTCACTAATTAAACAAATAGCTGATGGTCTTAGCCATTGTACATGTCATGTATGGTACTCTTATAGACAATGTTATCAATGATGCAAATATTAGCATGGTCAAAACTCAAAACAGTTACAAGTGGAATCACTTGCATTTACTTATGATTCCTCACTTTATTTTGACCATGCTTTGACATCATACATAACATTGTCTATAATAGTATGTATTACAATGATTATTTCTATGTTCTAAATAAACTTTCAAGGATAATTGTCTCCAGGCTTTGAAATGAAAAAAATTACTGGTCAGGGCTATTTAACCTGTGATGAATTGTTTGCATATTTTCAGACACATCACGAAGTCCACGGCCTGGTGAAACAAATGGAAAAGGTAGGAAAGCACCATTCACAGGTTAATGCTTGAAAGACTGACACCTCAGCATTGAATTCAACGCTCCAAGCAATATATATTATGTAGCCTGTTAGACATCCCTCAACCCAAACTCCTGCTAAGAGATACCTGAAGTCTGAGAGCGATGATTCTGTCCACTTATGTTACATGTACATTTTGTACATTCAAAGAGCCATATGCCCATGCAGGTCATATACATTGTAATATGCCCAGTATCACCGGTCCCATAAATTGCCTTAATTTGCAGCCCGCCAGTTTGTTTGTTTTTTAAATCACAAGCTGCTTGTTCCTGATTGGCTCTTTCCACATTGAGGGTTTTCACTTTAATTTGTCATGTTTTCTTTATAATATAGCTACATCAGGTTTATGTTAATTGCAGTGCTTTCAATGGTAGAATCTCAAACTAGTTGATTCGACAATTCTCGTTGATAGCTTTCGACAGGAGGAAATGCATGCAGTAGAGCATTTATTTAGTCTCGGATATAAATTCCATCAGAGCTTTAACTGTTACAGGAAAGAAATAACATTATTAATCTTACAACAGTTATAAACCAGCAACCGAACTGGCATGTGCAGCAAATTAATAAAAGAAATGATGCAGAATATTTTAGAACTTATAATTTCTTCAATCCTGAGAGAAAATTAAGAATTTCAAAGATTTAAGATGTGCTGGTAATGGTTTTACACCCGGGGTTTTATTAATAGCATCTTGAAGCACCTGACAATACAAAAGCATTCTGTGTGCTTTTGATGGATTAATTGTCATACTACCAACTATATAATCAGTCAAACTATCAGTTGAATTATAAAGGTACTGTATCAAACAAATGCCCGAATTATTGGTGAACAAGTTACATGTATGATCATGATCATCAAAAAATGAGTTCGGATGAATTTAAACTATTATCTTTGAATGTACATGTAAGAGGCCTAAGCAATTTCAAGAAAAGATGAGCACTATTTGCATGGTGTAGAAAACAAAAAGCGAATATTATATTTAAGAGCGACTTCCTGTAAAAGTCGACCAAACGGTGGCACAAGTCAAAAAATTTAATTCGCTCATATTTTGCTCATAGATAGGCCCTAGTCAGAAACTAAACGGACTGTAGTTAGTTTTTCAAAATACAGCTTTTTTCGGTAAAAATATGCGAAAAACCATTTTGCCCCGATTGGGCCCAAAATCGACTTCCGGTTAGAAGAATTTTCGGAAAATTTGATCGCTTTGCGCACCATACTACAGCTATTTTTGAATTTTTAAATAACATTTATATCCTGTCTAGGTCTTCATTGTTCGATTGAATGAAAAATAAAATAAATCTAACTTAGTTTTGAGTCCGAAACAAGATCAAAATCATATGCTAAATTTGCGAACTTGTTGCAAACTAATTTATGCAGAGAAAACATTGACCATTTTATCTATGTGCGATAACTTAAAATTTTGTAAAAACGTTTTCTATGGGTTAATTATACGTTCATCTGATAGGATATGTAAAAAAATATCTGGGTAAATGATTTTAAGTGGCCCGCTTTGGCCCTTGTTTATCCCTTTTTTTGCCGAAAATATGCCGTTTCATGTGTAAACAATGGCGTGAGAGGGCCAGTCGCAATCCGAATACTCGATAATAATCACTTTAACATAGCTATAGGGAAACGCATAAATATAGCTGATCATTAAATCGGAACCTAAAGAACATCTCTTATTGACTTTTTTATTCTACTGATTAGTATATTTGCATTTTGAAACCACAAGTTCGTTTTATGACCTAAACTATGTGTTTGTTTCTCTTCAAACTTTGCAAGTTTGAAACACTATCATATTTTGTTCATTCTTCAAATACTATAAATGTATCGCCCTCTTGGTAAACTAGAACTTTCAGGTAAAGATCAAATGAGTAAATTATGTTCTTGAATTATTGACCATTATTCTCCCTGCAGCATGTTCAACATAGCTAGAGCATTGCGTGACTCTGTTAGCGTGCGACGGGAATAAATATTTTTTTTAATGTTCAAATAGCTAAGTTTATTACTTTCGCTGATTACCACTAATTACAAATGGTTGAGAAGTACAACTAACCAGTTCTCAATGGTTTATTTAATTTTAAATGAGTGATAAATTAATATATGGAGAAATGATCTCTGTTGGTGCGGCCAGTGGTATACAATATGCTCAGTCTCGGCAAGAAAACAATGACGAAAGAAGATAATTAACGAAAATGACGGCGAAAATTATTTTTTGTCTCAATAATGCTACATGTATACAAAAATTATTAAAATAGCACTTTCGTTGTTTGATGAATCCAGTGCTATTTTAATTATTTATTTTTGTATCAGTTTCTAGCTCATAACATTGGGCACCTCTGGTTCCGCTACTGCTGGTTTTCGTTTTCATAGCGACAGCACCGTGGGCTTGGGAGTCCAAAATATTCCAGTAACTATATAGAGGGTCCTGATGGATTCTCAGTTACAAATTAGAATTTGGGAAATCCTCAGTTATCAGTTAAAATTTTAGCCGTTTCTCAGCTATCAGTTTTGACCGATCTCAGTTGATAATGACTCGGTCGAGCCTCGACATTCTTCGGAAGACCCCATATAATCCTTGGAAATCTTACGTTGATTTTCGGCAATCTCATCTTCGGGTGATCTTCATGCAATTGCCAATTTCCGTAAATGTATTATTTATCCCCAAAAGCTCAGTAAGATGTTTCAGTTTAGGTGCGCCGTGAAATACTTCGCAGTTCACACATGTGTCGTGTTGTAAGACTACTGAACTGGAGGCATCATGACACATCTCAGACGTGCAAAATTTGCACTCTGGGATGCTAAAATGTTCAGTAACTGTTCACTCATTTCTCAGGATCAGTCTGATTTGACAACTGTTTGATGTTGCCATGACAACCGCGTGTTTTGACAGGTTGGTTTATCGGCCCAATTATTGAATTTTTGAAGTTTTATCAAGAGAATATGAAGGGTGGTCAAGGGTATTCTCTTGGTTTTATTCATCAGCAACTAATCAACTATTAATTGATTTACCGATTTACTGGCTTCTTTCTGACGTCACGAGATAGAAGATGGTACCGTTTACTTCATAACGTACTTTTATTAAACGTTGACGTCATAATTAACAGCAACACCACGAACCTTATGTTGTAAAGCAAGCTATAGGCTCTCTACTAAAGGCATAAGGCTTTCAAGGAGTCTTATGGGATTCAATCAACTCTCCTCCCCCTGTACAGTCATGGGTGTATAATTTGGGTTAGGGATAGAGTTATAATTTAAGAGGATGTAACGTTCGAGGGTTGGAATATTTCGCAACTCTCATTTCTTGGGACACCTGCGACGGGGTCAAGCTTCTTTCCAGTCAGTTGTTTTTCTTCATTACAGTAGGTGATCCTTTTGAATCAAATTGAACCTTGTTTTCCGAACGAAAGAACTCTTGAGAGCCCAACCCGCATGGACAAAGGAGGAAATGTAACATCGTAGCTGGTTTTCGTTCTCAAGTATTCGACGTCACATTTTCAAGCACATATATATAGCCATATTTCTCTCTGTATATCTGATGTTCCAGGGCACGTCAACTGGTGCTTACCACACGGTGTTGCTCAAGACTGAAATACCTTCAAATATTAAGCATTGAAAAAATGTTATAAATATACATTTGCAAAAACACAGTTTGTTTATTTTCCCAAGTAAAAGGGTTAAAAGGGTCAGACTACATTGCCTACCGTACAATACTGTAAAAAGTTTTTTGAAAACTGAAAAATCTGGTCCCTCGGGCGACGGTAAACGGAACAAAGATGTGGCCTGAACAGAGCTCTCCCCAGGCAGTGATATTGCGCTTAGCTTATTCAGTGGTAAACATCAACTTGTTCAATTATTCCCTTGTTTCTGCCTCGAGCGTGAGTGCGCAAAACCGCAACGATGACATACACCATCCGTTGCATTTAGTCGGTAAAGAGCAGAAAAGGGCGAAGACTGGGACGAGGCAGATGACTGCACGATGACTGGTCAAGGTATTGAGACGGATCGGAAACGTGCACAATTGAAAATGAAAACGTCTATGGTTTTATTAAAAATTGAGCCAAAAGAAGTAGTCATACGGATATTTTGTGAGTTGCCGTTCCAGGGGGTTGTTATTATTGTCGTACCTCTCGGTTAGAGTTATCCCGGTAGCATTAAGGGTATTAAGCTGGAAAGAAAATTGGGTAGTAAGTGGTTTTGTTTTAGAATTGATGCATCTTAGGAGTGAAACTGAATTCGAGTCACACCCATATACAGGTAGCGTGATTCTGTTATCCTTGAGGGGTTCCTTTCAAAGGAAATTACCCACCGTCACCCACCGACGTCACCCCCAGGTTGGTTGCCATATACGAGCAATGAGCGAAATATATTTATTACTGCAGGAGTTTCCTTCAGATACAAACAATCCCGACTTGTTACGCTTAACAATTACATGTAACTGGGAATGTGTTCCCTTTAGAACCCGAACATCGTGTACTGGTCACGCAACGGTTTCCAAGTCTCACTCCAACTGCCGGGTGAACAAAAACTATCTTGGATTGCTCTTATTTTTTAAAGAGTTCACAACTAGGTAGTTTATATTTATAGCCTTGGCTTGTTTTGAGGCTACTTGGACGGAATTCTCAAAATAACTCATGCTATTTAATAGGTTGTTCAACCGCAATCGGGTACGAAAAAATAAAAACTGCTAAAAGCGATGCCATAAATTATAATTAAACGAACAAATAAAACAAAAATGGTTCCACTGTTTTTCATTTACCTTTATCTACATATCTTCCTGTGATTAATTGGAAATAACATTTTTTATCAGAGCGAGTCTCCGGTGAATATAGCCGTGTCACGCCATTGTTTACACATGAAACAGCATATTTTCGGCAAAATAAGTGATAAACAAGGGCCAAAGCGGGCAACTTAAAATCATTTACCCAGATATATTTTTACATATTCTATTAGATGAACGTATAATTAACCCATAGAAAACGTTTTTACGAAATTTTAAGTTATCGCCCATAGATAAAATGGTCAATGTTTTCTCTGCATAAATTAGTTTGCAACAAGTTCGCAAATTTAGCATATGAAGACCTAGACAGGATACAAATGCTATTTAAAGATTCAAAAATAGCTGTAGTATGGTGCGCGAAGCGATCAAATTTTCCGAAAATTCTGTCTAACCGGAAGTCGATTTTGGGCCCAATTGGGGCAAAATGGTTTTTCGCATATTTTTACAGTAAAAAGCTGTATTTTGAAAAACTAACTACAGTCCGTTTAGTTTCTGACTAGGGCTTATCTATGAGCAAAATATGAGCGAATTAGATTTTTTGACTTGTGCCGCCGAAAGTCGATTTTACAGAAAGTCGCTCTTAAGCGGCTGACGCCCATGGGGCGGCCGCTTCAAGAAATACACAATTTTTTCATAGTCACTAACCCCAGACTTCCACGCGGTTGACATGACGCAATCACATTCAGTCTAAAATTAGCCACCAGAGAATTTCTCTTCCACAGGCTTTCTGTAGAATTTCTTCCTACTTTTAGAGAGAATTTCGATTTTCGTATCGTGTAAGTGCTTTTTTCATGTTTCTTTAACCCATTGACTACTAGAGATTTAGCGCGCGCCACCCCTGAATTCCCTGGAGCTTTTTCGGGATTTGAGCGAAATGTGCGAGTTGAAAAAATAAACCATATGCGCAGTAAATACAGACACATGATTAGCTTCTTTAGTACACTTTTATTCCAACTAGACAAGTTGAAAGACCAATTTATAACTACAAAAGGCCGTCGGCCTTTATAAATTGATCTCATTACAAAACTTGAAAACAACGATAACATTTTCTTCACTACCGCACGCCATTTTAGAAACTCGCGAAAGCACAGAGACTTTGTACAAAAGACAAGAATATCTCAAATTACTCTGGTAAAAAGTCGGTTTTTATCTTGGTCAACTTATACTTTCATTAATTTTTGTATTACAGAGGTATTTTCTTGCCGCAAAAAAGCGGTAATTCGAGATGATAACATATTACTGATTGCGAGTATTTATAAACCACGGCCAAAATCGCTTTCGAAACTAAAAAATTTATACGGCTAAATAACACTTAGAATTTCTCGTTGGTATTATTAATAAAACCATTCAGAATTATTTTCAGAAATACTGTGGTCATTTCTCAAAAATACTCGAACAAAATAGTCTCCCACAAAGCGAATAAGTTTAATAAACAAAGGCGACGAAACTCGCCGTAAATTAGCAGATCAAATATCACCGCGTGCTAGACTCAAGATTTGTTGTTCATTCAGTTTACTTTGAAAACCTAAAATTCCGCGTTAAAGATGAACAAATGAAAGAAATTTGAAAGAAACTTTGTTTGATATTAACTTTCATTCAAACTGAAGCCAAGAAACGTGTCCAAAAGCATAATAATATTTAGGAAAAATCTGGTGCCGCTGTGTTCAATTCGCTGTCAAATTCGTTGTTTGTTACGTCCTTGAAGCAAAAGTTTTGGACTTTTAACGATGACTTTTGCAGTCATTTGTTCAATCGATCGCTTTAAAAATCCTTCCAATAATTCCATACACATTCAAAGAAATAAAGTACATTTGGCAAGAATCTTGGCGTCCGTTAGTTGAAACATGGGGTCAAACACATGCGCAGTATAGAGCCGGAAGTCCTAGAATCCGGTCATGGCGGATCGCTTTATCCCAGAGGTCCTTGTTGGCCGCTCCACCACTGGACAAGGGTAACGAGGACTCTGGGAACGAGATTGGTCGAAAAAATGAAGGAAAAAATAGCAGTATGGAGAGAAGAAGCAAATGAATTTTCAGATAAGAGAGTATCTTGGGACTGGATTAAATATAATGTTCGTTTGTTTTCCATTGAATGCTCTAAAAAGCGTGCCAAGGCAAATAAGAAAGAGGAGGAGACTATGCAAACAAGATATCAAGATGCACAAGTTCAATTCCAACAAAACCCATGTGGAGAAACTAGAAAGGTACTGTAAAGGAATGTAAGATAGCTCTAGAAATGTTTTACGATAAGAAAACAGAAGGAATACTTGTGGGATTGAGGGCAAGATGGCATGAACAAGGGGAAAAAAGCAACAAATATTTTCTAAGTTTAGAAAAGAGAAACCACACAAGGAAACACATCAGGAAGTTGTGTCTATAAGCGTGGTAATTACAACAAATTATATTAAGCAAATATTGGACTCGACTTGTAATAATATTGATTCTCTCTTGAGAGACCTAAACATTCCTAAGCTGAGTGAAGTACAAAGAACAAGTTGTGAAGGATTAATATCTAAGGAGGAGTGTAAAAAGGCGATAGAAATGTTTGAGAATGGAAAACCCCGGCAATGATGGAATACCTGTTGAGTTCTATAAACAAATGTGGGACTGTCTGGGAGATCAATTGACTGAGGTTTTTAACTACTCCTTTCAGCTAAAAGAAATGAGTACTACGCAAAGACAAGCAATTATTACTTTGATTGATAAAAAAGGAAGAGATAGAACTTACTTAGAAAATTGGAGGCCAATTTCTTTTTTAGTAAATGTAGATGCACAAATCGCCTCCAAGGTAATCGCTATAACAGAATAAAACGTTGTCTTCCAGACATCATTCATCACAACCAATCTGGCTTTGTCAAGGATAGGTTTATTGGGGAGACAGCTCGCTCAATACATAGATGTTATTGAACTAGCGTGAGGTCCGTATTGGGAAAATATTGGTCGAGTTTTTTTTGCAAGTTTATGGACCGAGCCGAAGGCGAGGTCCATAAACTTGCAAAAAAGAACTCGACCAATATTTTCCCAATACGGACCTCATGCTAGTTCAATAAAGTTTTTATTATAATGGCTTTTTTAAAAACTTGCTGATAAATTAATGCAGCCATTCTCGGCTAACACGCGCGCGCCAAAGCTAAGCATAGTCTTGCATTTTTCAGGCCACTTTGCGAAAAGTTTAACCGAAATTGTCCGCCAGACATGAGGAAACATGTTTCTACTTAATAGAAAACAATTTTGCAAAATACGGTCCGTATGACCAAAATATCGGTCTGTATTGCAAAATATGGACCGCTCAGGGAACCAATCAGAATGTTCCTTTTCGTCGTGGACCAGTTTGCCATATAATAATTGATATTATTGATCACACAGAGCGTTCTAAATTTCCAGGAGTGTTGTTATTTATTGATTTTGAGAAAGCCTTTGACTCGATAGAATGGAATTACCTCTATGCCTCATTAGAAGCTTTCAATTTTAGGCCTGAGTTGATAAAATGGGTTAAAACATTTTATAAAAAAAATGTGTCTAGTTGTGTATTAAATAACGGTATAACCTCTTGTCCTTTTAATTTAGAAAGGGGAGTAAGACAGGGAGATCCACTATCACCTTATCTTTTTGTTGTTGCTATTTGAAATCCTGGCCATCTCAATAAGATCGGATGCTAACATCAAGGGTATTACAATTGATGACAATGAAACAAAGTTGCTTGCATATGCAGAGACATGACTGCACTGTTATCTGATATCCCTTCCGTGGAGAAGATGTTGGAAAGCCTTGATGTTTTTGAAAATGCTCTGGACTGAAAATGAACGCTTCTAAAACTAAAGCTATGTGGATTGGGACAATGAAGAACTCTTCAGAAAAACCTTTGGGATTGGAATGGTGCACTACTGTTAACAATTTGGGAATTCAACTCTCTTGCAATCAGGAATTAGTAATATCACACAATTTTCAGGAAAAGTTAGAAAAAAATCCAAAAAATTATAAATCTCTGGAATATGAGAGGTCTGTCTTTATTTGGGAAAGTAACAATCGTTAAAACATTTTGATACCTAAACTATTATATGCATCTTCAGTGATTGAAACTCCAGCGGAAATAATAACTCAGAGACTCAAAGGAGTAGTACAGAATGTAATTAATGAACACCCCCCCCCCCCCTAGGCTTTTCTCGATTGGCATAATTTGGGAAAACGAGCATATTTTTGGCACTTTTTAATGCACATGTTCGTTTCAGGGGTCACGCATTCTTATCTAACTGTTTCTTTGTCTAGTAGCAAATATGTGACCCTGCACAGGAAAACGTACGTTAACGCTTATCCGTTAAACGGGTAAAAGCGTTAGGCATCCGTTAGTCATCCGTTAGTCATCCGTTAGCCATCCGTTAGAACGCTTTCTCAAGAACGTTAGAGGCGTTAGCCTAACCGTTAAACGCTAACATCAGACCGTTAGAACGGACAGCACAACCGTTAGCAAAAATTTGCATCCGTTAGAACGTCTGGGAGAGCCGTTAGTAAAAACCAACGTCCGTTTAACGGGTAACATTGCCGTTAGAAAAAAATTGACATCCGTTACAACGGCAGTCATAGCCGAATAGGTAGAAGGACAGTAAATAATGCGTACACAATGTAAAACGAGAAGCGCTCTCCGCTAAAGCGAGGTCGGACACAGTACCGTGCACTCGATACTCGATAGTATCGATCAGGATCGAGTCGAGTATCGGGAACGGAACGGTTCATTTTATCCGATTCATCGAATTCGATGTTGCGGTCACGTCAGAACTTTGCTTTATAAAATTCACCAAAGCGCGTGATGACCTTGTTTTCTTTTCATCCTGATTCAGTTCGCTTTTCTAGAATGAGTCTCCTGTATTAATATAAATACGGTACCGTGCAAAATGTGTATAAAAGTAAACTTTATAATCGAAATTTCATTCGCTTCGACGTCGCGCGGACGGCTAGATAATTATGCGCACTGATTACAATCTTGTGGAATGTAAACAAACATTGAACCTTTCACATTTTCGCGGACTACTTTTTGCCGGTTTAAGGTTTATTTTCAAGTAAATTGCTTTCCGTGAATGAAGAAAATATTATTTTCTACCATTCTTTCGGTTTCTATGAGTGAAATATACTATGTGTTGAAACTTTTTTTCGAAGGAAACGCGCTCCCGCCGCTCCGACTGTTTGTGTCGCGTCAAACATTCTGTCACGCATTGAACATTGCGAGTCTTCCCTTTCAGTAAATTCAAACTCTTTTATAACGCTATGACCTGATGAAGAGTGAAAATTGTAAATACAAGACGAGAAATACATAACCACGTTCCGAGAAGTTTGACGATAAATTATGATTTTATGCGCTAGCTGTTGACTCTCAGAGTCCGGGATTTTAAGCACAGGCTAAAATCCTTTTAGTTAGCCGTGGGTAACCGTTTAACGCTTTCACGGCATCCGTTAGAGTTTTTGCTCAACCGTTTAACGGCTCAAGCCATCCGTTAGAATACATTGCGCAACCGTTAGCCGTTAGCCATCAACCGTTAGCCGTTAGCCGGTGGCCGTTAGAACGTTAGGACAAAACGTTAGAACGCTTTGAAGGCCGTTAGCTATCCGTTAGCTATCCGTTAGCTATCCGTTAGCTATCCGTTAGTTTTTACCCGTTTAACGGATAAGCGTTAACGTACGTTTTCCTGTGCAGGGTCACATATAGTATGTAAAGCCTTGATCAGACCAATATTTTTCTAGCAATGAGGGTTTGTACTCTCACCCACCACCTTAGGTTGGGATGGAATGAAGTAGAGGGGGGGGGGGGGGGGGCTGACAGCTACATGCCATCTACATGTATATTGATGGGGAGGGGGGGGGGGTGTAGGCTTTTCTCGATTGTGCCAGTAAAACTGGCACATTATGCTACTAGCAGTGCTCGTTTGTTGTCTAAATTATGCTCGAATTATGCTGGTTTACAAAAATTATGCTAGTTTTTATTAAATTATGCTATTCACAAAATACACTAGAAAGGTCAAAATTATTCAAAATTTAACTTTTATTGTTAGCGAAAGCAAGTTTCTAACTTTTAAATGATCACTTCTTTGTCCTGAACTGTTCTTAACTTAACACAACATAAAGTTTACTTATGACTCTCAGCTGACGCCATTTGGATTTTTGATGAGAGAAGACAACAATAATTATTTAGAACCCATATTGAAATGTGAGCTGTGGGAACAGTTGAATTTCATTGGCTCAGCTTTAATATAATTACGTTTGTTGACTTAACAAAAGGACCAAACCAAACAAATAAATTTCTGAATCGAGCGGTGAACGTAAACATCGAAATAACCGATGGAATTAAAACAAATGCTGGATCGAATAAAAATAATTCTGAATCCAGAAGACAACGATAATTATTTAGAACCCATATTCTTAACTGAGCAATAAAAACACTGAAGAAGCCAGCCAATTTCGACTTCGCTATAAACCGGACTAACAAGAGCACAGCTGAATGAAACGCATGGAGAGCCAAATAAATGTACGCAAATTAACTTAAAAAATAAGAAAAATATGTTCCTTCCTGAAAATTCCTTATTATCCCAAACTGTTTTGTAACCTAATTTGAAGCTTCAGCTTTCAGTTAAATTGCGTGAAACAAAAATTATTCAATATATAGCTATGATGTACTTGTTGTTAGTAACGTACTACAGATCTTCGGCGCATGCGTAAATTTACATGTAAGCACCTTATTCTAGAAAGAAAGCTACCACAAGGAGAAAAGAGCGTCGTCTGAAACAAATATATATTTTGCTAAATTCAAGTAATAATAATGGAGATAGATCACCCACGTTTTGCGTGGTGTGCCCGTGTGCCCCACGCAAGAGTCATTAATTAATATGAATTAATTAATTGATTATCAAAGTTTACGGCTTAGGGTGTTATCGCGGGTGACCCCACAATAAATCATCACATAAGTACATTCTGTACTAAAAAGGATGGAAAGAATGATACTCAAATTTTTATGGAAAGGACCAGATAAAGTCACCAGACTTTCAGTTATAAATTCGATAAATAATGTCTGTGGTTTGCTTGATTCACAGCAGTTAATTCCCCCATGAATGATGTAGTTGTTAAATTTAATTATGCTTGCATGTGCACTGTCAACAAATATTTACTTTCTGTTCTGCCTAAAAAGTAAACAAAAAAAGAACTTACAGTGTATTGCAGGTCTGACCGACAAAATCTCAACAAAACTCTTGAAAGCTACTCGTAAAATAACACAACAGGAACATAATGACATAAACATGACAACATAAGGAAACAACTGATCTTTTCTTTATGTCCATGTTGTTATGTCCTTCTATAGTTTGAACCAGGTCTAAGCCACCACATGTACGCATTGCGGACTTATTTTTTAATGAGGGTAACACTTAACAGTCTTGCGACTGACAATTTGAATTTAGAAATGTTGGTTTTTGAGGAGGGAGAAAAACCATAGAACCCAGAGAAAAACCCTTTGAGCAAGGACGAGAACCAACAACAAACTCAAACTAACCCACATATGATGCTGGGTCCGGGATTTGAACCCGAGCCATGTTGGTGGGAAGCAAGCTCTCTCGCCACTGCGCCATCCCTGCTCCCTGTATACCGGTAATTAAAAAATTAAGTTATATGCATGCAGCGACCTCAACAATTATTGGATGTTTAAGATTTTTTTCTTTGTTTTAAGAGTATCACTTTACCAACCGTGAGACCTTGCAGAGGAGTATTGATGCTGGTGAATTTATTGAGTCAGCAGTTTACAATCAGAATCTTTATGGAACAAGGTAAAGTAGCATGTAGGCTGGAGAAAGGGTACTCCTATTTGAGCTGTGCAACAATAACAAATTTATTAAAAACCAACACAGAAAAAAGACTTCCGACCTACATGTATACAATGTAGTACTGTATTTACCTACGGATAGGTTGCACCTGCAGATACATTGTAAGCTGCACCCTGAAATATTGCAACTCATTTTTTTGCCAAAAAATAGCAAAAAAGTGAATGGAAGCTAGTACTAAGGAAAAATTAAATGAAGTTTTTGCCATTTGAGACGCAAACGTGAACATGCAAAGTCGTAAATAAATATCAATTAATTGAACAATTTATTTCACCGAACTTTGTCACACAAAGTATAAACATGGCAAAATTCGCTAAACCGGAATAAAAACCGCATTTTTTAATTTAAATTCTAGCCATACATATCGTGATCAATAATAATTATATCAGTGCTCGAAATTAGCGGTCGTCCACTGCGCTTGGTGATTACGCTAAAATGTAGGGCGACATTTTTGTTTTCGATCGATCGGAAGGAAATCCGACACGCGCAAACTGCTGCGAGCAGGGGGAGGGGTTTGTAAAGATTTGTCGCGTCAAAAAACACGTGTGGGAGAGGGAAGGGAAGCGCGCGCGCGCTGGATGGCGTGTGATGGCGCGTACTGGGACAGGCCTTACGGTACGATCATGTAGCGAAAAACAAATTCAAGAAAAACTTTGGAAAAGATGTTCACATTCTCCGACTGTGGCGAACGTAATCGAAAAAAAAATCAGGCAAGTTGTACTTCAATCTATCGACTTCACATTTGGTTTGTCTGGTTGTATGAAAGCAAAGGAAAGTTGTGATTCAAGCGATTTTCGGATTTTGGTTCAAATGTTTTGCGCTCGGAGCTGCCTCCCTTGTTAAGAATATATTATATAGGGAAAAAAATTTGTGGGTAGCGGTCATTACTATAAGTTCGCGCAAGAGAATACAAATGAAAACACAAGAATTAACCAAGTAATGATTCATTTATTCATTATTCTTTATTAATCCTCTCAACTTGTATGCCCCCTGTGCCGAGACGACTAAAACGTGTTTCGGGCAACCATTTTTCAGTAAAACTAAAGGCCCGGTCGTCCGAGAAAAAACCACCGGACAACCCAAGTATAAATCGATCGAAGTACTTACATTACGTTTCTGTGATGTCCAACAGAATAGCGAAAAGAAGTTATTAATTTGACACAGGAAAATAGCTCTAAATATAGTGGTAATCTTCAGGTAATAGATGGAAGCAACCAAGATTTTTAAAATCAACTGAATCGAAGTTTATACACGCAAGTAGCTCACGCAAGCGGCATTCACAGTTTCTGGGTTCAAATCGCCCTAAAATGCATTGCAAGCTTAGTAAAAATCTTGAGTACTTCATGTATGCTGATGTGTTGTGTCTCTGGTTACTTGCGATCGTGTTTGGCTCACGTTTGCTACAAAGTTAGTGGCTGGAAAGTCTTAATATGTAATTCGTTTGTTTTAAAGCTTGTTTTGCAAAAACATTTTGTTTTGTTTTTATTTTTGCAACCATAATGATTCTGAACACTTTTAAAATTTTAAAACTAGCTTCTAAGGCAACTAAAAATTTGCATTTGGCGACTAATAATTTCGAGTTCTGGTGACTCAGACATGTTATAAGTGTTGAACCTTGACACTGAATAAAGTAAACAAGTAGTTACATATATACTAACTTTGTGTGAAACATTGTGAATTTATTATTTGAATTAATGCACTTCAGAGAATTGTGAAAATTGAATCAAAACCCATAATTAGGCAATAGGTCAGATAATATTTTAAGGACAACCAAGCAGTCATCAGGGCAACCAAAGTCAGGGGTTTGGTTGTCCGGCATTTGGTATAAGGACAACTTGGAATTTCTTTTAATTTCGAGCACTGTTATATCATTATATCACACCTCTTTCTGACTTTTGAGCCAAAATAGCACTAGCTGTCTGCTAATTACATTAAGATGCCATTGCTTGTGTGATTTATTCTAAGATAATTCCTTAGAAACAATAACTGCAACACAACTCCTTATATATATATATGTCAGAATCAATCATTCAGTTCAATAGACTGGCGATATTTTCAATGAAAAAAATCAGCCTGCTATTTTTAAAACTAGAGAATTTCCGCATTTGCACGTCAAGCATTTGTCATAACTACCCTGTCCACTTCCTCCAGTGGGAACGTGGTCATATACAGGTATGAAAGATTAATTGACAATTATTCCATGAGCGCGTGTTGCACTTTTGTGACCCTGGACCTGTTGAAATTTAGTGAAAATTATCCTGATGCCGGACCTGTCGAAATTTAGTGAAAATTTCCTTGACCCCGGACCTATCGAAATTTAGTGAAAATTTCTGTGACCCCGGACCTGTCGAAATTTAGTGAAAATTTCCTTGACCCCGGACCTATCGAAATTTAGTGAAAATTTCTGTGACCCCGGACCTGTCAAAATTTTAGTGAAAATTTCTGTGACCCCGGAACTGTCAAAATCTAGTGAAAATTTCTGTGACCCCGGACCTGTCAAGATTTACAGTAATTAAAATTTCTGACCCCAGAAGCATCAAAATTTAGTGAAAATTTCTATGACCCCAGACCTGTTGAAAGTTAGTGAAAATTTCTGTGACCCCGGACCTGTCGAAATTTAGTGAAAATTTATGTGACCCCGGACCTGTCGAAAGTTAGTGAAAATTTCTGTGACCCCGGAGCTGTCAAAATTTAGTGAAAATTTCTCTGATCCCGGACCTGTTGAAATTTAGTGAAAATTTCCTTGACCCTGGACCTATCAAAATTTAGTGAAAATTTCTCTGATCCCGGACCTGTCGAAATTTAGTGAAAATTTCCTTGACCCCGGACCTATCAAAATTTAGTGAAAATTTCTCTGATCCCGGACCTGTCGAAATTTAGTGAAAATTTCCTCGACTTAACTGTATTCATTAAAAAAGTATATGAATACTTTAATTTTTGTATTTCAAATTTAGCTCATACAAACTTGAAGGCACAAAAATGCCAAAATCGTTCCTGAATGAATATGTTCCAGAACACATATACCCGAACTAAAATCTTTAAAAAAAAAAAGATTTCAAGACTGTAAATGTTTTATTTTTGAAAATGATCTTGTAACAACAAGTTTTTATTTTTTCTGAGCGGTCCATATCCCAAATCCTTGAATTTGATTGGCTAAGCGCACGCGATTCAGTACGGACCCCGAGTTACGGACCGCTCCGACCACTGTGCAATTTACTCGGGTAAAAAAATTTGCTTTGCTTCTTAAAACTGCCAGAATGCGTTTAATATTGTAAGACCCACAAAAACATATTCAGGGTTCAAAATAAAATCACAGCTTTTAGCTTGAATTTGTAGGCTTTTTATGTCAAGGCTCATTTTTTTCCCGGCTGTCAATAATGGATGACCACGTAGTAGTTGAACTTTTTTTCACTTTCTGCGATTTACGAATTAACGGGAATCTGCCAAGAACCCATTGCCTAGCACGTGACCAAAATCTTCCTGAATTGAAATTTCACTTTCTTCCTTGAGAAACCTTGAAATTATAAACTGATTTTAAAAAGATTCCGCACATATCGCATGCTTTGAAATGCTAAAATAATGTAAATAATTAATGTGTTTCGTTGCGACAATTCCCTTCCAAACAAAGCATTGTGAACGGCTTTAGGTGTTTGTTCAAGCGTAAAATATGCAACTTTGTCTAGTAGACAAACCGTCACGCTTCTTCACTCACAAACATGAGAAATCCGTTCTGTCGAGCAATATGAATACAAAACTGACTTTAATTTGAACGAGTGAAAAGGCTTACAACCGGCACTAAACAAGTTTTTGTGCAAAATAAATCTTGATTACACAGTTCCTTTGGCTATGTTAAATGCTTCATATAACAATGTAGATAACAAACGCAATAAACAACACAATGTTTGGCGTAAAGGGGGAACACCTCTCCGCAATCGGCATGACAGACGACTTCTATTGCATGATCCTAAAGCCTTACTTATCTCCCCAGTGCCAAGACCCGCACTGGATCGGACAAGTTGTAGGCAGATCAAAAGCTAGCTTATGCGACCTAGAAGCCTACCTCTATAAACGGCACTATGAGCTGAAACCTCCGGCCAGCATCGTGCTAGAGGAGGCAGATCAAAAGCTTACGCGACCTAGAAGCCTAACTCTATAAACGGCACTACGAGCTGAAATCTCCGGCCAGCATCGTGCTAGAGTGTAGGCAGTTTTGACTTGCTCAAGCCTACTTATCTCCCCAGCACTACGAGCCGACTCCACCAGCACGTGCTGGATCGGACAAGAACACAGGCAGATAAAGAGCATAAAATATCGCTTGCTCAAGCCTACTTACCTCCCCAGCACTACGAGCCGACTCCGCCGGCACATGCTGGATCAGACAAGTATGCAGGCAGATAAAGAGCATAAATTAATTATCGCAATTCAAACGAGCGAAAAAACAAAGCTTGGGGAAGTCGCTGCGAGACTTACAGTACTGTGCAAAAGTAATGCAAACGTATTTCGACGACATTCGTTAATTGTTCTCGCGAAATTTTGCCGCGATTTAACGAAATTTCGTAATCACGAAAATTCGAAGATGCGAAATTTCGCGAATTTTCGAACTAGCGAAAATTCGCGGACTGCGAAATTTCGCGGATTTTCGAACTAGCGAAAATTCGAGGAAGCGAAATTTCGTGGATTTTCGCAGTTGCAAGCGAAATTTCGAACCATTGAAACTCGAACAAGCGAAAAACCAAAGTGGAAATTAGTACATGTAATTACAAAGGGAATGAAGGCTGTTTACACGTAAACTGTTTTATCATTTGCCGCGTGCTCACGAATGACAAGCGGCTGGGCTGGACCTTATCGTGTCTTCGCTCGCTCGTTATGTTTTGTCTTTCGCTCGGTAAAAACAAACATTGTTCAGTATCGTGTCTTTGCTCGCTCGTTATGTTTTGTCTTTCGCTTGATTACAAAAGTGTTTTAATTTGACTCTTCGGACAATAACGACAAACATTGTTTAATCGTGTCTTTCGCTCGCTCGTTATGGTTTGTCTTTCGCTCGAAAACAAACATTATTTTTTCGTGTCTTTCACTCGCTCGTTATGTTTTGTCTTTCGCTTGATTACAAATTAGAGAAGTGTTTTAATTTGACTCTTCGGACAGTAACAACAAACATTGAATTATCGTGTCTTTCTTCCCTCGCTTCGCTTATTGATGGCGAATTCTTACATAAACAGAGTATATACACCTTATAATTATTCGATGGTTTAACACATAATACGCGCGGATATTTTGAGAGCAATGAGCAAAATGTCCGCGCGTATTGTATGTTAAACTATCGAATAAGGGATTTATTATTCCACTGACGACCCAAATACTAGTAAGTCAAAATGTACACTCTAATAATATCACTGCTTTATTACATCTTATAGTTAACATACAATATTACTTATACCACATGAATGCTAATTTCTGCTAAAATTTGATTTATCTCGGTTATCAGTGAAATTCGAAACTCAACGGTGCTTTTACTTTTACGTCTATTACACGATTGTACGATCGTAGAAAGAAAAAAATCCTAATCCTAACATTAAAAGAAAGATCACTATGTTAAACGGCTATCTTTTCCTATTTTCCTTAAGTTTTGACATCGTTTCCCGATTTCGTGTGTAGTTGTTTACCTTTGGCATGATTGCATCGGAAATGACGATACAGTGTATGGAACTTAATTAAACGTAATTTAAGTGTGGGCGTTTAGTAGGAACAATAGACTTTTTGGACGCAATCATGAAATAACATTTTAATTGTGTTTCTCGCCCACTATTTTAATTAGTGTTTTAAAGGTGATTCTCGGACTGTAACACAAAAAGTGTTTTAATGACTCTTCCGACGGTAAGAACAAACATTGCTTTATCATGTCTTCGCTCGCTTGTTATGTTTTGTCTTTCACTCGATCAAATTAGAGAAGTGTTTTTAATGTGTGTGACTCTTCGGACGGTAACAACAAACATCGTTTTATCATGTATTCGCTCGCTCGTTATGTTTTGTCTTCTGCTCGATCAAATTAGAGAAGTGTTTTTAATGTGTGTGACTCTTCGGAAGGTAACAACAAACATTGTTTTATCGTGTCTTTCGCTCGATCGAAATACATGTATACGGCAAACGTTTTAAATTGACGCGGGGACAGCAACAACAAACAATTTCATGTATCTCACTCACTCACTCTTTTGTTTTGTTTTTCGTTCGATCAGAATATATAGAGAAGAGTTTTATAATGTGACTCTTGGACGGTGAAATCAATCTTTTTTTATGTTATCTTTCGCTCGCTCGTTATTCTTTGTCGTACGCTCTATCAAATTAGAGAAGTGTATTATATTATATTGTACTTTTGGCGAGCGAAAATTCGAACGAGCGAAATTTCGCTCGAAGTATAGAACGAAATTTCGTTGACTGCGAAGCGAAATTTCGCACCAAATTTCGCTAGGTCCTGCGAACTTTCGCTCGAAAGTTTCGCAAACCAAAACGAAATTTCGCTAGGTCCCGCGAAATTTAGCTCGAAATTTTCGCAAGCCAAAGCGAAATTTCGCAGCAGTTAAAACAATAGGCTTCCGAAATTTCGCCGAAAATTCGCTGAAATTTCGTTTGATGCGAAATTTCGTTCATTTTCGTTCATTTTCGCCGAAAAGCCCCGAAAAGCTCCGAAATTCGTCGAATTACGTTTGCATTACTTTTGTACAGTACTGTAACTGATAGCGAACCTCGAGAGGTGAACCCAAATTTATTGATAATAACAATCAAACCTCCAAAGGAGGGAGGGTGGGAATTACAATTTAGAACACTGAAATAAGTCCTTTCAGTAAGCGATACAGCTAGCGAATGATACTTTGGACTTTAAACTAGAGCTTTTATAGCCAGACGGATGTCTTGATCTAGGCCAATGGCGAATTACGTACCATAGTAAATAAGGAACTCAATCATGTAGTGCTCAATGAGACATGAATGGGAATATTCTATAATCCAGCCATACAGAATGAGTGATATAAATGTACTAGACAGTGTTGCAACATGTCTAGGTGAATCACCATTGTACTCCATTGTACATTCCAGACAAAAGGCATAATGGTACATTCGCGTCACATTCGCATTACTTAACAGTTATTCTTCGAGGACGCGCTGATATATATAACCAACGAGGCGCTTCGCCGAGTTGGTTATAATCAGCTCATATCTGGCAAGTCCGAGAAGAATAACTGTTTTAGTAAATTTTCAAACACTCAAATAACCGGAAGATGCAAAAAAAAAATTCCGCTCCAAGAAAAATACATGCCTACAAATGTACAACAAATGCAACTGAACGAGCACTGCATGCAAGGAAGCCTGAAACAAACTTTGTTTACGGGAAGTCCCGAACTGAAACCAATACAAATCTGCACACATTTAAACTGAATGAAAACCTGTTTACACTACAATTTTAAGCTTAACCTATTCAGTATCGTTACCTTGTGTTGAGAAGAGGCTTGTCAATTCCAGCTGGAGTAAGCTTTCAAAATCAACACAATAAATATCGGGAACGAGAAAGCATAAATATCGCAGTTGATCGATCGTAAAGCGTTGGTGATGGTACAATCGAGGAGGACCCGAGGAGGACCCGACTCCATCCATGTAGATATTGACGCTTTCCTTTGCGTTTTACTTAACAGTGAACGTGATTTTAACTGGCTCAGTTTCGCTGGTTTCAACACAATTAATTCCGTAGTCGTGCACGATTTGCTCGCCGTAAACAACCCGTTCAGCTGTTCATTCACCTTGTAAAATGAATATAATGTTCAGCTCCACAATTATTTCTGATCTTTCCATTTTAAGCTAAACCATTTGCACAATTTTCCAGAATATACCAAACTTTAGAAGACACAGAGCGAAGATTAAAATTCTGCGTGCTAACGGCAGACCGCGCCAGCAGTTTTTGCCGCCGTTTTCATACAAACCATGCTTCATTTAGATTGAACTGAAAAATCACTCAGTTGATTTAGAAATTTTTAAAAAGTAATACTGAAGTTTAACATAAAGCTAGTGATGTTTTTAATCAAACAATTATTCCATTCGCCCTTGTTGGATATACAAGTACAAGAAATTCATCATTTTTCCATATTTGGTCAACTTAAGGATAATGGCTCAGATCCATAGAGGAGGGAACCAATCAGAAAGCTAGAAAATCATTATCCAGAGGTACAAATTTACTAAATGAGATTATACATTAGTTAACAATACCAACCCAACAGGGCCCTAGAGCTTCTCGCTCCATTAACTGCGCTTTACAGTTTAGCTGTAAAGCTTTATTGATTACACGTGCAGAAACATAAAGGCGGTAACGCAACGGTTTGTCTAGACAAACTTGCATGTTTCACGCTTCAACAAATGCGTAAAAGAGTTAGTCGTTCACGGTGAACAAGAATTCTCCATAATTTTTCAACTTTTGCAGCACGCTTCAAATTTCCAAACCTTTTTCTACTCTTTCTACTCATTTTAAAATGTTTCCAAAAAGCTTTTAAAACGTTTCTTGGCTGCTTTATTGTCTGTTATATTACTATAACATTACATACAGCGACTTTGATTTCAGTTGGCCGATCAAAGCATGACATTTTCTATTTCTTCGGTGAAAAGTGTGGTCAAAGCACTCGGCCATGTCAGTCTGTTTGTTCATTTCCCAAGGCTGTACGAGCTAAAATATTTCCTGAAGTTTATCAGCGTACATGTATTGAGTTTATTACAGGAATCGCATTGAAAAAAGCAAAGACAAATGTCCCACAGCAGTGAACAGCAGTGTTGTTGCAAAATGTGCTAAATTTGGCGGTGTGACCTTTGCGCGTTATTCGATCCCAGCGGGGAATCGGCTTCTGGTTTCACGCAAACTGCGGACTTTGGCGAGACCTGGCATGACCTGACTCGTCCCCAGTCGTCTCTCTTGTCTCCTATTAATATTTAACCTTCCCAGCATCCCCCAGTCCCCAAGACGCTCGCATATAATATTATTAATAGGAGACTGAGAGACGGCTGGGGACGAGTCAGTGGCGTTTCAATTCTGGAGGGGTTTTCCCATTACAGTGGAACCTCGATATAACGATGTGCCAAGGGACTGACCAAATTAGATCGTTATATCGGGAGATCGTAATAACGAATTCCCGATATAACGATTTTTCGGGAAAAGAGCCAAAAATATCGTTATATCGGGGTTAAAATAATTGTTAATAATTGATTTTTCATGTACTGTATAAATCCCATCGTAACAAGCTGTTGACAGACACGTTACAGTCCTTATGCAATGAGAACTAAATTATAAAGGATTTAAAAGTATTGCCCGGGAGTATTGTCATATCTTTTCAAGTGTTAAGCCTCCTTTTTCATCGCGCGATGATTGATTTTATCGTTATATCGGGGTAAATTTTATGTTTGGGCTGCCAGATTGTGATCGTTATATTGGGAATATCATTATATCGAGTATCGTTAAATCGGGAGTTTTCTCCATACATTTACTGCAACATTTGCCGGGCTGTCAAATGTTGATCGTTATACCGAGAACATTGTTATATTGAGTATCGTTATATCGAGGTTCCACTGTACACACTGTACATGGTAAACATGACAGCCCAGTATACGCATGATGTAATAGAGAGACACCATTAATTTGCTCTTCGTATCTATCATAGCGTGGGCAGAGTTGTAAAAGTGCGTATTATCCTGTATAGGTTTTGAAAGAAGACCTTATTAGTGGGCGTTAAGACATCTATTCTTGGTAAAAGTAGGTGTTCAAATGTTTATTTGGCTTTTAGTTGACGGCATTTGGTTAGATATTACAGTTTATACGCAGAAAGAAACATGGTTGAGATGACGCAACCCTTGTGATTTGTTACATGGTGGGTCATGGTGAACATGATTGACATTGTCTAAAATTAGCCACTAGAGAATTTATCTTCCATATCGCGCATGTATGACGGGATTTGGTTAGATCAGTTACAGCTTCTACAGACTCTACACAGTAAACTTGACCTAAGCTCAAACTTAAACTGCCAAAATATTGCATCACGCAGTCACGTTTTTCGTCACGCAGATTCGAAGTTGACTCTTAGATTTGGCGGGGAAACCTCAGAGTACACTGACCGAAAGGGTGGAGGGTGCATTGTTCTTTCTCCCTCAAGGTGAAATCGGCCCGGGGGAAAGGTACTCCCAAAAAAATTGGGTGGGGGTGTGCCGCTGGGCTATAAAAACCCTTACCCTGTACCAGACCACAAAACGCTAATTTTGTGACCCTGTTCCAGACTAAATGTTGAAAAAAGATACATGTACCCTGTTCCAGACGATTTTTAACAATTTTCTTTCTAACCCAAAAGGCTAAACTACTAAGCAGCACTGAGAGAGTTGTAGTTGTAAAGCTTCTTTAATACTCCTACGCGTTGCGTTTTGTCTGACTACTTCATCTACCCTATTCCAGAGTATCCGATTACCGATCTTCGTGCCAACTTCTGGGAAACTGATACCCTGTTCCAGACCAAAAAATGCCTTTTGGTATACCCTGTTCCAGACCAAAATGCTCAAAAACCATACCCTGTCCCCAGCGGCACGTACCTATATAGCGTATATAAGGGAGTGCCCCCCCCCCCCCCGGGAAAATCGGCCGCTTGTAATCCTTTCAGGGGTTCTTGTTTGAATTACAGATAGATCTCCGTGTTTAGACTCATTTCCTTAGTTTTAATCATTTCTTTTCGTTTCTCTTTTTTCCTAAACATACCTTCCGTTAAGTTTCATTCAAGAAAGAACTTAGTGATTACGGTAGTCCAGAAAATAATCCTTAGCACGTAAGCCGTAAGCTTATAAATCAGTTGTGCTGTACGTTGAAACTGAATGCAAGCTTTACAGTTTGTCAAGGTTTCGCATAAAATGAAAAAATTATTATAAATTGCCATTGAATGGTAAAAATTAGATTAACATGAGAAATGAAATTGGTGAAAACTGAGAAAACAGCTTTGCTCGAAAAATGCTTTCAAGAGTATTGAAGATTGTCCTAAAATTTGCCGCCGATTGCGACTTTGAATGGTTTTTGTGTTAAATTTGAAATAGCTTCTGACATTTCAGCTGCTTTTAGTGGTGAAATTCCGTTTGAGTCTCCATCGTCTGTTCTTCACAGCTACGTAGCTTTCTGTAATTACATATTTTGGTGTAAAAATTAATCATCTGAGTTTCTTGTTATTTTGGATTAAATTTTATTTCTTCGGTAGTTTTATAGTAGCCTGCGTCGCAGACGGACTTGACCGCCGGTAATGTCCGTCTGCGAATTAGTGCAAAAATCCTTGTTCTAGACCCCCAACGACGTAACGAAATACCGGAAGTGCCTTTCGAAATCCCCTTTATTCTGATTGGCTATGGTAAAAGGCCTGACAGGCCTGTTCGAAGTTCGTGACATTTGCCGTTCCCTATTGAATTCGGTCTTCTGACCTACTTTGCCCTTCAAGAGTGTTTCTAACGGGCAAGATATGTTGTATTATGAGGAGGATTTTGAAGTAGAATAGCTATAGAGCCATCGATTGTGTTCACTCTAGCAAATTTTAAGAGGTCACGTTTGGTCTCCTGTCGGGCAAACAGATATTTACAACGCGTTAGTTTAGACAAGGTGAAATCACAACAATAACACTTGATCATATATCAGCGACTGCGACAATCGGGAGACACTGAAAGATCAACGACTTTCCAAAACCCGTGGGTAAATTTCCCCTGGAAGAAAGATTTGACCGCTTCTCGTTGTTCTGGGAGTAGCTCCGTTAATTCAAACTGAGCTTTCTCTGACCGCTTCGAAAGCTGCACTCCATTATATCTTCAGTGATTTTTTTTAATACTATTTTTAGGCTCGCTTTCCGCTAGCTTCCAGCCCTAGCTTGCGTGAAATTCCCTTAGCCAATCACAACCAATCATAGCTAATTGAACAATAGCTTTATGTAAAGGCCAATCACAGACAAGTACTCAGATCCAGGTACGTCGTTGGGGGTCTAGAACAAGGATTTTTGCACTAATTCGCAGACGGACATTACCGGCGGTCAAGTCCGTCTGCGACGCAGGCTAGTTTTATAGCGACCTTGCGATAAGTTAAAGGAATACGCTGATTACTAGCATTATGAAACCAAGTAGGAAAAAAATAAACACGTTATTCACTGGCCTTGGTCGGTCCATATAGGGAAAAACTGTGCCCTTGGTCTCAAGTACGGCCCAAGGCCGCTGCGGCCGAGGGCCGTACTTGAGACCTCGGGCACAGTTTTTCCCTATACAGACCTCCCAGCCGGCGAATAACATATATGTTCTTTTCCCAAAAAATATCCTGATTTGGGACAAATGACATCAGTTAGGTCATCAGTGACTTGCAGGAAATCAGGTCAATAGATAGAGCTTCTGATTAGATTAGTGGATTCCGAATTTGCACAAGTGGAGCTTGTTGTACCACAAAGAAAACTGCAACTCAAGTGAATCAAATATATATCTTGCTCCATTGTAGTAGTATTTGAAGGGTTGTTAAAAGCAAAAATCTTGTATTTAAATTTTCCATACGTTTCTTTAAAATTTTAACTTGGTAACATCATAGGGGAAAAAATGTGAATGACAAAAACTAACCATACCAATATGTTGTGTAACGCAATGATTGCATTACACAACATAAAAACAAAGCGCAACAAAATAATAACAATAAATATTATTATTATACGACATAGCATTTTAGAGTGTGAATACGCACAAAGACGAGAGCAAATATGAGACCGTATTACATGGGTCTCAGTCCCCCTGACCGCGCGCGACGGAAAACACTGTTGAAAGCCTATATTTTCGGAAAGATATTATGTCGTATAATAAACAATTTATTCAGCGGAAAGTTGTGTAATACGGCTGGGCATTTTTACTCGTCAGTGTTTATTTTTTCTCGCCTAAAGGCTCGAAAAATAAAAACTGACTCGTAAAAATACCCAGCCGTATTACACAACTTTCCACTGAATAACCTCTATTTATTACATGATAGCAGTTACAGAGAATAAAGAAATAAAATTAATATACATATAACACATTACAGGAGATTGCGAACAAGGTTCATTGCTTACATGTGATAATTTATAGAATGATATAAAATTATTATTAATAGTATATATAATAATACAATTTACATGTATTTCAAAACGGCTAAGTCTTAAAGGGACACTGTCCCGACGTATTTGCTCAAAACTGTTATAAATGCACGAAATGGTCCCTAAATCTATGAAATAAGGACTTAATAAACTATAACTAAATGATAAAAAGCAATTTCTTCAAGAAATTCCATACTGCAACACAATTTTGCAAAATTTCAAAGATTTCCGAGCCAAACTTGAAACTTTGAAAAACTGACATCCTGACGTTTTTTCAAAAATCCATATTGCAATCCATTTCCATCCTCGCTGTCGCTAGTCATCCTCTCTTCCTAATGGGTTCCTGTCATTTGTCGGGTGCTATTCTACAGAATCAAACCATTATTGATCAACTTCCTATGATCTAGATATGTTTTTGAGCTTCCTAAAATCATGCTAAAATCAGGACAGTGTCCCTTTAAGTGACTTAGTGTATAATGTACATGAGTAATTAGGAATAATATCAATAATAAAGAATTAAACAAAGTAATAACACCCAAAGAGAGAAGCATTGTCCCCTTTCTAAAGAAAAAACTTAGTAATGGTTCTCAATCCAAAGTTTGCATTTCAATTTTCAAGCAAAGCAAAAATTGAGCTTTAAAAGATTTTGGTCGTTATCCATACAGTCCATTACTCCAAAGAGTTTTTCAATCACAGATGGAGAATAATTAGAATTCATGTTTGAGTTATTAAACCAAGTTATGTAGCTTTATCAAAAAAGTCTGAGTAATTTGGCATTCTACGTAAGAGTGTAATAGAGTCGGGCTTGTCGCAGTATAAGCATTTATATCCGTTTCAATACCATATGAATGTAATATAATTATTATTCTTTCTTGGTGACATAAGAATACGGTTAATCAATCTTTCATACATACATGTAATAATGTAATAATTGTTTTATTAAATACTTCTCTAACTGACTTCAGTGTTTCCTCCAGTCATGATTTGTAAAAATTACAAATCAACTGAGCAACTTTTCAGGCCTTTTTTCATTCACTTCATTTAGTTTGTAGGAAAAACTAAGTGCTGCAGTGTTCCTTTTGTAAGTTTATAAATGAAACATGAGAGGAATTTCAGAATTTCCTTAAATCAAATTTTCTGTATCAAACATTGTGTATTACCATACAGTAATAGATCAAGTTATTGCACATGATGTTTTGTTTAATTTTGACAGGTTATAAATGATTTTATAGCCTCCTTGATGTGTCAAGCATCCATTTGATTGCACTCATATTTACTTTTAGCTATATTTCTTTTGAACTTTATGTTTATAATTCATTTTGAGATGATTTAGTGTTTCCTTCTTTTTGGTCAACAAAATGGTCTCTAAACATAATGTTTTCAGTGGTATATTTTGTGAAATTTGTCATGGCAGTGAAATCTGAAAAATTAAATGACAGAGGTTAAACTGCAATCGAATAAAAGCTAATAACCAGTGTGTTTTGAACCAATCAGAAAGCTACAATGTAGCAATGCAATAACCAAGATTGAAATAAAATACCTTTTAACATGCTAAATATTATCTTCTCTAAACAATAGAAACTTACTTGTACAAACACAAATATCATGCTCGCAGTCCACCTTAATTTGAAGATTATTTATTTAGCAGTTAAACATTATTTTCTGATCTATACTATGCATTAATTTTTTATTTTTTGTTTTAGTAAAAAGGCAGTGCAAGATGTTTTAGATGCAAACAAAGTTTGCTTACTAGACGTTGATATGCAGGTACATGTACATGTATGGACTCAGACATTGCATGCAAACCCTAACCCTAATAATAAAATAGCTATCTGTGTGAGGGTCCACAATAGCAGGGCTGCAAATAACTGCCGGTCATCGGACAATGGCCGACCAAAATTTGCCAATGTCCGATGAAATCCCAACTGTGGCCGGATATAATGTCCAGACAATTTTTTTTTGCCTTCCAACGCTAATTAATGCATTATAACACGTTTTGTTCTAAATGTAAACTAGTTTACTCTGCATTGACAACGCATTAGATTAGCAGGTTCGCTTATCAAGCAGTACTGTAATATGATGTCTGACCTTATTTTTGTTTTGTCCGACCAAAATGGTGACTTAGTTGGACATATGTCCTTTCAAGAAAAAATATTATTTGCAGCCCTGCAATAGGGATCTTCAATTCCACCTTCCCTACCAGTTATTTTTTTCATCAATCCTGCTATCCTGATGATCTTTATCAGCAAATCCCAATCCTGAACATTATGTTGCAGACAGAGATTTTGTTTCAAATTTGTTCTTTTAAAACAAACGGCAATACCATAAAAGCTCTATTTAGCCCCCCCTTTGGAGGTCAGATTTTGTAATAAGCCCCCTCTCTATTAAGCCCCCCTCCCCCTTCCGTCAGGCTGTTGTAAATGACTTTTCAGCAATATTTTCTGGCGTTTTAGTCACTTTGTATTGAAACGTCTTTAATTTCCAGAACTATCGTTAACTTAGGGTATAAATGACATTGCATTTGTAAGACGGTCATGCATAATGCATTTCTTGTTCTGTTTTAGTTACTGGTGTAATAGTAAAGTTTGAAAACTTAATGTGAATTTTCTTGAAAATTTATGATTTGAAATAAGCCCCCCCTCTCTAATAAGCCCCCCCCCCCCCCCCCCTTCTTGAGGCCTGAAATTAAAAAAGCCTCCCGTGGGCTTAATAGAGCTTTTACGGTAATCTGGAGTTTACTGTTTCAGTTGTTTCAACAAGATGCCTGTTGGGCATTCACTCCGGCCATTTTAGGGGTGTCTAGAATTGTAAATTCGTGTCCCTTAGCAAAAAGTGTACCCTGCGAGGGCCCTGTGAAAGCCCTGCAACAGGGCTGTAAAAACGAAGAACCTTGTTACAGCCCTGTGACAGCTCGTAAATTGGCACAGTTAGCAAGGCTGTTTTCTACCAGGTAGCAACACTGTAACTGCCCTGTCATGGTATAGCCCATTCTACTACTAACAGTAATTCCATGTGGCAGCCCTGTGACAGACCTGTAATTACCCTGTCACAGGCTGTTTACAACCCTGTCAGCTAGACAGCCCTGTTACAGCTGAGCTCGTAAATTGGCACAATTAGCAAGGCTGTTTCTACCATGTAGCAACACTGTAACAGCCCTGTCACAGATTTCACAGCAATACATTTTACAGAGCTCCTGAAACAGCCCTGTAGCAGCTTGTTTACATACCTAGTGCAACCCTGCACTAATGTTCTGCCAGAATTGGCAGCACATAGATTAAAATGTACATGCATGTAACTACATGTATTGGTTTATATCAACCCTGCTTTTATAATATATGTGGCACACCAACATTGCTGATTGCCATGATTGCCACAAGATCAAAGAAAACATTGATTGGAATTGTATTGGAATTATTTGTTTTATTCCTCAATTATCTGGCTGGTGTTATCAACAATAATATTGCTGCTGTATGTATACTGGTTTATAAGTTTATAACGACAAATTTCAAAATTAAACAATAATTTTTTTAAACCAAACTAACCTTTCTTTTAACTGCTGTCAATGTCTATATATACGAGTACAGTGTTAACTTGGCACACTAGATTAAAGACCAACTGAAACATCAAGCTTCTGTTCATAATTTATTGTACTCACTGAAATTGTAGGTTTTTCTTATGTAACATATTCATTTAGTGTCATTATATCCACAGTTGTCATTTTCCAATATTACTTGCTGCCATATCCCACTTGGAATTAAAAATACTGTACCATGGTTGTGAATTGTTTTCCACCTAGCTTTTTAAACATATTGTTCCCTGTAGTGACTGTATACTTCAAGGATTTCTGCCTCAATTAAACTACAACAAAAACACAAAGCAACATGTGATTATAAAAATCTTTGACAGAGACTGCTACATTTAAAAGCAAAGAAGTAAGATTCAAATCAATTTCTAATACTGGGTGGTTTAAATGCTTTCTTGGTTCATTGATATAAATGGACAACACAATGGAGCTATGCATGTGCAAAGAACAACCGTTGATTACACTGAGATAAAAAACCAAGCAGATTATTACAAAATACTTCATCTAAAGTCTTACTTCAAGAAGCCATTACGATTATCTATACTTACTTTCTTTCTCTGAAGTAGAAGGTCCCGATTTTGTAGCTTTTAAAAATCATATTTCCAGGGGAATTTCTCAGTATTTATAATTTGACAAGCATTTGACCGTTGAAATCACACACGCCCATTTTGCAACCAGTGAGGCATCATGGGACAGATCAACCCGTTCCCAGCGTCTTCTCAACCAGCATTCAAATCCAAGATGGTGGCTTGTGTGGAGTGTACTTGCGGCTAAATACAGGAATCGATCCGACATCTCATTGGACGAGAGAACAATGGAATTAATGGCGTGACTGCTGGAGCATTCGCTGGAGCAACATGAGCGTGGTTGACTCGGAGATCCTCGGAGATATCATAAAGAGCAGGAATCATCATTTCACGAATAAGTTTACTGTACATGCTTACTTTATTTAATTTAATTGGGTGCATGTTGAAGTTACCAAGCTCGGAGAAAGTATTGAACAAGTACCAATAGTATTTATGGATCAAATCCTGTAATTAGCCGATGCTCGGCGCAAGGCTAAACTGAGGAATCAATCCAGTCGGATTGATTCCTGTTTTTGGTGGAGACAAATCGTGGTTGTGTCTCCATGTTTTTGTTGGCTGGAGCATCTTCATTGTTCAGAATTTTGATAACCTCTTGCTCCTTTTCATCTCTCAGGGAAACAAACAAGCTATGTGCTGCACTCATTTGTTTTTCGAGCTGTTTCAGGCCAGAAGAAGAGGTGCACCGGTCAACTTCTTCCATTATTTGTAGTAATGTGCCTTTTATTCTACTCTTTGAAGTGCCAATTATGTCATCTGGACGGGATCTGATGCACGTTAAGATGTTTTCAATTGAAGGGTCAAGTCGAAAACTATGCTAAGTGGGCAAACGCGCTTTGCTCACTTAGCATAGTTTTCGACTTGACCCTTCAATTTCTTGTTGGTGACACTTATTGGTACTGGTACTCTCAGCGTCCTCACTGGGAAGTTCTGAGGAGTCGTGTAAGATGCTGTGCTTTACAAGGTGGATATGCTTGCAGATAGTACTCATTATGAGGGAATCAGGGCAGGTGCAGGTGAACGAATGGATACATAGTTGACACTTTATGCATGCCATGTTACACGCGTCCTTTTCTGGGCACGGTACAGGAGATTCGGTGACCTCATAATATGTCTTGCCATTTTCCGAAAGAACTTTCCATTTTCCATCACCGATAGTGTCCACAGATTCCAGGCTATGTGTATGCCGTGCACTGATCATGTTGATACGGTACGTCAGCTTGCCCTTCGTCATCTTGATCAGGCTATCAAATCCCATATCACGAGCGTACTTCAAGAGATTGACCAAACAAGTATCCACGCGCTTGTTCACTTTTCCTTTAAGGTACAATCTCTTGAAGACGCGATGGAAGGCCTCAACATACATGTTTGTGTTGATTTGCAGATCAACCATGTCTATAACAGTAGGCCCAGTTGACTGTTGAACCTTTTTGGGAACCCACTCTTTACTAAAGTATGCATGGAATTGTTGACACTTCGGAGTCTTAAGTCGCAGGAGAAGGGCGTCTAAGCACTCCTTAATTCCCGAAAATACAAAATGTCACACAACACACCTGTTTGGGGGGTAAAGGGCTTTATTAAAACCTGCATACATAAGCCCGCGAAAAGGTAAACAATGCTCCCAGAGGAGAGGGAGGGTGGGTAAACTACTTTGTCGCGCACGCTGAACGTCTAGCTCGCTCAACATGCACATTCGCTGTGACTAGTACAAATGTTCCCACGCCAAGTTATCGCCCTATGTAATTACACGTCAATCAAACCGACACTGGCAAACATTAGCCAGACGTAATTAAACACGAATAAAGTATCACATTATTCTAATCTTAATTCCCGAAAATACAAAATGTCACACAACACACCTGTTTGGGGGGTAAAGGGCTTTATTAAAACCTGCATACATAAGCCCGCGAAAAGGTAAACAATGCTCCCAAACCTCCCAAACAGGGGTGTGAGTGTGATACGCAATGCCTGAAACAGGCTACAACAAAACAGTGTTTGGTATGTTTTTGTTTTTAGGAAATGTTCGCTGCCATAGTGGCAATAGTTTGAAGTCTATATGCAAAGGATGTGTTAAGATATCGTTCATAGGCCGTAGATTTCCAATCGCCTTGTGCTTGAATCATAGTGTGCGGCACGCCCGCTTTCATCGCAAAGGTTGCGCCACCTCTGCGGAAAGAGTGACCCGAGTACTTGTCCGCAGGGAAACCAGAACTCTCTAATGTTTGTTTCAGTTTTGTCGTGAACGAAGTATGTGTATAAGGGACATGCTGGGATCCCTTCGCGTACATAAAAGCTGGGCCCTCGGGATCTGCGGATGAGGTTAGCTGAAAGGCTTGTTGCAAGGCCGTCAGAGGGCAGAGATCTGAAGAGGATAATTTTGGCAGAGGAATTAACAGTTGTTTCTGGTGAAACTGAATTGTCTTCGACCAGCGGACTACAAGAATAACGCCCCAGCTGCAGAGGATCACATCTTTTCGTCTTAAATGGCGTTCCTTATCGAAACCTGCCACCGAAGGTGGAAGGAGATTAGATTTTCTGAAGAAACTGAAGAACGCAACTAGACAGGCTGCCCAGAAAGTACGGTCCGCAGATAAATCCAGATTAAGATGGGCTTTAATGGAACGCAAAATGTTTGGTGTAATGGGAAGCTTTTGTGTGGTAGGTTTTCCTTGTGTACGTTGTATACCGCGTATGATCATATGGTAGCGCCAGTTGAGCAATGGTTCTTGTAGGGGGTTAGGGAAGCCATTCTGAAGGTGAAGGATGCGAATAACATTGAGGTAGTTCGGAATACTGGTCGGGGATAATGTTCTTGCGAGAAAGGCGATGTACCTGAGAACTGTGGTAGGAGTGCAAGGGACCATGGTGTAGCCAAAGTATATGCAGAAACGAACGAAGGCTCTGAGCTGAGACTTATATGTCGCTTTTGTTGACCGTGCGAAGGTTTGATTGTGGTAGATGCGGAGATCCTCGTCTAGGAGCGATTCTTGGACAGCAGCAGGGCCTGAATAGGCAAAGCAGACAAAGCATTAGATGAGATGTGTGAATGTGGTGAATACCATTTGATAGTACCGGCAGTGTGTAAATCTAGGAATTTCTGGCTGGTGTTGGGGTCTTGCAGGCGTGAAAGCGTGTCCGCGACAAAATTGGCTCGAGAGGTTACGTAACGTGCCGTTAATCTGAAATTATTACATGCTGTAATCCAAAATATCTCCCGTAACCAGGCCATATAGTCTCCGCGCAACGACTGGTGCCTTTATTGATAGCATACAGAGTTACAGTATTATCTGTGTAAACAACCATCCATTTGTTGTGCATTTGGTGTTGCCACCGGCGAAGTGACAGAAGAACAGTGTACAATTCAAGTTTGTTAATATGATACTCTTGTAGCTGGGGGTGATCACGCACCCAGTTGGTGTAAAACCAATCTTCATGAAAATGTGCGGCTCCACCAGATAAGCATGCATCAGTAGAAAATTGATCAAGTGTTTGTGGTTCGGTGTCCACAAAGAAGGTAATACCGTTGAACGTTTCCATAAAGTCGATCCACCATTGGAGATCTTTGCGCATTGTTTGTGTCAATCGTTTGTGGTGATGCGGTCGCTCAAGGGTATTGATTGTATCTATTATTCGGCGAAGAAAAGTTCTCCCGCCATATATAACTCTCGCTGCAAAGTTTAGCTTGCCTGCAAGGCATTGTAATTCCCGCTTTGTAAGTTTGTTTTTACTGCTCGCTTCCTGTAAGGCTGCTTTAATCTCGCGTATTTTACGTTCGGGCAAAATTAATTGCCTCCGCACGCTGTTTATTTCAATTCCTAAGTAAATAAGTGACTGAGTTGGACAATCAACCTTGTCCCAGTTTATAGTGAAACCCAGATTTCTGAGCAGGTTACACAGTTCGTGAAAGGCTGTCCAACAGTCTTGCTCTGTATCAGCAATTATCAAAAAATCATCCAGATATGCTAGGACTGTAAAACCCCTACGCGACATCATGCGTGTGACAGATTGGGTCGAATCAGTCTGTGAAATATCCCAGGCGACCGGCTGGCGCCAAAGGGCAATTTTGTGTCAAACAAATATGTCGGTTGCGTATTGCCCGTAAATGTCCATTTGAGGCCCGTGGCGGTGTAATTGGATGGGTGAATAGGAACATGTCTGTAAGCGCTTTTAAGGTCAACCTTGGCCAGAAATGCTCCCGGTTTGATTAACTTGCTTGCGCGTTCGACAGTTTCATATTCGTAATGATCGCACGAGGCGTACGAATTCACACTAGCTCCCGCTGGTCGGCTACAATCGTGGATTAATCTAATGTCGTCGCTATCCCCTTTTGGGATCGCACCAAGAGCACTGAGTATAGTCGGTCTAGTGTTTGAGATCACGTAGTTCCCTTGAGCAATCTCATGTTCAATTTGCCGTTCTACTTTGTCCCTGTAAAGATCGTCTGTCGCAGACTTGTAATTGTGTACTTCCGCTTGCTGCAGATTGTCACTCGAAACATCGAGTATGTTAAAACCATGTGTGATTCCTTGTAGTAAATATTCTTTATCAAAATCGTTTTCCAGTTCCTTTGTCCATTCCTCAAGTTTGAGTGGTGTTTCTGGTTTAGTAAATGGTGGTCAGAAAGTAGGTGTGTGTTCGTTGCCCATTTGGGACGCGGGATACGGTCTGTGTTGAGTCTGTGAATGAGGTTTTCCACATCCCTTGACAATGCAAATATGCGCAAATCTGCAGTTGGGCCATTGGCATCCGAAGGCCGAGTTATACTGCCTACAGATGGGTGAAGCTGTGTGGCTGGGCATTGGATACGTTATGTGCGGGTTTGCACTGTTTGCGCCATTAGAAAAAGGTGGTCGTTCTCGTCGTTTCAGGAATCTCGTGTGCAAATGCTGAGAGTCGCTTCCCCAGCGAAATTTATATCCATGCTGCAATTTCCGGTACTGGTCGTCATAATGAAGCACGGAAATTAGGGTGTACGATTCCAGTAGCTCCGAAACCTTCACCGTGTAGGAGAGGTAATCTTGAATGTCGCTAAAGGAGGACAGGGATCCCTTCTGGATCAATCGGTGCATAATTTTGCAATTAGCCCCGACCCACATTGACAGGGATATCTTTTCCAGTTTAGGCTTTGCCCTGGCCGTACGCACAACAACACGCTGTTGGGGCGAATGGGTCAATTCGTGCTCCTCAAATTCATCCTGCCCATACCCAAACGATTGAACGAAATCAGGGATAAGTAAAGGCTGCTCTGTCATACCTTTTGGTTTGCTCGGGCCTAAAAAGACCTGAGGGTCCGTATCGAGTCGCGCCGACGCCCCCGCCTCTTGTGGTTTCTGTTGTTGAACTGCTGGTTGCTCAATGGACCCGTTGATGATTGCGTCGAGGCCACCGTCATTTTCCAGTTGCTGGAGGATCGCGTTCAGGCCTGAATCCTTCGCTAGGGAAGACGTTGTAACAGGGTCCTGTACCTTTGGCTTTGATTCGACTTGGAGCCCTTTTAGGTCCTGAATTGCCTTTCCAAGCAGCTTGCGTTGACCTGTGGATAGCTTAAGTTCTGCTAGGTCATTGGCATCTAGTAGCCGGAGAGTTTCATCACCGTCTAAATCGTGCTTCTTCAGCTCGTCCACCGTCTCCTTTTTCAGTTTGTTGTTCGTGATCCATTCATCAAAACTAAATTCTTCCATTTTATAAACTACTTTGTCGCGCACGCTGAACGTCTAGCTCGCTCAACATGCACATTCGCTGTGACTAGTCCAAATGTTCCCACGCCAAGTTATCGCCCTATGTAATTACACGTCAATCAAACCGACACTGGCAAACATTAGCCAGACGTAATTAAACACGAATAAAGTATCACATTATTCTAATCTTAAACATACTTTCTTGAGTTTGCTGTAGGGTTATCCGAAGCAGTTTGTAAATTTCACTCTCAGTTGCCATGTCTCCAATCTTTCTTCTAAGTTCTTCTCTCCAGGCTTTATCAACGTGCCACATACACATTAGTTTGGCTGGTCTTGGGTCGCCCATGAGCTACCCAGGCATTGTAGAACTGTGGTGCCATATCACTCATGAAGAATTTTGAGTTGACAACACCACAATTGTTCTTGATCTTGTTGAAGAAGATTGTCATTGTCGTAAAATCTTCATGGCTTGATAGACACCATGCTACAGGAAAGCCTTGTCCGAATTCGTCAATTACCAAGAGCGTAGTCAAGCTGAAGTCATACGCATTTGTGCCATGGGTAGAGTCACAGCAGATGCCTTTGAACATTTGTCTCTGCAATGGACTTTGAATCACAATGAAGAAATACATTGTTGCTAGATCAATGTCTTCTTCTGCTTCCTGACCTTGCAATTTGTAATATAATATTGGGTTGTCTTCCGCCTGTTTCCACACTTCTATCCAAGCTAAAACACTCTGTTGGTCATTAGAATGACACTGTACATCTCCAAGACCAAACGCTCACTCTATATTAGCCACATCTTTACGGGCCATCAAGTGGTGCCTGCCTAAATTTCTGGACACTCTCTCTCTTACATCGTCCACAATTTTGTCACTGGAAACACCCTGCTTTAGTTTTGCTGCAACCTCTTGACGTTTTCGTTTTGAAATTCATATGTGTTGTAATTCTTTCTGGTGTCCATAATGAGTCAATATTGCATCCGCCATTACAGATTTATCTGCAAAAATGGTGACGGTCATTGTAGCAGTACAGTTCCGCTCAATCTTGCAGGAATCTGCAATGTCATAAAACATCTGGATTACATTTTTGGGTGGACAAAATCCTTAATGTGTTTTGTTGTCATGGCTAAAAGTGTAATTGTAACATTTTAATAGACCTTTTCAACATTTTGATAGACCATTATTAAAGGGAGGGTTTCATGGCTTGACGCATGTCCATAAATCAAAATACTTTGTTCACCTGTGCACGCTTTATGGCACAAGTCTATTTAATTGCATTGCTTATGAACCAATCGGAAGTGAGGAGTTAACTCGGGTGCGAAATTAAATAATTTTACAGCTATTTGCATAATTGTCGCATGCAAATACTTTAAAATCATCAACTGTGGAATAAATCCTACAGGTCAACACTAAATTCCACGGTCGACTGCATCGGTGTAATCTACTGAAATCTTCTGTGAATTTTGGTCATCCGTCGTTCTGCTACGACTAATTATAATATGTGATTACTGAAGTACATGTGAGTGGGGTTTGTAAAGCGATAACATTGATAAGAAAGTGAAAAAAGTATATTTTGATTTATGGACATGCGCCGAACCATGAAACCCTCCTTTAAATATAGTCACATAGTCTTTCATAGTTATTATCTTGTAATGTTGTAATTAATTCTAATTTTAATCATTCTATTTCTTTTATAATTCAAATTTTCTTTTTATATTTTGTTATTATTTAAACTTGATTACTTTTCTTTGAGGGACAGATGAGAAATTGTAAAGAAATACACTTGGTTTATCGAAACAGGTCCTCCACTTTCAAATTCTCGTATGGACTTTAATAATTTATTTGACAAAATCGTTGTACCTTGCATCTTTTCCCAACGAGATCCTTCTTTAGTTTTCCTCTTAGTCCCACCACGGTTACATTGAAAATATTTCACAGTAATGCCAGTCTTATGGTTGACCTTGTCTCCAGTAACTTTAGAGAAAGTGCAATCCTCTTGATTGGTGTAACAATAGAAATATTGAAATGACATCACTTTCTGATATCGATAAAATGTTTGGTCTTTGGAAAAGAAAGGATGATTTGTTGTTGTTAAATCACATTGTAATTATTGCAAAACAATACATTTATTACTGCAGAAACAACACTTTAAAACCATCTTTTAACGTCCTTTTTATCAAGACTCAATTCAATAATTATCAACTCGAAAGCAGGATCGCCAAATCAAACAACAAGTTAGCTGTGCAAATTGTCATTAAATGGGGCAAGTATATAACACATTTCAATCAATGAATATAAACCTTCTTCTTGTCTGAAGCCCCTGATGCCTGTTATTTAGTAGTTGTCTCTTTTTTATGACTTTAATTATATTGATTGGTTGTTAATTTTGTGTGTCTGTTTATGTAAATGTGTGTAGGTGAAATTACAATGTAATGTACTTTAATAAGACAATAAACATCTTTGAAATACAAAAAAAAATCCTCCGTCTCCTTCATGATTCCTTTCCACTGATCAAAGTCTGAAATTAAGATTTCAAAATGTGAGAATTACCTGTAAATAAAATGTTATCATATTTAACTGATATCACAAATGGTTAAAAAATTCTTCTGTCGAGGAATAAAGTAAGGTGAAGGTTAAATATAACCACACGCCAACTGTGGCAAAAGAAAACCCGGTTTCTGCTACTCCCTGTGTACGGGATGCTAATCCATAGTAGGTTAACCCAAATATTTTTTCCAGGTATTTCTACCGATTCTCCCAGGTAGAATTTTTTCAAGTAGTTTTTAGTTCAATCAATCTATTGTTTATGATTATTAACAATTTTTATTGTAATTTTATCGTAGTTTCTGTAGTATTTCTATTGTTAACTGCTTTATTAATGTGTCAATAAAGTATTGCATTGTTCATCAGTATCCACTTAAATGCCTGGGTGACGAGAGGCACTGTTAGCGTAAATGGTATTGCCCAAGAACACGGCACAAGGATCTCAGCCAGCGCTCGAATTCCGGACTTCTTGATCTGTTGTCCAAGGCACTAGCCATAAAGAAACTGCACCGCCTGCAACAATCTTAATAACAATCCTTTATTGTAAAGAAATGGGATTAAAAATAACCAGAAGGCGTAAGTCAGTATTCCGGTATTCCCAAACGAAGCCACTTTTGCCACTTTTCCATTCCCAATAATTTTGATGTAAAATATATTGATGAAAACTTATGTGAAATGCAGCAAACATAGAAGAAAATAACAAATGAGCCTTGCAATGTTGTTTGCAGTTGAATAATAGCAAGAGAAGGCTGAAAATCATTCTGACTAGGCTTTAATAGGAATCGCAACATTATTCATATTCATAACAAATCCGAGATTGCAATGAGCGCAGTTTGTTGGGACTGGGACAGGTGGGTTCCCTACATAAATATTTACCTGCATAGCTTTGGAAATTTAACGATTCTTCTCTGAATACAATATGGTGGTGGCTGGTGAGATGCTGGCAAAGATCGGAAATTTTACGACACTTGTACCCGCACTCCAAACACTGACAATTCCCAGAATCCAGGGAAGAGGTATTGTTTACTTGATCTGTGTGTTTGCATTTAATGTGCCTTCTTAGATTAGAGTTGATATTGCATATCTGGCTGCAGCACTGACACTGGAACACACTAGATGCAGTTTCATTTCCCACTGGCTGTTGGTCAGTTGCCTCTGTAGCAGGGTGGTTGTTAACTTCCTTCTGGTCTTCCTTCGCGTCAACAGGGTTGTCACTAACTTCCTCCTGGTCTTCCTTCACATCAGCAGGGTCAGCAGGGTTGTCGCTAACTTCCTGGTGGTCTTCCTTCAGGGCATCAGGCTCATCAGGGTTGTCGTTAACTTACTCCTGGTCTTCCTTCTTGTCAGCAGAGTTTTCGTTAACGTCCTGCTGGTCTTCCTTCATGTCAGCAGGGTCAACAGGATTGTTGCTAACTTCCTGGTGGTCTTCCTTCTGGTCATCAGGGTTGTCGTTAACTTCCTTCTGGTCTTTCTTCGTGTCAACAGGGTTGTTTCTAACTTTTCCTGGTATTCCTTCACATCAACAGGGTTTTCGCTAACTTCCTCCTGGTCTTCCTTCATGTTAGCGGGGTCAGCAGGGTTTTCGCTAACTTCCTCCTGGTTTTCCTTCGCGTCAGCAGGATCAGCTGGGTTGTCGCTAACTTCCTTCTGGTATTCCTTCACGTCAGCAGGGTCAACAGGGTTGTCGTTAACGTCCTCCTTCCTCCTGCGAATTATCAACCTCACAAAAAATGGCTATTATCAAATTAATTGAGAAGAAAGATAAAGACAAGATGTATATAGCTTTAGCGAAGAGGCTGGAATCTTATATCCTACCATTTATTATACACAGGAATCAAAATGCCTATGTAAAGGGTCGATCGATCTTTGATAGCACCAGAATCATTGATGATATCATGTTTTATACTAAAGAAAATGACTTATCTGGACCGTTACTTGCGATTAATTTTGAAAAGGCTTTTGATTCGTTAGACTGGACTTTTTTAAATAAGGCTCTTATGGCTTTCAATTTTGGCAAATCCTTTATCAACTGGGTAAACACGTTCTATCGTAATATCCAAAGCTGCGTTACAAATAACAGATTTTCTTCTGTTCATTTTGATATTAAGCGAGGAGTGAGGCAAGGTGACCCTTTGTCTCCTTATCTCTTTATCATCGCTCTCGAGTTACTTGCTATAAGTATAAGTATTATTTTGAAACCCAAAAACTATGTCAAAATTTTGATTTCAAAAGCCAAAAGACATATTTACGTCAATGGAAACCTAAAAATAATGGTCCAGTTTTGTTAAAAATTACGATACTAGTGTACTGATGCTATAATAGGAGTGTTATAACGAGTTACCCATGCAGGAGCTTTTGATCTCAATTGAAAAAGTCGGGCAGACCTTTTCAAACTCTGCCATTGTTTCTGGGAAAAATCGCTAAACTGAACTAATTATGGTTAGCTCTACCTTTAGCAATTCACTTAATATCTTCCTCTTGATGTTCTAGGCATTTCATTTATGAGCGTACTGAGTCATAATTTTAGCGCCGTTTTGACCAAAAATCAGCAAAATCCCTGTGATACTGCCCCAGGTGATTATGCAACAATACAAAAATCAACTGAAGACATAAAATAGTCAATGGAAGTAGCACAAATGTTTAAATCACTGGCATTGTTTTACGTGCGTAGCAAATAATATTGTTGAACAACACTGCAGAAGACTGTGATTATAGATGTGGAATTCCTGGCTACAGCCTGACTTTCACAGTAGATCTACATGTAGTCATCAATTTGACTTGTTAGTGGTGTTGACTTGTATTGAAGTTATAATGATATATATATATATTTTTTTTCTTTCTCCTTTATTTACTTTTAATACATTACTTACAATACATAACTTACTTACAATACACTAGACAGCACCACATTAAACTATACTAATTAATTACTTAACTTGCACAATACCTTACAATACACTACTTACATTTCTTACTAATGATACATTACGATTAACTTGTGCTTTTAATGGGGACAGGTGCGAATATAGCACTATTGTGCTATTATGTATATATATATTATTATTACAATTCCGCTGTTTAGGTTATGAATAAAAAAAGGAAGAGCATAACAATTTTAATAAGATAAGCTGATGCAATTTCAGGCGTGTGAAACTAAACTACAAATGTTATGTAAATTCAATATTTTTCTAGTTCTACTCTCTTGCTAGTTTGAAAATATGTTTATTGCCAGGTATGGGAGGGAGCACAGATTGATTCAGAGTAAAAATAACGTGTAGTGTTACTGGCCTATATATTCTGCAAGAGGTTCCCATTTCTTTATATCACCACATCTTATCTCCATCTCGTATCTCGATTTCAGGAATCTTAAGTAGTTTACGAAATTAGGTTGGATTTCTTTCGATTTTGCTAGCCAAATGTGATATCGTGCTAAGAGTAAGCAGTGGTTGATTTGAAGTGCAAATTTTGAGATGTCCGGCCTCATTCAGGCCAAAGGCAGTGGTGTTTACTAAAGTGTACCCTTTGGGCATCAAATTAGCCTTTTGTAACCATTCGGACACTTTTTTCCAGAAGGATGATGTTTCGTGACATGTCCAGAAAAGATGCATCAATGTTTCTGGGGCTGCCTTGCAGAAGGTGAAATTTCCATTTTCCTTCAGTCCAATTTTAAAGACTCTCTGTCGACCGGGATTCATTACGCGCCTCGGCTTGATTTCTGTATCATATAGAAATCTTCATCTTTGAGCGGCTATTCGTTTCTTGTTCGAATCTTTGGTAATCTTAGCAATCTGACGGGATTTTCAAACAGGTATCGTTCTTCATCAACAGTTTGAATATCGGTCTTTCCAAAGAAGCAAATATTTTGTTACGAATCTCTTCTTTTGTAATCATTGTATATGTGATCATTGAAGACGTCTAAAAAGCCCCGTGGAAGGCCTCGAAGAACAGAAGAATTGAAAGTAATTTATCTGTGAAAATCAGTCCTGGAGCAGTGGAGGAGCAAAAAGAATTCGCTGGGATACTTGAAGCTTATTGATAGCGAGTTTGCTGAGGTTTTACTGCAGTAAGTACCACTCGTACAAGACCATAAGCTGATTTTACAATCATACTTCTCATTATTTGTCAAAATATCTTCAAACGTTTGCTCTTTGTTTCTGTAGTCCCTGTCCCACAAAAACTCTGATGCAAACAGGATGCACTTTAACTTCACTCGATCTTAGACAAGGTGAGAAAATACTCCAGTGTAATTTGGTCTGTAGATTGTAAATGTTGTTAGATCTTTGAGAGAAGTGATGTTTGACTACATTTCTTGTTCAAATATTCTTTAGACATAGTGCCTCCAGAGTTCTGCTATTCCTGCAAAGCACTGAAGCAAGTAAAAAGGGCCCTACACCTTCCACAAAGGATGTGACATCAAGGTATGGATATAAGTAAAATGGTAGACTTGGATGTGCCACCCAATAGGGCATGGGTTTTCAACCTAGATTCATAAACAGGGTATGGGTTTTTTACTAGATGCTGTCATAGACATGGTACATGGGTACCCATCAGTTACAGAGGAATTATTTTCCCCAACATTTTGTGCAGACCGGCTGCTACCATCTGACCTTGCGTCCGACAAAAATGGTGTCAATGTCGACAACAGATCAATGTCAGGAATAAAATGCTCATATAAACACCTACATGTACCCCGTAAATCGGCGGGGCTAAAGTACAGGTCACAGGTCACAAGACAGGTCACCCTAAGGCTAGCCCTAACTCTAAAGCTACCCTAATGTTAGGGTTAGGATTAGCTTTATTTTTAGGTTAGGGCTAGCCTTAGGGTGACCTGTGACTCTGACCTGTGACCTGTGACCTGTACTTTAGCCATGCCTGCCTGCACGGCACAACCCTACTCAAACTTGGGTTGAGTACTCCCCCGGGTAGACTGTAATTTTTTCCCCTGCTTCTCAACTACAAAAGTGCTTAAAAAAAAGGGACTCGCAACACAATTATTTAATTCTATTTTACAATTTGGACTTCACAGTAATGCAATTTATGTTATGATGCTCTTTGTTGTTGCAATTTACATTTTATTATTCTCTGATATAAGCTTACACATCATCGTCATGTACTACAGTATATCCACATTACAGTAAACTGGCTTCGTATGCATCAGTCAGTCATCATAAAAATCAGTGGGACATCATAAAAAGTTATTTAATATATACCTTTTGTTCAGCTGACAAAAGTAATTGTTTCCTTCTTGTTGGAAGTTTTGCAATTTTTATTATCAGTGCATGATGGTAGAGCTAAATGCCCTGTAGTAACTGAGAAAGCCACTATGATTGTAAAGAAATGGTAGCCCCCTACATGTAGGTTCATTTACTGAAATAATATTTTTAGCCACGATGAAAACATTCAGTTACTTGCACGATAATTATTCGCCTGCAGTACCTGTAATGATTTTGCTTAAAAGGACTAGCCAAAGAAACCAAGCAATATGATTGACAAAATCATGATGATAATGGACTAAAAGTTCACTTTTCTTTTCATAGCTTCATTGCATTCTGTGCTTGAATACTTCTTGCAGCTCTTGACCACAACATGCACACTCTCTGGCCACAAGCCACCACCTCTGATGGTCAACTTATGTGGAACAAGCAGTACTCGAAAAGTACTAAACGCTGGCATCCAGAACTATTGAAAGCTGAAACTGAAAAATATTTTGACTAAATCCCAATTTTGATTGCTGCTATCCTAAGTCAAGAGTAGAGGACCAAGAGAGTGCTGAAATGGTGGTGTCACTACCAGAGCATCACCCAAGGCATCTTGCACCTTCTGGCATCCAGAACTATTGAAAGCTGAAACTGAAAAATATTTTGACTAAATCCCAATTTTGATTGCTGCTATCCTTAAGTCAAGAGTAGAGGACCAAGAGAGTGCTGAAATGGTGGTGTCACTACCAGAGCATCACCCAAGGCATCTTGCACCAACTATTGGCTTGCAGGAAAGCCCAGTATTAATAATTATTGATCGGTAAATACAAAGAGGTGAAACAACTGCCCCACATAGGGACCCTGGCTGGGCATGCCCTCTCTATGAAAAGGGTTGCTGCACCACTGACCCACAATAGAAGATGGTATATCAAGTAGCATTCAGGACCCTCTTCCATCTACATAAGTGCATAGTGGGGGTATATACCCCCCCCCCCTCCCCACCCCCCCCCCCCCCCCCCCCCCCCCCCCCCCCCCCTCCCCCCCACCACCACCTCCAATTGGTGGCAGGAAGAAGGCCTACCAACCAGTAAAGTCAGTCTTGGTGAACTTGGGTATGTAAACACTGGTCAAACCCCAACTTAATTTGCTTGTATTGCCATTACATTTCCAGACTATACAAGCATTTCTATTCAGATAGTGTAAGCAATTAGATAGCTTTGCTGTGTTTTGAAATATTACTTTGTGAAGGGGCTGTGTCTTTGTTCAGCATGGGACAGCCCTTATCTGGGGATTCTTATTTGTTTCTCTCCAATTGGGGGTGATTATTCGAGGGGAGGCCATTAATCAAGGGGGGCAATTATTTCAATTATTGCTGAAGTGTGCTAATTAGTGAGCTACAAGAATACATGTGAACATCACTATTTAAAATAGAAAAACTGTAATGATAGCTGTACTTTTGTAACTTTTCTCTTGTAACAATTTTCCTATCGGAGGTGTACATTTTTAACTTGACATGGAATGAAAGAAAGGGGTAGGTAGAGGGGGGCGATTATTCGAGGGAGGCGATTATTTGAAATAATTATGTTCACCAAATGGGGGCAATTATTCGAGAGGTGGGCAATTAATCAAGGGATTATTGCACAATAAATCACTGATTTAAACTTCTGTAAGGTCTATACGTACCTATTATGTGGTGTCAGTTTGATTTTATTTCCCTTGGTCTCGTACATGTATTCATTGCAATAAATTATTAAAAATCAAACTTCTAAAACTTCAAACCAAAACTAGATTAAATGTACCCTAATTAGTTATATATGATATGATCAGAAGTTTCTTGTAAATAGTTTTCTGCAAAACCCAGTCTCCCATCACAATTTGTTTTAGGTTTGTGTTGTTCAAGGTTTTTGGATTAAAAAACCCATGAATGTTTTTATTTGTTTTCAAACAATTGAAGGGCTCCGGACAAAAATTTACCCTTGTTTTTTTTTTTTTTTTAACAAAAGGAACCAAACAAAAGAAACTGATAAACCAAGGGAATGTTTTTGCCTGGAGCCCTTCAATAATTATTGTTTTTTGTTAAAGTTTTTAATTTTGTTATTTTTTTTTTGTGGCTATATATTCAAGGTTTAATAATCACTATTACCAAAGTTTTCCAAAAAAATTGAAGTAGAAGGTAACTGGCCAGAGGAGGTTGATCACTGACCGCAAAGCATGCTGGTCGTAAATTGTTGCACGCCTCATTTGCCACTGCAGGTCGAGCTGTGCGGAGCGCCGGAGCTCAAAATCAAAACAACATTTGGGAGTCAAAGGGCTCTATAAATTTGCTGAAGCCTATTCAGGAGCGAATACATATAAGTGATTTCAGTGGCAAGACAGCAGGGATCGATGGCTACTGCATCTTACTTAGAAGTATTTCGACTTGCGCTCGAGATTTGGCATTGAAAACCTCGAGGTAAGGATTTTCTCACCTTGGTTTTTATCAATCGATTTGTTATCTTTTTAAAACATAAGCTTACTGCCTTTCTTTTTACCATGCTGTAGGTTTGTGCATTAGAGTACATCCATTTATTGCTGGATAATAACGTAAACCCAGCTGTTGTGTTCGACGGCCATGAACTTCCAGGAATAGCCGGCGTCGAAGCAAAGCGTAGAGTAAGCTTACCACGAATATATTATGTCCGTTTATATTTATTTTTGTTCTCATCTCGATCGAACTGTGTACTCAAACTCTATTTGGTTAATAACACAGGGACAGAGAAAGTAACGTGAGTGCTGGGCTTCGGCTAGAAGAGAATGGAGAGCTTGAAGCAGCGGAAACGTTTTTCAGAAATGCAGTGGATGTCTCTTCTGAAGTGGGTTCCGAAGTCATTCAGGTGATTTCAATGATTTGTAGTGTGAAATGTACAGCAGTCTGAACAAATAACAATTTTGAATAGGACTTTTTGGACGATCAGTTTTACATTAGGGGGCAATCACACATTGCTTGAGCCCACTTTAATCTAAGAAACAACTGCTAGACATAGATCAAAGTTTATCATGTTGGAATAAGTGAGTACGGAAATTTGTTTAGTATTATAGGTTTTGAGTTGCCCCCTCCCCCCCCAGGATCGATCAAAAGTAGAATTTGATTCTTTATGTTGTCATATTAAATACAGACATAAACATTTTTAAAGGAGTCATAATTTTGAAAAAATAATAATAATAAAATTGTTTGTAGATCATCATCATGGACTCAAAATGACAGTTTCAAGTGTTGGTGAGGCCATATCCTGGACCATCCCCTGTTTTCCAGTACTTTGCCATTGACTTCAAATCTGCAGTATTTTTACTTGATGGGAAGGAAGTACGGGGTCTGATTTAAAAGTGCCATGCTGACCCACTTTCAACACCAAAGGAAATTGTTTGTACAAAGCAGTGTACAATTCAGTTGAAACTATATGAAACTTCTTCTCACAAGATGGGGAACATGGGAGCATTATGTTTCATTCAAAAGTCGTGGTGTCTTGTAAAGTCTTCCTTTTGACTGGCAAGTCATTAGCTTGTCGTAATTATGTGCGCCTTTCAATAATGTACAAACTCTTCAAGTTTTGAAGCCGTTGAAGTTAACTTCTGTTTCTTTAGTAGAGTTTGCATGTTTTTTAAAGGCGCAGTAAAAAAGTATATGGAATTGTAATACACATTTGTGTACGTATGAAGACACATTTGTGATTTATTTACAATCATTTGCATAATGCAAGTTACAGCAAGGAGCCCAAAAGTGTGACCACTTTGATTAATTCATTCTTTTATGAGCACAGACTATCCAATCAGAAGCTCTAGTTTGCACACATGAAAGAATGTGAATTAATTTAAGTGGTCACACTTTTGATGTTGACTATAATTTTATTCATTCTTCTGGAGGCACATACAGTACCACAGTTTCATTGTACCATGTGATAAATCACTGCTTTTTAATGGTTCCTGTTATTTATGAAAGCTGTATAAAGAGAGATTTAATATTTTCATCAAAAAGTTAAAAAATATATATTTTAATAATTTATTTATACATTACAGCGCGGACACTCGAACCGTGAACGCTTTGGCTTTATTTTGGCTTTATTTTGGCCTTATTTTGACTTTATTTTCACTTATTTTGTATTTTTTTCAGAAAAAAATACAAAATAAGTACAAAATAAGTGAACATAAAGTCAAAATAAAGTCAAAATAAAGTCAAAATACTAAGCGTTCACGGTTCGAGTGTCCGTGCTGTAATTAAATATAATTTATCTGACAATAATCCATTTCCAGGTCTTGGATTGGAATTTGATGATAAATTTATCATACCTACAATTTTTAAAAGATATTTTAAAGTTAATAAAAATAATGAAAATGAATCGCAGTAACATGTTCTTATTAGCTATTTTCTTTTGGCCTTAGCCATTGGGCAACTGACCAATAGATTAATCATATATTACAAATGATTATGCATGATATTCCAGCATAGATCTAATTAATTTCTTGAACTAAAACCGTAAAAAGAGAAATGAGTTTTAAAATTAATAAAATACTATTTTCTTGCATTATATACATGTTTTATCCCATCTATCAAAAAGCAACCACAAGTACAGTGGAACCCCTATCAAGCATCAACCCTCGGGGACAGTATTATACTAATATTAATTGTGGTTGGGTTCGACTGTATACATACAATGTAATCGATGCAAACATGAAGTCTGGGATAATTGAACAGTACTTGTGAAAACCCTTTCCTTGCTGATTACGTTGACACAAACTTTCAAATTTTCACAAAATTCTCCCCAGTCCTTGTGTTTGCATCAGTGTATCTGAGCATGTACACCATTTTCTATTTCTAAAATATAACTCCAACGATGCCTACATCCTGCATCTACATGTAGAATCAATGACACTTTATACACCTTATAATGTGTCAACATATCCAATTAACAGCTTGTGAAAAATTTTCCAACAAAACTTTGCCCAAAACAGAATAGTGTCTTGACTAACTCCAAAGCGACGTGATCCAAAATCATATGCGATTACGTAATAACTAGTAAAACCGGTTTCTGTACACAACAAAACAAAAATATAAGGTTTCAATGCCACATGGCTGACCAGATGATTTTCACACAGGGTGTGTTATGGCTGACAAGATGATTTTCACACAGGGTGTGTCTTTGAATGATTTCTACACAGAATATGTTTTATTCCATCTAAGGCAACCAAAAATGCAGTATTGATATCTGAAGATTACTTTATATGGTACATGCAAGCATGCACAACAGCATACAGTTCTTGTGCTTTGATGGATTGATCCTGACAAATATGAAAGCCCACATAATGGGACCATATTTGTGGCAATAGATTACCATATCAACCATAACCCTTGGCTTGGATGGCTTGTATTAACTACACTGTATCAAATAATGATCTGGGTTCAGAGGTGGCTTTTTACTCTAACATAGTGATCATTATTTGATAAAAAAAATGGGGATCACTGAGCCACATATTTACCTACGAAATACCGAATGGTAACTTGCCATACAATGCAACAGGTTACACTATGACCGTCGTCACAATTTGTTCCCAAATGATAGGTCATTCGAGTACCACATATCAACTGATTTTGGGATAGTCGTTAGCTCCTCTCTTGACCAACTTGGAGCCATATTACATGTGTAAAAAGGACATGCTTACACCTGGTCAGGGGGCTTTTGGCAAATGGGCTGATATACCCTATAAGTGGAGGATAATTATTTTTTACAGTTGAAGCCCTATTAGGCCACCACCCTCTGGGAAAGTCAGTAGCCGCCTAATTGGCAGCTTAATAGGGGTTCGACACTGTAGTACCAAGTATTTCAAATGTTAAAACAAATTACTTTGAACAATTTAACATAATATTATGTGGAACTACAAATAATAAATACTGAAGATAAAAATGTGAAATGGATCCAGAGGGTTGTCCTCTGGGTTGTAATAAATATAAATGACTGCCCCTCTGACTCGAATAAGGTTCTCCTTGAGTACCGCTCCCATCTCGATTTCTTCCTTTAGATGGAGGCTTTCCTGGAGTGTTACCAGAGGGCACACTCCCTCTTTTGGATGCCATTGCAGTCTAAAACGAAACAAAACAAGGAATTCTCAATGCAATAATACAATGACACAGGACAAAGATATCACAAGGAAACAAAATGGCGGCCAGTGGTAGTCACTCAATGTATCAGGAGTTTAGAAGAAAATATCATCGAATATAGCGGTCCTAACAGTGTAATTATTGGTTTTAGACAAACATGAGATGAATATTAACTGCTGCACTTCTCTATTAACGACAAAAATAAAAACAACTCAACAATAAAAGCTCTTTTTTTAACCCTCTAATCACTGAAGTGTGAAGTGACACGAGGACAACTTGGCATCTTTCTTTGAAGAATTGTGAGGAAACGGTGAGAGGTGCGATGGGGTGCGCCCCGATTTTTTAAATCTGTCATAATCATAGCATAGGATTTTGAAAAAATCGATCGTGTAGAGTGAAACAGAGAAGAAAAAATAAAGCCTATAAATGTGCCATTCGACAGTCTAAAACTGGACAGTGTGACATTGGGTGAAGGAATTTCAAATGTCTTAAACGATAAGAAAGAACGATCTGAATTCAAAGAAACGTTGCATGACTTTGGTGCATGTACTAATCTAACAGTAACAAGCATTTAAAAGGAGATTTAAATTCACATACCTTCAAACTACATGGTTTTCCACGTCGATGTTCTAAAAATCCGTGACAAAATTCGGCAGAAGTTGATTGAAATTTACGCCGCTGTGATTGGCCAATTTTTATCACGTGGTCAGTGATCAACCTCCTCTGGTAACTGGCAGCATTTATTTTTGAAAGGTGCATTTGGGGTAGGGTATGTAGGGAGGTTGGTCCCCCCCTCCTACTTGGGGGAATTTCAGGCTCTGAAAAGTGCGTTTTGGTGGATTCTGAAGATGGTTTTAGATAGTCAGATATTACGTTGTTTCAAAATTTAACCCTCCTATTTCTTCCAGAAGATAAAAAAATGCCCCCTCTCCCCCCCCCCCCCAAAAGTGCAACTTACAAATTTTTAACCCCCAAATTGACAACTCAGAATTGAAGGGTCAAGTGGAAAACTATGCTAAGTGAGCAAACGTGCTTTGCTCACTTAGCATAGTTTTCGACTGGACCCTTCAATTGCTACTCACAATCAGGTTCCCCTCGTTCCCCACTTCAGCCGCCATTACTGCTCGCTCGGCTGGTGCTCAAAACAATAAGAAACGCGCGCAATGCATCCCGGTCGACAGAGAGTATTTAAGTAAAAAGTTATTAGTGGTGAGTCGTCTGTGTAAAAATTTGAATTGAAATTCAATAAATTTTGTGCTACTGATGTCATGACCGACAAACAAATATCGCCGCTCGTGGCAGTGCTGGATTACACTTCATGTAAGCCACCACAAAAATTATCACCAGCATTATTACAAAACGCTAATTTAAAATTGAAACAACAGTTGACAACATTGGCCATCATCACGATTGATCCTATTGGGTCTATCAACAGAAATCATGGTAAAACAATAATAGTCAGTTCCTGAAACAGTCAGTATACACATGTCAAAAAAGATAGACCGATATACATGTAGACAAGACAGGTCAACACCGAACGAGTAAGAACCAATGCTGCATGGCAAGGGGGAAGTGATGACCGATATTTGTCATTCTAATCAGTAATGACAGTAACAGGTCAGTAAGGCTGATGTAGTCGAATTGCGCGCATGTCGAATCTCAAATCCCGGCGGTCAAACGTCATATTTTTCCGCATCGCGATGCCAAAAATTGCTACATTCCGCATCCCATTCATAGTTTCAATCCCGAATCTCACTTCCTTTTTAACCCGTATTGCCAAATCCTGCCCTTAAAATAACAGTACTATAATCCCGCATCCTGAAAAACCTGTTGTGGACTCTCTTGTGTGTTAGAGTAAAACTGAAACTGAAAGAAAATATGAGGTCTTGGTTTTGCATCAGATTTCTAAAGGCTGCTTTTTATCTCATGTAACCATGGTTATAACACTCATTAATAATTCATTCTGTCTTGATTGACATAAACTTTTCCTTCAATTTTATTGCTTAAAATGATTTTTGTATAGCCAAGATAGTCGATGAACATTTAGATGCGTTTGTGTCATTAAAGCTAGATAAAATATTTGCAACTAGTAATACGTGACTTGCATGGGTCCTTGTGAATCTGTGATGGGGATAAATTATTGTTGGGGTGTGAGGGTGATAACCAGGCTTTAGAGATCGACTGGAGTTCGCTGGTCTCCCGACATCTGCCCTTTCCGGTGTTGACGGTCTTGTTTTCGACGAACAACTGACTGGACAAGTAACTTGCGTGACACCGCTTAGAATATGTCCTGAATTTCTGACTACAGATTTGTACACCAATTATAATTATTTCATGCAAAGAACCTTTCCCTTTCTTGTTCAGGAAACATTTTGAACGCCGTGATTAAGCCGTGAATATATATTTTACTATATATGAAGTCTGTGAAGCATATCGAATCGAATTGAAGGTGTTCACAGATGTCAACTTGCAGTCGTACAATGTCAACACAATGTATGTGGAATAAATCGTAGCGTTTCGGAAATTGATGTACTGTTTTTCCCGCTTTTCCGTCGAATGATCTGAAACCACCTCGCTTTTGCTACATTACGTCTACACAGATTACGTCGAAGTCCAGCAAAGAAAAGGAAAAAAAAAAAGAAGAATGGCCCGGTTTCGAACCTAAAAAAAAAGGACCCCAGGCGTCGTTAGCGCCTTAGACCATTAGGCCACCAACGCATCGTGTGACGTCATTTCCGCCACGTTCCTTTATCATAAAATAATGATCGTAAACGCCAGACGAGATTTCGCTCCAGCTGAGCTGTTAGGGGACAGAATTATAAACCCCGCTACGCGAGGAATAAAAATATTTATTAAATATATATTTTAAAGCACTAACAAACCGATTAGCCATGTATTATAATGTATGTATACTGTCATAAAACATTCTGACCGGTTATTTGAGAACACATGAGAAATATAGAAAACATGAGCCGCAGGTAAGTGTTTTCTAAATTTCTCTCGTGTTCTCAAATTCCTGTTGTGTTTTGTGATGGTATAATGCATGGTTTTGGCTTTGGCTTCATTTTTGTCAGGTTGCTAAACTATACCTGTTTATACTTAACATTGAGGTCAAATGTACCAGTCAGCCAGTTCAACATACTTCTCATAATATTGTTTGTTTGTTTGTTTTTCAACACAGGGAGTTATAAGTTTGAAGGAAACAGACATGGATTGTTATTATATTTTTGTGAAGACACCAACACTAGATGAGCTGGTTTGTGAATGTTCAGCTTTATCAAATGAATGTGCTTCCATTTACAATATTATGATGCAAAATACAATGTATACTATACCTGCCAACTCTCATGCCTTAGGCGTGATTCTCACGTCTGCCGGTCGAAAACTTCGATCTCATGCCCGCTCACGCCTATGGACCAATTTCTCACGCCTGGCTGAAAAATTGGAGCTATTACAGCATTAACTGACACACTTTTGAAAAATATATAAACTTGAACCAATACGAGGAAACATAGTCCTATAAATAACGCTATATGTCGTGTTTGAATCCTCCAAACCATGTCTGAACACATTGTAGAACTGGATACGAACTCTTCGTTAACGTTAGGAAATCTTTGAATCATCTTCGGAAATCTCCGGATGTCTTCGGCAACGGTCGGAAATCGTCGGATCATCTTCGGAAATAAAAGACAAAAATCTCACGCATTTGACTCAAAAATAGTTGGCAGGTATATGTTAGCCTGCGTGGCAGGCATAGAAAGGGGAGGGAGGAGGGGAGTTTGGGCGTGAGCGCGACGCGCGAGGAGAGATTATCAAACAGTTCCTGTGTATAAAACAAGCTGAAATCGCTAAAATATTTGTCGCCGACGCAATGTCTGGAAGCTAGCAGATCATGTTTCATTATTGTACAAAAAGCACTCTCGCAAAATCAATGTGTTTCCCACAGTTTGAACGTAAGCTTGTAAATAAGTAGAGTTAGACATCGGCGTCTAAGTTACTCTGTCGGCACATTAAAATTCCGTTAAAAATTCGGTAAAAAGAGTGTAAAAACGGCAGTACTGTGAAGCACAAGCGTTGCTTACTTAGTGTCAAATTACACCATTCGGCGCTATGCAAATTCAGTGCTCGAAGGGTTTGATCAATACTCCATAAAAGATGTCTATAAAATATATACTGTATCACTACATATGCGTAGCAGTGAAATTGATGGTAATTTGGATTTTTAATATTAGTCAGTATTAGTTCCATCCGACATTTTCATTTTAAAGACAGGAATGAGTATGGTAAAGTAAGCTTCGCTTCAATTTCTCCGGGAGTTTATTATATTCGCAAAACAACAATCCACCCCTCCTCCCCCTCGGTCAGTGGACTCTGAGGTGCACCCCGAGGTGCACCCGGCAAATCTAAGAGTCAACTATGAACCTGCGTAAGGAAAAACGTGACTGCGTGATGCAATATTTTGGCTAGCTTAAGTTTAAGCTTGAGTCAAGCATACTGTTTAGAAACTAACTGATCTAGCCAAAGGCTGTCAACTAAGGCCTGGTTTTCACCAAGCGCAAGCAGCAGACACAGACGCAGTAGCGCGTTGATCATCACTGCCTTTTGTTTACGACAAATCAACACGTTACTGCGTCTGCGTATGTTGCTTACTCTTGTGCTTGCGTTGCTAGTGAAAACCAGGCTTAAAGGTCGAGATTGGTCTCCAGTGGCTAATTTTAGCCAATGTCAATTACATCATGTTTACACCGTAAAATTGAACAGACATTGTCAGTGGTAACTCTATTGCCAGATTGCGTCATGCTTTAAATTTGATGACTCAACTGCGAGGGTATCTTTTCCTGACCTTTTTTCACACAATCCAAAACAAAACAGAAATTCTCTAGTGTGGTTGAGGTGCATTTAATAGGTTTAAACAGAACATTAAAAATTTTAGCCACTGTCAACTACATCTACATTAACTAATGTATTTTTACACCTACTTTTACTACTTTTTATATTGGGTAACGTAATATATATTGCGTGACTCAATATATTTGTATGGGCAGTTTCTGTCATGGATCACTCGATCACTCGACTTTTTTTCGTCTAAGATGTTATATTTTAAAGAAACGTATGGAAAATTGAAGTACGAGATTTTGCTTCTAACAACGCTTCAAACTCTACTGCAAACGGCGCAAGGTATATATTTTTTCTTTTGTGTCGCGGTTTCCATTATGGTACACTACAAGCTACTTGTGCAAAAGACGCATGCGTGTATAGCGCCCAAATTCGGAATATAATCACCAGATTTCCTACAAGTCGCTGGCGTGATTTGCCCCAAATCAGGACATTTTAGGGAAAAGGACAATCTCTACAACTTATTGTTGAAATTTCCGAAACAAAATGTTATGACTAAAATTAAAAACTGGCAAGAGTGAAATTTATGCGCCAACATGTCGACACATCTGCTAGCCACATGGGTGTCTTGTCTACTAGCGGTTGTCTAAAAACACAATGAACTTCGACGGTCTTCATCTCTGGAAAAAGGAAGGAAATTATTTAAGTTAAGATGTTAAAGGTGAAAATAAGCCTGATTGAGTTATGAATATTTCAAATTGTTTGCATACCCAAAACTGGGTCTATTGTGGAGGTCAAGAGTGTGTCAAGAGTGTCAGGTCAATATTCCCTGATAAGACAGTCAATTATAGCTCAAAGTTATCTACGTGTCAAGTCAATATTCCCTGATAAGACAGACTGTTTTACAATGAACATATCTATTATTTTCATTATTAGCATTTGGCATTCAGGTCGAATGGAAGTATGTTTCTCCCTGGCGGTGGGGCATTTTATCATTGTGAAATTGCACTTTTAGAACGCTTTAAATACAAGACCGTCGTCTTTTGGAAAGAATCGACTAACATACGCGGACATACGGAATTGGGAAACTGCACGTTCAGTGCTAAATTGTCCTATGCGGAATTGTGAACTGTCTTTTGCGGTAATGACATGCCGGGTGACATGGAATGGACATTCACAACGGATTAGGAAACCCTTAAAACAAATGGATTACGAATTATGTAACACTATCGACAACAACAACAAAAAAAGCACTGTCTATAGTGATGTGTGACATGCGCTGGCACACTGTGATAAGAGGGGATCTGTACATGTAGGTAGTGGAATCTAAGTGGAACCTCTGTTCTTTTGTTGGAGGGGGATCTCTTGCCGACTTAGGTTTGGGTGAGGTATGTTACAGTTATCCCTTTATATCTGCAAAGTGCGATAATCGTTACCCAATATGGCCTAACGGGCCGCTAGTTATTGTTTGTTTTTATCTTTTTAATATTTTTTATTGTAAAGCGCCATGAGCAAGTAGTGGATTTGGCGCTATATAAATATTAGTATTATTACCTTCTTTACCATGATGATCAGTGATGGAAAAACCCGCCAAGAATTGAAACTTAAAGCAGATGTCTTCCCCTGTCTCGTTAAATACTTTGTTTCTTTTTTCTTTTTAGAAACACGACACGAAAATCGTAATAAAATGTTCTCTAAAAATAGGAAGAAATTCTCCAGAAAGCCTGTGTTCCACTCACATAAGCTTAATGTAGTGAAATTACTTTGAGAAAATTAAAACTAAATTACGCAAGTTTCTGCTGTTGGAATCTATCTCTAGTTCTGACAAGATTGACTCAGGCAAGATTGACTCCGGCTGCGACACAGCACCTTGAAGAAGTTTAAGCGACGACCGAGAAAGACATACACGAGCTAAAAGAAGGGTTTGATTTCGCAAACAAGCAAGCTGAGAAGAGCACAAAGAATATGAAGGACAAGCAAGAGGCTCCTATGCAGCCATTATTTGTGTCGTCACGCAACACTTCTCCCCACTAACGGCTGCTCAAACCTGGACCACATTCCTTTGCAGATTTAAGCCAATCACAGTTGCAGTGCCATTTTCGGAACTTGCTCGTGTCCAAATACACCAATCATAGATTGTGTCTTATCGTGACCTTAGTGCCGGAAACGTCAAACGCACGCCAGTATGCCGCCTTTTGAATTTGACGCACACCAGACATCAAAATAAAACACGGTTTTACTGAAGAATAATGTCGAAAAAAACCTTCATTATAATTACAACAGACATCCTAGTTCAAGAATTGGATTGACCTAGCAGGTTTTCGGCAAACGGTAACAGTCACGTTTTTGCCAATCGGTGTCAAAGTTACTGCGGTCAAAACAAAAGGAAAGGAATGTGGTCCAGGTTTGAGCAGCCGTTAGTGGGGAGAAGCATTGCGTGATGACACAAATAACAGCTGCGTAGGAGACTACCCCTGTGCCAGGAGCTGGGAGAAAAGCTGGGAAAGCCAGGAAAAGCTGGGATGATCCAAGCTTTCCCAGATTTTACCCCAGATGTAGTAACCTTGCTTGATAAGAAGTGCAAAGAAAAGGCAACACAAAATTATGTAAGTTTTTTTATACCTACCTGAAAATAAAAGCCGCAGGAAAAATTTCGACAAATTCCATCAGCGAAGGTTTGTAAACAACACAGGCTATCTTCTTTCTTTTAAAAACCTGTTTGTGATAATGTCCCACAACGTCTCTCCAGCTTTCTTTTTTTCGAAACTGGTTTTCAGAACTCCCAAGGGACCGATATCCGCCATCCTAATTGGTCAACAGCCAATTTGGTTACTCCCATGGGAAATACACACGCATTGTGAAAATAACTAGGGATGCCCTTGGCATCCCTAAAAAGACAGAGGCTTTATGGATAGACTCCAATGTAGATAGTAACTTCAAGAGGACTTCTCTGACAAAGTCAAGCAAAGTTGGAAATGAAAATTTTCAACCCCCCTTCATTTATGAATGCATTTATGAATGCATTTCAAAACCATTACAGCATTACCATGCATTTAAAAACCATTACCATGTAATGGGAAAACCCCGTCTAGAATTGAAACTGAAAGCAGATGACTATTACAGTTATTTTCCCCAGTTTCGTTAAATATTTCACTTGTTTTGTTATAAAGAAACATGAAAAGAGCACTTACAATGTACACGACACGAAAATCGAAATTTTCTCTAAAAGTAGGAAGAAATTCTCCAGAAAGCCTGTGGAAGAGAAATTCTCTAGTGGCTAATTCTAGCCAATGTCGATTGCATCATGTCAACCGTGTGGTAGTCACAACCAGAGGTCTGGGGCAAGTGACTACGAAAAACCTTCCATTTCTTGAACTGAGCTGTGACGCCTACGGCTGTCGGCCGCTTAATCAAGTTTCATCAGTAATAGACCTCTGGTTTCATCAATTCTTGAGGCACAAATCTGACATCCTTGATGAAATGTCCGCCATTTTTTGTTTGCAAATGAGAAGGTGACCTCATTCAATATTTTGACGGGAAGCTCCGCCTAGAATGGAAGACCATCGAAAGAACGAATGAAATGAGTCCGTATGGTATGTACAGGACACGCAGGAGATCACAGGCATACCACGAGATTAGTATGCCTTCTACTTCGTAGAACGCAATGAAGCAACATAGAGCCGTAGAAGCGTACAGTTTATAGTGTAGATGAAGCTATATGACTAAAACGTAGAGCCGTAGTTGAAGTTTGACCGTATGATGAATATAAAAACTGTGATGCTAAGAATTTGGGAAATATCAAACAGGCACAAGGAAAGAATATGGTTTCATTTTGGCAGCAAAATTCTGTCGGTTAATATTGGCGTTACACACCTAGTAGGATTTTTGTTGTTCACAACCTAAAGGGAACGTGATTTGTACTGTAAAGTTTAGGTATAAAATAAGTTCCCCTAACTATCTTGTTTAATCCCTGACGAAGTGTGTAGTAATATTATAATCACACGAAACCAGTCGGTTAATAAAACAACAAAGTTACTACCTTATTGTTAATTATTTCCGTGCGACTTAATTTTCGCGATTGCCAAAAATCACGAAATTAAAGACCCGCTAAATAAGTTTAAAAATTTAATACCCTGCTATAAACCCTTTTATTAACTTAAACATCAGTTTACATGATTACTCTGGGGTTGGAAATATGCCTTTAGTACATGAATTTATGATGTTAAGCAATACAACAGAGAAAAGACATACAGTATTGTAAATGCTGACCTGTGTAGTATAACGTTGTACTTTGTCGCAAACATTGTAAGTTTTGTTTCAGTTGTTATGGTTCTTTTCAATATGATTGCATAATATGGCAATGTAAACTTAAAATATGTAGCTCCGATTCTGAGACTATATACCTATTTGTTAATGTGGATCAGCATTTGTAAAATTTTCGCGAAATTTAGTTCCTTTTAACGCGATTTTTCTGCCAAATCGCGAAATTTAAGTCTCGCAAAATTTGCCTCTTCCATTTTCACGAAATTAAGTTTCCGCGAAAATAAGTAACAATAAGGTAAGTAACAAGATTTGTTGCTGTGTGCCACTCACTGGTACCTATTTAAAAAATTGTCTTAAAATACAAGTGTGTCTGTCCACACTATTGTACTTTGTTGTTAAATGTTCTTTCACTGTTGTCTGTAGGAGAGGCGCCTTTGTGCTCGAGGTACAGAAACAAAAGAGTCAATATCGAGGAGACTAAATATTGCAAAAAAGAACTTGCCTATGGTAAGTGACTACAATAACAACTTACAAGTGAACTATAAAGCACATACTGATAACTCAAAAAAGAACTTGGTGAATGATTTTGAAGTTCCTTTTTATGGTCACTCGATTCGGCTCTTTTATAAACAAGAAGTTGCATGTACACAGCTTGAACTCAGTCCGACAATCCTTGACTCACTGCCTATCTCAAGCACGTTAGGCATGGCTTTTCTTTTTTTCAAGACCCCCCACAGAGTTTAAAAGTTATATGGTGAAACCTCTGTTAGGGGGACACCCTTGGGACAAGGAGAAGTATCCCTTTAATAGAGGTACAGAGATACAAAGATTATATCACTAATATGAGTGTTTATTTTGCCGGGACAAAAGTTTGTGTCCCCTTATAGGAGGTGTTGAAGGAGGTGTTACAAAGACTGTAGAGGTTCTACTGTACTTCAATAACTATTGTGTTTTACTGAATTTACTGAAGAAAGCTTATAGCAACCTTGAAGTTCTAAAGTTTTAATTGGGGACTAGTCACATGTATTACTATGTCACAATTTGCCTCAAAATATCATTGTAAATGGTGTGAGATTCAAACGGACAACACAACATAATGTTCATATTTGCATTACTGCATAGAAACATGTTCTGCCAGGAATTAATTAAACTTTCATTGTATTAAGAAGATATTAAAGCTGATACCTGTTTTACAAAAACCCTCATAATTGAAAATTATGGTCGAATGCATTCCGGGCAGAACCATGTAACACACAAGTATGATTTGTACATGTAAGTGTAATTGTAGTTGTTAGTGCTTGTGAAATTGTATTTATTGCAATAATAATTATTGCAATAAATACAAATTTATAATTATTATAAAGAATAAAAAGTGTTAAATTAAAAAAAATGTAACATACAATCATTCGTGACGAAAACACATGACTGTATTTGATAGTCATCTCAGTGCCCTATTTTAAACTATCCTTTTCACACGGAAACAATCACGTACGTCACTTATAAATTACACATATTAGACAAAAATCAATTATTGTATTGTGTGACATTTATTTAATCTTTTAATTTTATTGCAGCTGTGTTCATGACACATGTTAGGCATGTCATCTGAACTTCGAACAATCACCAGACAGTGAAATGATCTAGAATTATGGACTTTTTGTGAGTCGTGAGATTAAACTAAATCAAAACTGAACTGTTTTCAGACAAATCAAACTTATGCAAATTTGTTATGTAGACTAATAATGTTTACATACATTAAACTCAAACAAAAACAACAAGACAAGAAGGTCTTGCAGACATTGCTTTCGGAAGCAGAAACTTTTGATTTTCTTTCGTGAAACCATGCACAAAATTTTAGTAAGCTGATAAATGCTTCCTCTCAGTTCACCATTAAGATTTGATATATTGATCGATCGATGTGTACCGCTTTGCATGTCAAATGTCAAAGTTATTTGAATGGGAATCAAACAATCAGTTAAACAATCATTACAAAACAACATTAAAATAATATCTACTGTACATACCGTAGCATTGAATTATAGTCCTATAAAGTCTTGAATATCCATTGGAACTGATTTGAAGTCTGTAGTTCGGTTTTAAATTTTAAGCCCTACTTTAAGTACTATGAAAGACCAGGATCGTCAATTTCCTTTTATCAGCCATCGAGTATTAAAATTCAGGGTTTCAAACAAACAAAAACGGAGCCAAATTTCCAACTCGCTGCCTTTGGACCGAGTAATAACTGAGATTGATTGATTGTATTATGTACATAATAATACACTTGAAAAAATTACTCCAGTCTGATTGGCTAAGAGCAGTGCAGTTCAAGTGTAATACCAGTGCAAAAAGTGTAACACCAGTGCAAATATAGTGATTACTTCATGGTTGGTGAGCGCGTGCAATTTTTATTCGCGAGTTGTGAAGAATAACAGACGAACGAGCGAGCGCAGCGAGCGAGTTTGTTATTCGTTACAACAAGTGAATAAAAATCGAAGATAGGATAATGACCGAGTTAGGAGTTGAGTTTGAGTTGAGTTTGAGTTTGATTGAGTTAAGATTGAGTTAAGTTTGAGTTACCGTTTTTTTTGTTTACAGCTGTTTCGAGAAAAGTTGTCGGAAAAAAGCGCACGCGTCAATCCCGAAAGGTAATCTGGGATATTACATACATACACATACATACTTTACGATTGACTTTCCCCAAGGGGGCTTTTCAGCAGGGTACGTTCCTGACACTGCAGCTGTCGAACCTACTTTTGTTGCTTTCTTTTAGCACTCGCAAACATATGTCCATGGCGTCTCGTGCCATTTTCTCAGATTTCCCTGAAATGCTGAAGTCAAGGAACCGTGAACTTAAAACTACCCACAATACCTTTCGGGATTGTCGCGTGCACTTTTTCCGACAACCTTTCTCGAAACAGCTGTATGTGTTCAAGATATCGCTTACTGTCTTTGATTCCCTTTCTCAATGCCCTCTTGCCAAAGTGGCTCAGGCTAAATTGAGCCTGAGTCGGGCCAAAAACATATTTACACCCGCGAACATCAACTCTATTGTTATATTGCAAATCAGAATCCTAATTTATGTATTTACTAACCTTACTTCGGTCTATTTTGTATGGACCTTGCTGTGTTCAGTCATACTGCCACGACGTCGGGCCAGTATAAGCTCAGTTAGTAAGGAAGTTAGTAATAACTGCCAACCAGGATTTTGACTACAAAGTTCAAATTTGGTCAACTGTTTTTTTTTCTGTTATGGCCAATAGACTGATGACTGTTAATGTCCTTCAAATAATCATTTGATTTGTGTGATCAACTTATCAATCTTTGGACATAGTGTCCTGTTAGTCATTAGACCTTAGTCAATAACAATAATTATAGTTACAATCTTATAAAACTAATTTATAAATCATTCATTAAGTTCTCAAGATATGAACGTGGGTTTCATTCAATGACATACATTGCAGTGGAACCCCCGCTTTACGGGCAGTTTTTTGTCCCGCAGGAAAGCTTGCATAGTTTCTTTAACGGATACGTTTCTCTGACTCGAGTGACACGCTCCGATACAAAGTTAACCTCGCTTTACGGAGACTGGTTATCTGTGCACTGTATACTATATTTTCATTTGTCACGTCAGTGCAAAGCAAAGTTGAATAGAAGTTGAGAAGATTTTGTTGTGCTATGCATGTTTGAAACAAGAGAACATAATACCTGTACTACTGTAATTCTAGTGCAAGACATTTGACCAAGCGCGAGGTTTCTTCAGTTTGACCTAAAGTTATATATACATGTAATCTCCCAAAGAGAACACAAGTTAGAGACATATACTCAACTGTAATTAAAGTTTGTTATGTTGCTTAATTATAAATTGTACTGATGCTTCAGTCTTTAGTATCGATTGATTCCAAGGGCCTGCTTAATACGGATACCCAAATAACACGGACACTTGTTCCTTTTATGTCTGTATTAACCGTGTTCCACTGAACATTCACTGGTTGCATGTGTATTTTTAGACTTTAAATGCTGTTGTTTTTCTTTTTTGCAGCTGCGGAGCCTGGCAATTTCCATAGTGTGATTATAAATGATGATCTTGAAAACGCTTACACAGAGTTTAAGAATAACATACACAAGGTGTGTATCACAGAAACATGTTAGAGAAACAAGTGTAGTTTAGATATACTCGAGTTTCTGATTCTTATTGTCCAGTCAGAAATATCATAAGCATTCTGAACATTATAAACTTTATGTGGGTCGCGCTACCCACAGAAAGAGAATAAGAGCGCGGAAAAATAGCCTGATCGCATATCAACGAAAACACTGAAAATTTAGCCGAAAGTAGCAGTTATTGAACCTTTATTGTTATGACCACAATTATATCTGAGCAATTAAGTACTACTGGAGAGATGCTATTAACTGATGTAAATCTGGCTGAAGCTGAGGGCAATATTATTCAATAAACTAACTTGTTCTAATGCAAATGATTATTTAAGAGCGGCCATCTGTAAATATCGACTAAGGCTTCCTCAAACAAACAGAATGAAGGTCTAGTGAAAAAATTATTCTAAGGTCAATAAGATTTTTCTTTTAGGCGAACGGCTATGATGACGGTTTGACAATTATCACATCAGTTTTCACAACATTAATTAATTAATTAATTAATTAATCAGAAACATTAATTAATTAAATGTGAAGCAGCAAAACATGAACATTCTCATATTCAAGGCCCATTGCACTACAATGGATTCTTGCAGTATCACAAGTTCGGATATAATAAAAATGTTATTGGAACTCATGTCCATCATTTTACTAATCCTTCCGGGTTCAAAATTAATTTACTCTTAAAGGAGAATATTATGGGAACAGCTTAGTGCCATGAAACATTGGGTTGCATTTTAGGAAACATTCAGCCCTATTAATTCAGTACTAATTCTGGTTGTCCAGGTCTATCGGACATTATAGTTCACCACTAAATTTTCTGTGATTCTGATTGGCTTATTCTGAGTGTTCATCGGCAGAGAGACACTGTCAGGTAATAGTGCCCGTCGGAAAAAAAAAACCGGATCGATAGTGCCCGCCTGAGCGAAAAAAAAAAAACCGCTTTGTGCAGTTTTGGGCTTATATTTGAAAGAATAAATTCAAAAGTAGCGAGTATTTACTCTCCTGCGTGGATGTCAGTTAAAAGAAAGCGCTAAAAAGAAGTGTTTACTGAGGAAAAATTTGCGAACTGAGGGTACCACAAAACAATAAATGGACGTGAAGCGCTTCAAGGTTGAGGAGAAAGTATTTATTCCTTATTTTGTACGTATTTACGAGACAACAGTTGAAATACAAAATTATAGTTTGTACACACAAATTTAATAGTCACAGTGTGTTAGAAATTTCAATAATTTCAATTTTCAGTTTTTAGGCCGCCGCACGGAAAATTTAGTGGTGAACAATAACGACAATAGAGTGTTTTTGTCTTGGAACTATCGGTCTGATAGTTGCCCTTGGAAATTTTATGTTCTAAAAAACTAGCATATAAGCCCTCGAACTTCGTTCTCCGGCTAATATTTGTTTTTTTAGAACCATTAAATGTTCTTTCATGTTGCGCGGTGTAAAAACAAAACCCGTATAATTTTATTTAACGATTTTTGTTCCCCGAAAGTAACGAACCCCCGAAAGTAGCGACCTCCCGAAAGTAGCCAAAGGCTGCTAATTCCGAAAGTAACGAGGGTAGGTACTTTCAGAACTTTACGGTAGTTTCTCTATAGAAACACGCTATTGTTTAAACAGTCTGTTAATTTTCGAACCCTTGCCTTGGACGGTTGGACCACTTTAACATAATGGTTAATATTTATTCATTTGTCAATACTACATATATAGAAATTGGCCTTGAAAAAAATAATAGTGCATTTAACAACCTTTATTGCATTTTTAACAACCTGCTATGTTCATTGGAGTACCGGTATACTATTCCAAAATATAATATTGGAAGCTGTTTCATCCTCATAATGGCACTAGCTCACAAGCTATGAATTAATATGTCCACCATGGAAATCACTTCTTCAATCAATTACTGTATATACCTCAGTTCCCTGTTGAGGAAAAAAATGAAAAGAAACATTGACCTACTTGTACATGGAATGTTGACTAAATTTTATCAACTGTCATATACAAGCCAAAAGAAAATTAAGAACACAAAAAAATATGGAAATTGCCAGAATAGCTGGATAGGTGATTTTAAAATAATGATTTGTCTTCAAAATTTACTCCACTTATCCAGATATATATATTACACAGCCATCTCCTTGATTGGTGGCAGACAGAAGATAAATTTGGAGTCAGATTAATTGGAGCTTGAATAAGCTCCAACAATCGCTTTGTTTCATTGCTGGTTATCTGTGACATCCATAAAGCAAGGGTAATTTGTCACCAGTTACGTGGCGTGAAAGGCGAATGATGAAAAAATCGGGCAACTTTCGACATCGCATAATTCGCTAGCCAGAGGGTCGCTTCGGGTCGCTTAAAGATATTTAGTGAGAAATTTAACGTTATCAGTTAAGTGTTCGTCCTTTGATAAGTTCAGGTTAAGAACAAAATCGCTAAAATGCCAGATATACTCAAATTTCACGAAACCTAAAGCCTGGTTTTCACTGGCGACGCAAGCAGAAGCGCAAGCACAAGAATTATGTGCAAGTGAAAACGAACGCAAGCACAAGCACAAGAACGAAATATTCACCAGCAAGATTTGATCATCGTTAAAACCACGTTTATATGCATTTAACTGACGGAAAAACATGAATCTATATGTTTTACTCATTGACTGAAAGCTCGAATAATGTTATTTTCGCTAGAAAACGAAACAAACAATTTTCACGGCAACGATGTTTTTAACCAGCAAGATTCATAGAATCAAGGCAAGCAAAATAAACACAATAACTCACAAATGACTTTCGGAGATAATTTTCTGAACTAAACTTTGTTTTGTTCAAAAATTCCTTCAAAATCATATCAAAATCACTGCTTTTTCCTTGTGCTTGTGTTATGTTTCGTTTTCACTAGCGACGCAAGCATAAGCGCAAGCACGAGGATCAAAATATTTTGATCCTTGTGCTTGTACTTGCCCTTGTGCTTATGCTTGCGTCAAGCCCGTTTTCTCGGCGAAATAAGGGCTCTAGTGCTTGCGTCGCTAGTGAAAACCAGGCGTTACGAGGGAATAACATGCGACGAAGTAACTGAGTCATAACTTGTCTTAGAAAATAGCTCCGTGAACATAATTTCGCCAGCAATTAGCTTAGGATTAAGTCTAACTACTTCTGCGGTTTTCAAGCCGGTATACAATGCAAGTGGACATTGTTTATACTCGCTTCTTTCGTGAAGCCCGCCATGTTGATTTCATGCCCCGTTAAAACATCGTTCGTGATTGGCTTAAATGGCCATCCATAGTTCCTTTCGGACCGTGTCCAGCAATCGTTTGTCTCACGATGGAGTTACTTTGAGGTGATGATCGCGACGTCAGGCGATGAGGTCAATTGTTTACCTTGGTTCGCTGCTATTGGTGCATTTCGATCCTCATTATTATTCTGGCTGGATGTTGTTCCCTCAGTGGGCTGACTAGTTGTTGTTCCCTCAGTGCGCTGACTAGATGTTGTTCTCTCGGCGGTCTGCTGCGCTATCGATCGGCAGTTGTGTTCCGAAGATCACTCTCTTTCTCTCCATCCATGTAGATATTGACGCTTTCCTTTGTACTTTACTTCAGTAAAGTATTAATTCTGTAATCACGTACGAGTTGCACGCCGTAAACCCGCGTAAACAAGTAAAACCCTTGCTCCATTCAATTCCTGACTCGTCCCCACGCTTAATATTAATAGGAGACAAGAGAGACGACTGGGGACGAGTCAGATTCAACTCAGTAATATTCTCTCTGGGGAACCCGCATATAATGCTTGCCTATTCCTGATTAGATATATTCGGCGGGCATTATGTGATCCGTTGGGATGTGTTACGTAACCTAATACCCCGTGTTCAGTATTTAAGTCCACACCTCACGCCATAACTCGCTCAGTCTTTTCGACAGGACGACCGTCGCTTTGCTTCGCCCACCCACCTCCCGCAGCGATGAGCCATCCTCTCCTCTAGGAGCTACCTGTTCCCGATCGCCTCGGGCTGATTCTCCCCATATCTAATCATAGCCCAGGCATTGTTTGTAGGGGATCCCAGTGAGAATATATTACTGTTCAGCTTCACGAGTGAACAAGTTGAAATGTCATTGTTCTGTACTCGAGATTTGATTGGGTCAAATCAAAAATGTTGGAATGTACTGTTCCCGTTCTGCCCTGTGATTGGTTAAGTTTGTCTGGGTGGCCCTGGGTAGTCTGGGTACAGTTGTCGGACTGTTAGACGGATTGCGAAGGGCGAACTTTAGCCTGTTCACAGACGTTTATTTTTTCGTAAGATACTGGCGCGAGCCGAGAAAAAAATCATACAAATCATACATCTACTTGACAAATTTAAAAAGGGATCTATTTACAAAGGATCGCTTGAATCTTTCTGTTTTTACTCTTGGGAGGATGTACTCATGCCCTCGCTCACGAAGAGGTCTTCCTCTTACGGGGGGGAGTAAGTCGTATAGAGCATGACCAGTGTCACTAGTTATTCTGTTTGAAGCTACCATTTTGCTCATATATGGATGAGTTTTTATGCCCTGTGTTGAACTGATGTGATAACTGTCTGTGTCAAACCGTGATCGTAGCCGTCCGCCCAAGGGCCATTTACACAAACACGGTTTCATTTGTAACCATATCGTTTTCGATACGGTTACGCCTTCCGATGTGTAACCGTGTCGTTTTCAAAACACTGCCCAAAGTAGATTGTTTTCAAAGTTATACGGTTAAACCGCGTAAATGGGGGGTAACCGTGTAGATTTCAAATGATTGGTTTCTGGCGCGAAAAAAGCCAGGCGTCAATCTTGGCGGGAAGAATCTCCACTGCTTCAAATGGTGAACGCAGCGCTTTCTTTTGCTTTAACTACTTTATTTTGCGGTGAACCTTCCGCATTATTTCAGCTCACTTGTCTTTTCCTTGCTGGTTTCTTTACGTTTTGCGATTTTGAATAAAAAATGGCGGTATGCAAGGTATTATCGTTTTCAGCCGGATCGCAGCTAACAAAATATGTCACGACCAAGACGTAACAGCACCGAAAATGGAAAACCGTAGCCACAGACAATGTTAGATGGTGGAAGACGGATGTATACGATATGCGACAAAGTTGTGCTGTCTAAATCAGCCCTAAGAGGGTACAACTTTGTCGCATGCAACTTTTGTAGCTTGCACTTCTCACAAATGGTAGGCGTGTCGTACGTATGTCACTTGCAACAAAGCTGTACTGTCTAAATCGGCCCTAAAAGAAGAATTTTTCCTTGCAACAGTTCCACTAGACCTACCTAATTCTGGACAAATTTGAGGATTTTCGATTTTCTTCCAACAGCAAGCCTTAGTCGATATGCTACAAACGACCACTCTTTACTTCCTGGAGGTTTCTATCAAACATTACATTCGTTTCTTTTTGCCGGAGGTAAAATTGTTGAGCTTTGTTTTGTAATATAACCCTAAAGCACTTTCTTTTTTCTTTGCCGTGCAGGACATTGTTTCGCTTTGGTAGCTTGTGAAGTTGTCTTGGCTGACAGGGATAAAAAAGAGAGAAATAATTTGCCAGTTGTCACTTGATTATTAATTCAATAACATTGTTTTATAAGGGCTGTAAATCCTTGGAAAAATGTTGGAAATAAAACTGCCACTAGCTCTGTTAACAAATACTTTGAAGTAAAATAAGTGAAATTTTGATCCATTACTTAAAGGGACACTGTCCCGGCGTATTTGCTCAAAACTGTTATAAATGCATGAAATGGTCCCCAAATCTATGAAATAAGAACTTAATAAACTCTAACTAAATGATAAAAAGCAATTTCTTCAAGAAATTCCATACTGCAACAAAATCTTTACAAAATTTCAAAGATTTCCGAGCCAAATTTGAAACTTTGAAAAACTGACATCCTGACGTTTTTTCAAAATCCATTTCTATCCTCGCTGTCGTTCGTCATCCTCACTTCCTAATGGGTTCCTGTCATTTGTAGAGTACTATTCTACAGAATTAAACCATTATTGTTCAGCTTCCTATGATCTAGATATGTTTCTGAGCTTCCCAAAATCATGCTAAAATCAGGACAGTGTCCCTTTAACTCAGTAGAGTATATATTATGCACGAATTACGAAATAGTGCAGATATCGCAGGTTATCATTCGAGTCTTTTCCTCCTTTTGATTGGCTGAGAGACCACCACGTGACCTGCAAATACAGTTGAACCTCTATAATACGGACACCGAAGGGATGCAGCAAAGTGTCCATATTAGAGAGGTGTCCGTATTAGAGAGGTTTTCTTTATAGAGATTATATGGACACTGATTTTGTCGGGACCAAGGGAACTGTCCGTAATAGAGAGGTGTCCGTATTAGAGAGGTTTCCGTAAGGAGAGGTTCGACTGTAACTGCCTAAAAATAATGATCTGCTCATGCGCATTACCGTCAACAGTGTTTTTCCTGCAAATGTTTCTGCTCATGTGTAGTTTTGTCCATCCTACTGAACAACAAGAAGCAGATGGCCATGATATCACGATCAGTGGCAGACGGAAATTCATTAATTTTCCTCAGTTGGCCATGGAGAAATTTATGGAGAGGAGCATATTCTTAGCTTAAACACGGATGAGGTGTTCAGCCTGCCAATCACAAATCCCAACGGACGACCAATGGTCTCATTTGATTGGTTAATTCACCCAGGTCTAATTATGTGCAATTATTCAGTATTGTCCAAGTTGTTTGCACAATCACAAATCTTGTAAATCTGAATAATTTTGAAAATCCCGCCAAAGCCACCTTCACGAGACTCGTTCTAGTTCTCACTCAGATAAATGGAAACAGGTGGCTCTTTGATCGCAAGCTTGAGCTTTGCAGCAATTTTAGCTAGCCGTGAAATTTGAATTCTTAGGGACTTGGACTGTACTGTACATGTCGAAACGGGCGAAGAGAATTCATCGTTTGCATTCAGTTCTCCCAAACGGTGAATAGATATATTTGTTTTGCGCTCAATATTTATTATTTAGCTTGTTTTATTTGACATAAATCAATTAGTTGTTTGGATAAACCAACCCCAATTTTTCTCGACCGTTGTATCTACAACCGTTGTTGTGCGACGTTTCGGCATGATAAATAAAATGATAAAAATAGCCAACAAAGCGCTTCAGAGGGGGTGTGTCCTTGCCTTTTATAGGCTCGCTCCGTGTTTAAGGTGGCTTGCCTTGATTTTTTTAAGGACACACCATCCTGATTTTGAACAGCTGATACTTCACTTTTTCAAGCTCAAGTTGTTTTGAGCAGCTATGAGCTTTTCAGTGTTATATTTATTTTTAACTATAACTTCAAACGGTAAAAATAGGGGGATTCGTTTATTCTTGCGACAGTTCCACAAATAAAGTTTACCTAAAATAATGAAGTAATTAAACAGGTCGGATTTCTTATCAAATATTCCTAATATAATATCCCTATATTCAAGTTTCCTTTGTTCTTTAGTTATTGTTAACCAATAGTTTTCAAACTCATTCCAAAATTTTGTAGAAAAAGTGCACTGAAAAAATATATGTTGAACTGTTTCTTGAGAGGCTTCACAAAAAGTACAAATATCACTTTGAATCATTCCTATTTTCGCTAATCGGGAATTCAAAAACAAAATGTCATTTAATATCCTAAACTGAAAGCATTGTACAAATGTTTCAAGGGTAACCGATTTTGTCAACATGAACACTTTGCGAACTTCATCTTCATCGAGGCTAAATGTGGCCATTAATTTGGAGAATCCTCTGGACTGACTTAATAGTTTGTAAAAGTCTTTACTTTTGCTCAATATAGGGTCAAAGCTTTTTTCAGCATAGTTAAACTTTAGTGTTTTTAAAAACGTTTCTATCAGCATTAACATCTCTTAATTGTTTTGGCACTGAGCATCGAACTCCAGACCAAGTTAGGTAATTTGTACCTATTAATCCATTCTCTTTCGCTATGTTGAAGGATTCTATATTGCTAAAATGAAACATTAAATCACTAACAAAGACCACACCAGCTTTCACATAATTATGATAATAAATAGGGTTGCCGTCTATCCTTATATTACAATTGTTCCAAATTATCGAGTCGAAAGATATAGTTTCCGTAGCAAATTGTGAGCGAAATTCAGATCACCACTAACATTTCTGAATAAAAAACAGAGTTAATGTCATGATCATTGATGTCATAGTTACAGTGAAGAAAGAAAAATTCACTGAAAGGTCTGAGCAGGTACCTAAGATAGTTTTTCCATGGAGATGATTCAGCGTTCAAAATTTTCGGAATCCATGCTAATCTCAGAGCTCAGTCAGGTTAGCAACTTTGCCTATTTGGTTAAGATTGAAGAACTTTCTAAAAAAGGTTTGATTGGCGTCGGTGTTATCATAGCAACGCAGTGATGACGTCATGTATTTTACATATCACCAATTTTCTCGACCTAAACTTTTAAAATGACCTATTGTCCTTTGCAGCCTAGATGTAGGTCTTTAAGACTACACATTTTCAAAACATTCTGAGAGTGTTTTTGAAATTGGACTGACTATATATTTTTAAATATTCACCTTACCTTCTGTTTATTCGTATTCATTTTTTTTAATACTCAAAGTGGTAATGTCTTTGTTGTGGAAGTTTATAATTAAAAAAGCTAGTCGATGAATTTGATATGATGTTGAACATGTCCCTACGCTGTCTCGGACATTTTCAAGTGCATTGATCCATTTTAAGGCTTTGCATTGAATGCTATGTAACCCGCCAGAGCGAGATTCGATAGCGTTGCAACTGGTTGCGTGACTACAGCTTTATGTTAATTTCCATGAGCATTTTTTGGCATCAGCGAATCATACATTAAAAAATCAAAGAGCCGAAAATGGGCTCAGTATCTCATGTAACAATATGATGGCAACTGTGCCAGTTTATTAATATAACTAGGCGTAATCACAGATTATTAAAATGCGTTCGACAATAGGTTAAGGACAGTGGGCTTTCGAGTTGCAGACAGAAACGTTAGAGATATTAAGACGAAATCCATTAGAAAATCGAGTAATATTTATGGCCAGTAGACAAAATCTTGTACTACGACGCCATACACTTTCACGCTTAAACTAGACATTCATGAGCCATACCTTAACGGTATTTACCAAATAATATAACTCCACAATCCTTAAATTGCTTTCCGCCTTGAGTTTCCTCCCGTGAATGGGTTGAGTCATAAGAGGTGGCAGCCATGTTTCTGGAGTGCACCTAATCCCGCTTAAATAAATCTACATGTAATTCGAAGCATTTCTGCGAAAAAAAATTTGGATTCGGTTGAATCCTCGATTTTCTATGCTCTGCTGAAGTCACGTTCGATGTGTTGCACGATCGCGTATAGGGAGTCTGGTGCCGAGTTATGACGTCTACTCGGGAACCACACAATATAGCGCCTCTGTCATTTCTCTGTATTTGTTTGGGATAATTAACCGGGCGTGGGCCTGGGGCCCAGCCCGGTTAGTAAAATAGCTTCTGTTTTTTTTTTTGTCGTGAATCACCTATACCTCTACTCCGCCAAAGTGCTAGGAGGAGAGCTAGGGGTGAGTATGAATATATATGAATGTATTCGCCTTGTGAAAGATTTTCTCGGGGAAGAACGAAGCCCGGACTCGAGAGAGCGGCGGAAATCGAGCCTATGTGAAAGTTGGACTGGTCCAAATAAATATTAATTTAGGACCACGTAAACACATCGGAGCGGCGTACAGATTTCGCAACGTCGGTGAGTTTGACTCGTCAAAATATTAAATCATTGTACTCACTACTAGGTGGACACACTAGGAGCGCCATTAGATCAAATTTTTTATCAAGGCTACGTTACATTTCGCCAGGGTCATAATATTGTCCTGTTTGTTTTATGTGAAATACATTTCTTTTCCGTAAAGGAAAACAGAAACTTGCCCAGACTCGCAGATTTATGTAAACAGAAACTTGCTGAGACGTGCAGATTTATATTTGGACGATTACGTCATAGGGTCACGTCGAATCGTGACTTGAAGAGATTGTTTGTGAGGTGCGTACGTACATCACATACACTAGAAGCGCCATTAGATCATTTTTTTTATCAAGGCTACGTTACATTTCGCCAGGGTCATAATATTGTCCTGTTTGTTTTGTGTGAAATACATTTCTTTTCCGAAAAGGAAAACAGAAACTTGCCCAGACTCGCAGATTTATGTAAACAGAAACTTGCTGAGACGTGCAGATTTATATTTGGACGATTACGCCATAGGGTCACGTCGAATCGTGACTTGAAGAGATTGTCTGCGAGGTGCGTACGTACATCACATACACTGGAAGCGCCATTAGATCAATTTTTTTATCAAGCTACGTTAGATTTCGCCAGGGTCATCCTTTGCCTAAATGATATTTTATGAATATTGTCCTGTTAAATAATTGTCATTTTGTGTTAAATACATATCTTTTCCGTATATTTTCTGAGAAAAACAGAAACTTGCTGAGAAATGCAGATTTATAAATAAGGACGATTACGTCATGGGGTCACATGAGTCACGTCTAACAGTGACTTGACGAGATTTCGCAACGTCTGTGATAAACCAGGGTCGCCGTTAGGTCAAATTTCATATCAAGCTATTACTTTTGATTTGAACATGAATACTCTGCTGTTTATTTAGTGTGAAATACATTACTTTTTCGTGTTGGTGCAGCAATTCACTTCCTTGTATGCAGAAGATTTATAAATAACAATCATTACATTATAATATCACATTTTGACTCACGCAATTTGTCGAACTGTGACTAGAATAGCTGCGAATGATGATGGTGCAACGCGGAACGTCTGCGATTGATGGTTCAACACCGATTCGTACCTATGTTGTCGTGTTTTTTCCTCTTATTCAACTTTGGCTTTATATTGAGGAATGATCTTCAAAGACTGCTCAGAGGCAAGAAAATTGACAGTAGGCACTATACGCAAACATCAGACTTCAGCGTGACTGCCGTGACTAATCTGATAGATTTCAAGCAAGAAAGCAGGTAAAACGGCTTGCTTGCTTGATAAAGAAAGCCCGGTTATATTTTCTTCGAAAATTCTTGTTGAACATAAAAGGGATCATTTCTATGTCTTTTGGGACTTAAACTGAATAATTTTGTTTCGAAATTGTGCGTCCTTCATCTTCGGAGTCAAAGTTAAGTTCCGATTCGAATTACTCCGAAATAAACTTCATTTCTGAAGTAGAAATCGAGCTGGAATCGACGCGTGATTTATACATAAATATGCGTTCCTCAATCAATACTTCAAGCGGCAATGAGGAAGAAATCTTCGCAGATGAACCGCTTCGAGACCTGGAATGGACAAATAAATGTGAAAAGGAGGTCAAAGCGAATGAAGAGCCGAAAAGAAAGCTCAAGGACCGCTTAGATAGCACTGAAGAAGCCAGTCAATGGTAAGCAATATTCGTGTCACCTATAAACTTTGCTACTCCGACGAGTGTTTTAGACATTTATATGTTTGCTTTTGCGAGTATGCATTTCGTAAAGCAATGGTTATTCTGTTAAATGCCAGCTTTTCACCATTTAATGTTTGCAACAGCCAAGTAACCGTCGCAGTTGTAAGAATTCTCGCTCGAGGCTTTTGTTCAGATGCTTTCGTAGATGTCTGTTTAGCGAGGTTACAGTTTACCAATATGCCATCCAATAAAGCTTGTTTTGGCTCAGTTCTATTTAAGTATTGGTCCATGCTTAAAGGTTGTCTATCGAGAGTTTATAGAGAAGTGTATTAAGAGTTGCTCGAGGCGCAGCCAAGAGACAGTCGATCGATTGAAAATCGGCTTTCTCGCGCGCGGGCCTGAAAATTTCAGCCGCAGAAAACAAATTGAAAGGAAACAAGCCACATCACTACAGTTTTGACATCCAGAAACGTTTGTCGTTACTATTCCAAATAACCACCATAGTGAATCAAGTTAATTTTCAAGTAAAAACCATGAAATAAATGACTTTTTCTTCCTCGATAAGCGAAGTGGGTATGTTCCCTCGGTGGTCCGCATTGATACCCATTGATGTTACGATCTGTACACACACGGCTGTCGCACTGCTTATTTCCCGGCCTCAGAAAATAACTTTTAGAGTCAAAATATTTTGTCATTTTTCTCATTTAGTCATTCGAAAGAAATTCGTCTTTGACTTACCTCAAAATTTCCTGAATTGCTTCGCACGAGGAAGAAATGTTGACGCCATACAGTTGCGCGACTACGGATGAACGCTCGGATTCCACGCTCGTGCTACTGAATTTTGCCGGCTATGTCATTGGACCATCGCTTTAAAATGGTTTAGAAAATAGCTGTCATATAAACGGCATAGAGTCTAGCCGTGCATTATTTTCTTATAAAGCACGGCTAAAAACTATAAAGCACGCATGTCCCGGATGTTCACCACGCTCAGTTAGTCTTGATTTTCAAAGTTGAACCTGTCGCTTTTCTTGACTCTTTTATCCGACTAATTAAGTTGAATATATTGCGAGTTTGACCATTAATGCTTTACCTATATTGAAAACGAAGTGAAACAGTATCATCGAAGGCGACGGATCATGCAGAAAGAAAACAATTTCGCTCTCGGAGAGTGGCACGGTCTTGAACCGGCCGGCGGCATTTTATCAACAACAGCGATCAAAGTGATTTCGCAAAACAACTTGGACCTGAGAAAAGGTTTAGAGGTAAGAAAAAATTATTCTCTTATTCATAAAAGACGCCACAACACTATCGTTTTACATAAAAGCGAAATAGCAGCACATTTGTTTTGTTTTTGAACGTCAAGTCAATGGTTAATCTGCAGAAATCTTGGAAAGAAGCCGACAAAATTACGACCGGCAAAGTTGAAAATAGATTTGTCAAACTCTAAGAAACTTTCTAAAAAATTCAGGAGAGGCCATAATATGGAAATTTTCATTGAAACAAGTGTTTACTCATTCAAGAAATGTTAAAATATCGTACAACTAGGATTATACAGATTAGTTCCTTAAAATTCACGCTACTTCGCGACTTTGCAAGTTTTGTGTTCTATCGCGCCACTCAAGCGTACGGCGAAGTTTTTTCTTTCAAGTTCCTGCTATTTTCTAAACTAAATAGAAGATGGTTTTCATATGTCCTATAAGAAAATGATGCACTTTTGAGGTCTAGAAAAGCAGCTGAATGCACTCGCCGAAGCGGCTCGTGCATTCACTACCTGCTTTTCTAGACCTCAACGTGCATCATTTTCTTATAGAACATAGAAAACCATCTTCTATTAGGTAAATAGTATACCTTTATCTAAATCTGGCGTGCTGCTGCAACGCCCAATAACGCACCAGGAAGGCGTTTCTACACACTTCTCGAATGTGTATCGCATCTTTTTTAAGTAAATGAGTGGACGCGAAGGATCGAACGTTCCCGAGTAGACGTCACACAGCCGCTAGAACTCATTCCCCTCAAACGCGGCCGTGCAACAAAATGGCGTCGTTTTTGGTGCAATTTTGGAGACTTTGTCGGGGCACAGAAAATCGAGGATTCAACCAAATCGAAAAATGTATTCGCATTTAAGTTTCAAATTATAAGTAAATTCATTTAAACGAATAAAAAATTTTTGGGTTTGGCGTCGTAGTACAAGATTTTTGTCCACTGGCCATAAATATTACTCGATTTTCTAATGGATTTCGTCTTAAACATTTTTGCTTATAAAATATGGTCTTGAAAGCTAATAATATTATTGATAGTGAAGGCCTGGAAGATAGCCATCCCAATAAATAACAGTAATGATTACATGATATTATGGATGGGTCATGTTAATGTTTGGTTAAAAGAGAGCAGTACTACACACAAACTGCAACAGTGACATTTATTGAAATTTCTTGAAAATAATTCAAAACGGTAACAATAAATAAGTTCGCCATATTGTTAACATTTGTTAACATTTGGCTCAATTAACCAACCGGTTAAAAACTTAGAAACATAGATGTTATTGAACTAGCGTGAGGTCCGTATTGGGAAAATATTGGTCGAGTTCTTTTTTTGCTAGTTTATGGACCGAGCCGAAGGCGAGGTCCATAAACTTGCAAAAAAAGAACGAGACCAATATTTCCCAATACGGAGCGAACAAGCTAGTTCAATAAAGTTTTTATTATAATGGATTTTTTAAAAAATTGCTGATAAATGAATGCAACCATTCTCGGCTAACGTGCGCGCGCCAAAGCTAAGCATATTCTTGCATTTTTCAGGCCGCTTTGCGGAAAGTTTAAGCAAAATTGTCCGCCAGACATGAGAAAAAATGTTTTTACTTAATAGAAAACAGTTTTCTTTTGTTCAGTGTTTCATAAAAGGAATTTAGCGGTCCGTATTGCAAAATTCGGACCGCTCAGGGAACCAATCAGAATGTTCCTTTTCATCGTGGACCAGTTGGCCATATAATAAATAGTGTTATAGACCTATTTAGCTTGGTTTGTTTGTTGTCCCATTTCATCATTTCAGACCATGTGATGTTACACTAGGAGAATTGTTTCTTTCAAATTGTTTCATATTCACATGTGTATGAACGCAAATTGTTTCATATTCACGTGTGTATGAACGCATAATTTTTAGATTTTTTTAAATTAATGTAAATACAGTCGAACCTCTACTTACGGACACCTCTATTACGGACAGTTCCCTTGGTCTCGACAAAATCAGTGTCCATATAATCTCTATAAAGAAAACCTCTATAATACGGACACCTCTCTAACACGGACACTTTGCTGCGTCCCTTCGGTGTCCGTATTATAGTTAGGACTAGTAATTTTAATGTATTTTAATATAAATGGTAGGACAAGTACTTTTTATATTATGCTTCAATGTTATGTTATGTTATGTTATGTTATGTTATGTTATGTTATAGAACAATTCTCTAGAGAACAACACGTGTTCTGAAATGTTCGATTTACATAACGCCCAATGCGTCGCTATATTTTAATGACAAATCAATTCAAAACGGAAAGAAAACATTCAGACATCCTTGCCTGTACCAATACTTTAGGAATCGCCCAGCGACGTAATATATTATGAACCATAGAACAACTTCACAACATGCAACCCTTGCAGGTCATCAAGTCAGTTTCATCATCAGTATCGCTGAAGCCACGAATCAAAAGTATAAAAGTATTTAATTCCCAAAACCTGAAAACCCGTAGGCATTATTAAAGGAGCTATGTCATAATATTTTTAGTCATTTTGTGAAGTGCAATTTAAATTGAAGAAAGCCTCAAAATAATAGTTTACTATGGTAGAAAAACACCAAAGAGGTGATAATAAACCAAACAGGAACAAGGATGGTTGAGGATGGAGAAGATTAAGACGGATTGCGAATGGCGAACTAGCCTGCGGGGAGGCGGGAAAGTGAAAGAGAGCTTGCAACGATGTCTCAGAGTTTTGAATATCTGCGCTCAAAAAATCGACGCGAAATGCTGATTGGTGGAAATTAATTTATTGATGACGTCTTCTTTGCAAACATGACGCTTTAGTGTTTATCACTCATGCAGAAAAATTAGTTCAGGTATTTTTGGAAGTAAACTTCGAAGGGGCACGTACTAAATATTTTTTCTGTTCAGCGCTTTGAAAATGCTTTCCAAAGAGACCTCTCTCGAGTCAAATGGTACGGTAGTTCCGGAGAAACAACATTTTTCGTAGCATACTGGGAAATACTACACACTGGCTTTTGTAATTAAATATGCAAAATCTTGCAACAGAAATTTCAGAGCGGAATTTCTAACAAACGGGGAACAAATATTCTAGCTGTCCTGCGCTTTGAAACCCCTATCGATAGAGATGTTTTTCGATTCGATCCGTTTAATACTTTTCGAGAAACGATTTTCGAGCGTGTGAGATCGAATACAAGGCATTGCGTTACGTAGAAAATTGAGACGACCACGAAGTTTCAATTGACCAAATTTTGACAGCTCAAACAGCTGGAAACGGCGGGGGGTTTTGAGGGGCGACATTCAAAATTCTGAGACATCCGTGCAAGCTCTCTTTCTCCCGCTCTTTCTCTTTTCCCCAAAAATAGCCAAGAGAGCTTGCTCGCAGGCTAATGGCGAACTTGAAAAAATTGGCCAATTTTTTCAAGATGCACCATCCGTGACGTAGCTCTTTAATAATGTGCCGCTTTGCTCCACACGGGGCGGTAAATTTTGGAAATCGAGGAAAGCACATAGACTCTTCAGTTCGCGTCGATCGGCCGACATTACAGTCCCACATAATAGCATGTCACTTGAAGACGACATACATGAAGACCGGAAGTCCTAGAATATAGGACTGGTCTCCTGAGCTCTTCGTTTCTCGTGCCTAGGCCCCGCCGGCTCCTTCGACACTCTTGACACTCTCTCCCAAATCCTTCTTTACGTTTTCGTACTCTCCCCCTAGTCCTTCGTTATTTCTTGACACACTCTCCCAAATCCTTCTTTGCGTATTCATGCTCTTTCCCTAGTCCTTCGTGACGTCTCGATACTCTCTCCCCAGTCCCTTTACATATTCATACTCTCTCCCCAGTCCTTCGTTATGTCTTGTCTCTCCCAAATCCTTCTTTATGTATTCATGCTCTCTACCCAGTCCTTCGGTACGTTTTCAACCTCGTCCCCAGGGCCTTCTCTCCTTTTTTTTCAAGATGGCGTCTGATGGAGCGAAGACCCTGGCAAAGGCTGGGTCACGTGGTACAAATACTCCAAGATTCTTGGAGTATTTTATCACGTGACTTTGTTGTGGAGCTGAAACAAAATGGCGGCCAAAGCTGAGTGTCCCAGATTACGTGAACCGCGTTTTACGGCGTATCTTTGTAGACGAGGAAACAATACTTCATTTGGAAGACTAATTTATTGTTTGGAAGCTCTTCCACCTCTTCGAAAGCATAACGCGTGGTCAAAGACTCTGGAAACACTACGGTAACACCGCACCGATCAGGCACATTTTAATAGCTTTTAATTTTTACGCTGTTAGTGATTGATTTACACATAAACTATCGGCTGTATAAACTGTACACTGCGACTTGTTTTCGTTCTACAACTCACCCTTTAATTTCAGCTTGAGTTTAAAGTTCTGATTTGAACAGTTTGTCGTTGGAGGACTTGGAGAGATAAAATCTCCTGTTTAGACCTTTATACATTTACACCCGTATAAATTTAATAATGAGCTTATCTAAACAATTTCCCGTAATAATAATTTATCTTATGTAATACAAAATTGGTAATTTGTGACTGCATCCACATCTACATCTGGTTTGTCACTATTTATTTCAAATTAAAAGTTCAACCTCAAAATGAAGTATAATATTTGCTACAATACATTGTATATGACAGAGTATTTTCTTTCAAAACAGGTCATTACTTAGTTATTCTGTCAGTGACACAAGCTACTCTAAACAAATTCTCAGTTCCCCCAACAGGAGTTGAAGCTATGACCTTCCGCACACCGGACGGATGCCTAACTCCCACGAGCCTCCCATAGTTCAGTGGTAGAGTGTCCGACCGGTGTGCGGAAGTTTATAGGTTTGACTCCTGTTGGGGGCCGGGGAACTCGGAATTTTTTTCCGAGTAGCTTGTGTCACTCACAGAATAATATCTCATCAATTTATTAGTTGTTCAAAGTATAAAAATTAAAGGAAAATGGTGTATATACAAAGATGTACATTAAAAGGTGTTACGTTTTATTTGCCAACCTGTCACCAATTACAGCACATGTTTTGGCTTTAAATAGAGATTGATTTCACTTTTGTTCTTTACACTGAATGACTGATCCTTTGTTACACTGAATGACTGATCCTGTATCTTGTTCTTACGCAGAATGACTGATCCTTTGTTTTGTTCTTATAAGATTATGGAGAGTAATCTGGGCTCCCCTGCACCCCAAAAAGTAAGAACAGCTTCTTCATCTCAACATAATAAAATCATGGAGATGCTAAAAAGATACCGCTTTTCTCAGAAGGTTTGGTGGCATTGATAGTCTTGATATAACAACGGGTTTCACTTTAAAACTAATGGTGTTGGAATGTTAGTGGTTGACCTCTGGTGGGCATATCTCTTCTTGCTTACCAGTATGCGGAGGTCATCATGCAACAGTAAAATCCTGGTTTTAAGCCCCTCTCTACTGTTCCTCATTTCCTTACTATGTCCTCACAGAAATTGTTCAACTTTAGACCATATTAATTTTCTTTATTCTGTTTTGTTATGTTCCAGTTGCATTGATGTACTGACTTGAAATTTGTTTTTAAAACATATCTTGATATAATAATTTGCTGCATCAACTTGTTTATTCTGCCTATAAGCCCCCCCCCCCCCCCCCCCCCCCCATTTATAAGCCCACCTAAGACCCCTTACGAAGTTGAATAAGCCCAGGGCTTATGACCAGGATTTTGTAGTATGTGTGGAATTTTAGCAAAATATTGTGTTTCATTAGTGGTGAGAAATTTGTAATAATAATTATAATTATATATTGCTTTTATAAATATAATTATAATTATTATAATGTAATTATTACATTATCTTTCATTTGACTGTTGGGTGGGGAAGAGACTTTGAGATCAAAATGAAAGCAAGCAGGACAGAAAACCAACACAAGCAATAGTGCATCTTTATTTTAAACTACAGAGGTGAATACAATGAATTCAAGTAACATTTTCTGCATAAAAGAAAAAAAGAATGAAAACAATAATAATTGTGTCGTGAACATATTTGGTACATAAATTTATTGTTGTAAAAATCAAATTATGGGGCCAACTATTAAGCGGCTACCCCCTATTAAACGGCCAGTTATCAAAGTCGCAAAACTGTTGTCAGTATAATACTGTAAATAAAACCCCTATTAAGGGCCACCTCTGTTACGTGGCTGTGGCCACCTTTTGCTATATCAGGTCGTCCAGGGGGTGGGGCATTGTCAAAGGCAACATTACATGTATATCTTTTGGATTTTAAAAGACGTACATTATTTGTTGTGTATTTTAACTTTCCTGATTGCCCGTAATTTAAAAGTGTTAAAACTGAGTTGATATTAAACCTCGTTTGAGCCCTGCACTTTTCAAGTGAATCGGAGCCCCACCACACATGTGCAAAAATTTGCACTGTTGCTTTCCACATGCGAACCAAAGATGTCGGAAAGAAGCTTTGACAACTTTGCGGGACAAGATATCAAATTCATAAGCTCTTGGTTGAGCATAAATTTCCCGACTAAATTGGAGGGGCATTTGCAACATTCTGACAAAAAAAATGCCCGGGGAAGGGGATGAGCGGATTGACAGAGCCATAAGACATAGAAAAAAAAAACAACAGGCTTATATCCTTCAATCGCAAGTACAAAGCGCTAACCGTAATATCGGTACAATACTGACATGAAGGAATACGTGTCTGGACATGGAAAATTTCAATGATTTTTCTACGAATATGAATCCAAGAAATAGGTAAGCTTATAGACAATTACGATCGAACTCTCCTTTTTGATTTCTACGAAGAACAATCTCAGACGGTGACATAGCTACGACCCCTTCGTCTTTTCTGGGAAGATCGAAGGTACGGGTGCGTACAAATGCTTTAAAGATTTATATTTAGCTTACATAAGACCGATAGTTCCCGGGATAGCTAGTTTTATACGTGCGGTGGTGTTACAGTTACCGTAGTGTTTCCAGAGTCTTTGACCACGCGTTATGCTTTCGAAGAGGCGGAAGAGCTTCCAAACAATAAATTAGTCTTCCAAATGAAGTATTGTTTCCTCGTCTACAAAGATACGCCGTAAAACGCGGTCCACGTAATCTGGGACACTCAGCTTTGGCCGCCATTTTGTTTCAGCTCCACAACAAAGTCACGTGATAAAATACTCCAAGAATCTTGGAGTATTTGTACCACGTGACCCAGCCTTTGCCAGGGTCTTCGCTCCATCAGACGCCATCTTGAAAAAAAAGGAGAGAAGGCCCTGGGGACGAGGTTGGTACGTTTTGACACTCTCTCCCCAGTCCTTCTTTACATATTGACACAAATTGATACAAATAAGACAAATAATTGATGTGTGGAGAATGACGGAATTTGGGAGGTTTCAATAGTTATACACTCACTAGCGAAAGAGTTCCTAAAATACAAGTTAAACAAGAAATTACAGGGAAATTAGAACCGGGTAATAAAAAATATATAAAGTTAATCTACTTTCTTGCTTGAAAGCACGGCGTTCCGAAACGTATTGTTAATGTTGCACCATCACTCGCACTGAGATGTTTGCGAAACCTATTCAAGTCACAGTTCGACAAATTGCGTCACTCAAGAAAACCTGGGTATAAGGAAGTGAAATGCTGGAACAACACAAATAAGTAATGTTTTCATACTAAATAAACAGCAGAGTATTCATCGTATTTCATCGTATTTCATCGTATGCCAATGATTATCTCCTGGTCAAATCAAAAGTAATTTGATCTAATGGCGCTCCTAGTGTATGTACGCAGTAGACGAGTCAAACTCGCAGACGTTTGTGACCCTATGACGTAATCGTCCTTATTTATAAATCTGCGGGTTTCTGTTTTGTAGAAATCTGCGAATCTCAGCAAGTTTCTGAAAAGAAATGTATTTCACACAAAACAAACAGTATTCATAAGATGTCATTTAGGCAAATGATGGTCCTGCGAAATGTTACGTCAAAAGTAGCTTAATACGACATTTGATTTACGTGGCGCTCTGATGTGCTTACGCAGTCCTAAATTATTATTTATTTGGACCAGTCCAACTTTTACAAGGGGAATATATCTTTTTTACTCTCCCCAGCTCTCTTCCTAGCGCTTGGCGGAGTGGGAGTACAGGGAGAATCACGACAAAAAAAACTGAACCCAGAACACTAACCGGCTGGGCCCCAGGCCCACCCGGTTAATAAAGCACCCAAATGATAAATCCCTTATTCAAATAACCATGCAAATACTGTATGTTAAACCATCCAATGTCGGATGTTTATATTATGACCCGGGATTATGATTCAAGGCAGTGTATGTGAACATTACATTGCTGGCGTGAAAACAGAACTAATACTAAATGTAAACTTTATAGTCTTTATCTACAATTCATGACAAAAGTCTTGGGACACTTGTTAATTTTCTGTCTTCGCTCCCTTTACTTCCTTCCCCTTTTAACAATAGAACGTGGCTAAACAATAGCGTTTTTAATCTTTGTACATTTCTTAGCCGTCCTCTGCAAAACAACAACGCGAGATGACCAAATTCCTGGTTTTCGGACACGTGAACAGCAACGGCGAACTTTTGAAGTTTCTCTTTGGATTTGAACGCTGCCTTTACATATTCAGTTGTGGGTAGTTCTGACACCGATAGACAATCTAAATAGAAGTAGAGACTCGCGAGATTCTGAAGTAAAATCTAAATCCATTTGACTCGGCGTTGCCGTCGTCAGGGTTGCTTAAACATCTGTGCCTGGTAGGATGTCTACTGTTCTGTTTTATAATATACTAACCACTAGGATGATGCATTTTCAAGCAATTTGATTGGTTCCCTACTCATGGTGAGTGCAGTATACCCTCTCTACCTTATTTGGAAATACCGCGAAGTTCAATTTTTGTTTACTCGGGCAAAAAGGCGGAACATTTTTTCGTCTTCTTTGAGGGTTCCACCTCAGGAACGCAATTATTGACGTTTAAAGTAATACATCATTCATTGTTTTATGTCCGAGGTGGTCATTTCTAGTGAAGTCTTGTATGCAGAGTTTTCGTGGCCAATTTCCCGTTTCCGCGATGTTAGTTTCTCCTGGTAACTCCAGTAGCCATCCATTTTGTTATAAACCTCTTTTAACTCGGAAATCTTAGCGAGACATTTTTCGACATCAGAGATTCGGTCCATCATTCGTTGAAATTCGCTGCTTCTTATCAACGTATCCTGTTTCCAGTTTGTGTCGACATCCTGAGCATCTTTTTTATACGCTGGGAGAAACAAAAGGATAATAGCGTTAACGTACTGTTTGTGTGTCGTGTCTTGTATCATTGCAGCACGGAATTGAGGCTTTTCGTGTTCCTGGACCAGAGAAAAATGAAAAATTGGAGTTTTGTGCCTTCGCATGGCCATTTTTTCAACACCCCGCGCTGCGTTTCGTGGAAATTACGTCATAACGCTAAAGCGATTTGATTGGTTAGTCAACCCTTTGTACAATACAAACCAGCGGGAGTTTCACGTTTCAACCTCTTATGGGTTTCTGATGTTACCAATGAGAGGTAGGTATATGTCATAATATACCAGGGGCACCCAACGGATCGTTTCGGTGAAATATCTGTTCGGAAGGCCTATAATCGACTCAGATATTCGGATTAAAGTTTGGAGTTTTCTTTAGGGAAATATCATCTCGAACTTTCTTAATATAATATGGGAAAATTAATACTAGATTATTTTCGGAGAGATAAACATTTCGTTTTGGGTACAAAAAAGGTCACCAAGGACTTTCGGAAAGGAAAAAAGGTCAGCTAGGATTTTCGGAAAGGAAAAATCAGCAAGGAAGAGCTGAGGTTCAGTCGGAAAATGACTAAAAACGCCCTAATAAATTCGTGAAGTCTAAAGTTCCCCAAGAATGATCGAACAGATATACATTTTATAGCGCAGCTTAGAATTCATTTATAGATCTTTAAATGCACACCAGACAGCCTAAAATAGTGTTTTAAAGCATTTGGGAGAAGACCGTCGTTGGGTGCCCCAGATATATACTCACCACAGGATATTGCAATTCTTGACAACCTGATTGGTTCCCTACTCGAGGGATATGAGGCAATGTACCATTACTACCTTGTTTGGGAAGCCTGCTAATTACGAGTTTGGGGCACGTGCACACATGCAAAGTTATATTTTTCAAAATTATAAATATCCCATTTTCCTTCTATTTGTTCCTTCGTTCTTTCCCCGGTAATTCCTGTGGTGAGTATATTATAAAACAATTATTCCGCTCAATCTCGTCGTACATTAACTCATAGCCAACTCGGCTGCGGCTCGTTGGCTATGAGTTGAATTAATGTACGACTCGATTCCGTAGATGATAATTGTTAAATGGCTGTTGTGATTTTTTCATCAATGCGTATGTGTGTAGTTGTTGGAATTAAATAACAGGTGAGATTATATGTTATTTTTTTGTCAAGAACAGTAACCTGTTGATGCTGAGAAATGAGAACTTCAGTTTTTTTCATTTGTTTTGGAAATGGCATACAAATACCGTAATTAGTAATAGCAAGAGAGCTAGATTATCCTCTCTTGGCGGCGCACAATTCAATTTTATGTGTTTATACGTACTTCAACTTTTTTCTGAAGACGCATCCATCCATGCATTTTCCCTATTTTATTTTATTTTATTTTATTTTATATACGTAAAGCTAGTAAAATGCACGCATGCCGCGTAAAATTACCGGTAGATTTTTGGCATGAATTGTTATTGCCTTTTAAATTATTAGTCTATTACAAAAACAACTTTTTTTGCTGTAGCTTATTGCGCTGATAATGGTAGAAACAATATAACAACGCGGCACCAGTTGATGTACATTCGGACGATGTCTAATCCAGTCGAACCTCTCGTAAAGCCTGGTTTCCACATGATCGCAGTCGCAACGATCGTTGCGATCGTATGTATGGAAACCACTCTTGCGATCGTTGCGATCATATGGAAACTACTCTTGCGATCGTTGCGACTGCGATCGTTGCGATCATATGGAAACCAGGCCTAAGCGACCACCCAGGTGGTCCGTGCACGGTTCGGCCAATTCAATTTTTCCATTTTTGCCGGTGTTGTGTTACACAACACTTTAGTTGATGTGGAGCTTTTGTCGTGGCATACTCGATGACTTTCTCCTAAGATGTTGACTTTTTGAAATTTTAAACAAACGTATGGAAAATTAAATTACGAGATTTTGCTTCTAACATCGCTTCAAATACTACTGCAACAGCGCAAGGTATATATTTTTTCTTTTGTGTCGTGGTTTCCCTTGTGGTGCTTGTGAAAAAGACGCATGCGTGTAGCGCCCAAATTCGGAATATAATCACCAGAAGCTCCAATTATTGACCTGATTTCCTATAAGTCACTGACGAGATTTGCCCCAAATCAGGACATTTTAGGGAAAAGGACAATCGCTATGACTAAAAACAGGAAAATGTATTGAAAAAGCGAGTAACTTAAATTACATTTATGCGCCAAAACCACAGTCACGAGTGCTTGTTTTCTACCTATAAACAAAGCGCAGAGAATGTATTAGCCGTGCCTTTCAAGCTTCAAAATCTGTTCAATACAGAGGCATTTCCCTAGGCTGTACGAGCTGAAATATTTCCTGAAGTTTATCAGCGTATTGAGTTTATTACAGGAATCGCATCGAAAATTAAATATTCGGAAAGCAAAGACGAATATCAGCAGGCAAACTGTTGCAAAATACATGCAGTATGTATAAATATGTATGTGACCTTTAGCGCATTATTTGATCACTTTAACTTTACACCATACCAAGGTCTTATGATTTGTAACGCAATGCGTGCGTTATAACTCGACTATTTTTGGCCTATGATGTGAGCAAATTGAAATTTGAATCAAATCAAATCGATTATCGTAACACAACATGGCCTAAGGGGCCCCTAGTTCTAGACTGAATTTAACTCCATTCAATCCTATTACCATTATTTGTCTGGTTTTTTTCTTTTCTGTTAAAATACCGTAACCTGCGCTCCTTTGGTCAGCTATACTTTTCCGAAAATGTTATGAGAGGACAATAGACATATAAAAAAACTGACATCTGATTAATTAAAAAAACTGAGCAATATGAAAAAGCATAACTTGCTTTTATATTTAATGTATGTAATATTTTTTACCATTTTACTTATTTATAATTTCACGTTCACGTTTTAACGAGCTTCTTTAGCTCCTGTGTGATACGTGGTTAAATAAAAAAGTATTGCCAACGTCACATACGTGCTTACCTTTTTCACGGAAGTTGAGAGTGCGCCTTTTCTGTCTGGTAAAAAAATCCCATAACAAGCCCAAAACAACGAAAGCAGCCAAGATACTTAACAAGATGTACAGAGTTTGCTGAAAAGCAACTTCATTTGAACCAAACAAGTTTAAACGTGTACCCCACCATCTCGATTCAGTGGCCTATGGGAATAAGAGTTTTACTGTAAGTTTTACAAGTGAAACTGAAGTAACAGGGTCAAAACTAACCGTGATTACTTTGACAAGGGCGTTGTGTAGTTTTGCACTACAGAAAGCTTAAGGCTTTCTAGTACAGACCGCAAAAAAGAGGTCCGTAGTGTCGGATAGGGTGATTATCTCGGTCAAGAATAGCAGGCGTCAATCAGTGAGCTGTACAGCCCCCGAAATGACCCCGACCCCGAAATGACCCCCAACCCCGAAATGACCCCCAAATCGACCCCGAAATGACCCCGACCCCGAAATGACCCCCAATTTTTTTCGCGATGACCCCGAACTGACCCCCAAGTAATTTTAGGAATGGAATGGCGTTCGATCCATTTCGGATCGTGGAATGACTAAAATAAACGAAATTGAAGGAAAACTGAATGTCATCTCACTTGAATTCTTCATTCTACCTTGTCCTATATAACTCCGTTATTGAAATATTATATATTAAGATTTTTTTTATTTTGTTTAATCTTGCTTCTCCGATCTTGAGTCCGTTTTAGCGCTCGGAAAAATAGAGCGCCTTTCGCAGGTTAGTTTAAAGAAACTTTCAGCTAAAAATTCAAGCCGAAAAGTGGTAGAACTTTAGTATTTGATAAATCACACAGGAAAATGAAAATAACGTCTCGTCCCAGTCTTCAGTGTTTTCAACTTTGTAAGTTGGACCGACAATGTCGCGAACCGCGTTGTTTGCGGCTATTCTCCTTGTATTTTCCTTTAAAAGTGCAAACTGCAAGTCTTCAACAAGCAAGGATACAGGAGATGCAGAGGTCAGTTTGAATTAAAACTCTAAGCTTATCTCACTCTCAAATCTCTCTAATGTAAGCTTATCGCACGATACATGACATACATTAGAAATATTTGAGAGTGAGATAAGCTTAAACGAGAAAGGCAAAAAAAGAACCTTTTTTGCGGTTTGCCGTGCTCCAGAAAGCCGGTGATTAGTTTAGCTTTTGACGTGAAAATGTAAATTATTTTCCATTTAAAATAATGATCTGGGAAAAGTAAACCGAATGCAATCACGGTAAGCTGTCGTTTGCCGTAGAACGTGGCGTAAAACATCGTTGAAAAATAGAAGTTTAAAAAAGTTAAGATTGTTCATATTTATAATAATTTATTATTTCACTTGAATAAATATGTGAAATTGTGTTCAAAATTCAAACTCCTTCAATTTCGTTTATTTTAGTCATTCCACGATCCGAAATGGATCGTACGCCATTCCATTCCTAAAATTACTTGGGGGTCAGTTCGGGGTCAGCGCGAAACAAATTGGGGGTCATTTCGGGGTCGATTTGGGAGTCATTTCGGGTTGGGGGTCATTTCGGGGTCGGGGTCATTTCGGGGGCTGTACAGAACTCAAATTTAGCCTGAATGCAATCAATTGATAGAGATCGCGAAATTTAATGGATAACTATTAATTAAGTTGAATACTGAACGAATACCGAAAAATCCTGGTTGTAAGCCCTGCGCTTATACAACTTCGTAAGGGGTTTTGAGTGGGCTTATATCGGGAGTATAAGCGGAATAAAAAAAATCTGTTTCAAAATGAGCTGATAGCATGAGATAGCATTGTTGATGCAGCAATATCAAGATACGTTTCCATTTAAGAGGCTGTCCGCGTAAGAACGGATAAGGCAAATTTCGGCCCTTCACCGATTTGCCTAATATTTTCAGTGACAGTTAATCATTATATCCCATCAACAAATATTACATTTATTTGGATCAATTCCTTCTTTTTCATTTTTTGCGAGGCCATTTTCAACATAACCTCAAAATTATGCAAATTAGCTTTGAGGACTCTACAATTTAGCTATAAATGTCGGGCGCTACCAAAGCCCAATTTATTGTCAAAACCCGCTGAATATTTTATATATTCAAGTTTCATCTTTCATCAACAGTTTAAATGTTTAATAATTGTATTTTATCAAATTTTAACTGAGTTATGAATTTTCTAAGATACCTTCTCTCGAACTCCGGAATTTGCGAAACGTGACATACCTATAGTTGAAAATTATTTTCTCTTATGTGGGACCTGACCTAGAGTCAAATCTGTTATAACTCAAAAGTACTAACACCAATCTAATAAATTATAGAATAAAATTTGTGGGCACTTAAAGCTGCGCGCCGTACAGAGCTCTGTGAATTTCCCAATTATTCGCCATTTTGATCGAAACCAAAGATAAGGCGGTCCGAACGATAGACCAATTTCTCAGCTGAAAACGCTTGGAGATACAATAATAACCGCTAAAGGGCAGACATTTGCCTTGCAAATAAATATTATTCGCTGTTTTAGCTGTTGTTTTCGGGAAAATCGGGTATTTTCAAAAGTAAACAGCGATAAATATTTCCTTTCAATTGATATATGCAAATTAGCTGCATATTAAATTTCGTGTTGCGATGGGATTTCTTTATGTATTCCACAAAACATTTTCCTTGAGAGACACTTGAGAATATTTTCCAAGAGAAAGAATTGATTTTTATGTGGAGTAAAATTTTTTTCAGCCTCTATGTGAAAGCGTTTTGTTCAGATTGTGAACTATATTTTGATTTCCCGCAGTGTTTGTTTTGCTAGCCGGACACAGTTGTTCATTTCAAATTCTTGTACGAATGACTTCAGTTGATCAGTTAGGTCTTTTTCCGGTATCTTTCAAGACAAAGAATTGTTTCTTACCTGGGGAATAATTTATTTTAGCCATTATGTGAAAGCTTTCCTTTAGTTTTATGAGCCATTTCTATTTATAACGCAGTGTTTGTTTTGCATGATTCACTTGTTCATTTCATACCATTCTACAGCTGATTCTAGTTCAATTAAAGCATTCATATTCTTGTATGAATGAATCTCTTGATTTAAATTGCACTTCAAAATGTCGCAAGATTTGTTTCAGCAGGTCCTCTCCCCGCCACCCCTCCTACGCCTGCGGGTTCGCGAGGCTCGTGCGTGCATTATCGTCGCTCGCCTCTCGATTCTCGCGTCACGAATCTATATCTCGAGAGAAGAAAGTGAGACTGTTTTGCAATCTATACTGGGAGAATATCGATCGGTCCTAGGCCTTGACAGTATTAACGATCGAGCGCAGCGAGGTCCATACCGACGGCTGATATTGTCCCAGTACGCCCCTGAGCAAGCTTGGTTAATAAAAGATATATGACACATTTGTGCTTACAAAATAGCTGTGGAAATTAGACCATAACAATGCACGAAACTTTACCCGGTCCGATACTTAGAAAATATCAGACCGGCAATAAAGCATTCTGATTGGCTGAATTTAGTTATTGCTCCTCTCTACTGCCTTAGTCGTGTTATAAAACTAATTATCGTAAAAAACAGTATAGCAAAACAAACTTTTCAGTGGCGACTGGTATGACATAAAATTATCGATGACTGATATTAAATTTTTTTTTATATACATGTAAAGGAAACTGGATAGCGTGTCAGAATTGTGAGAAGGAAATGGTGGAAATGTTTGAATTAGAAAATTAAAACTTATATGAAACAATACATTGACACTGACACTCGCTAATAGAATAGAATAGAATAGAATAGAATAGAATAGAATAGAATAGAATAGAATAGAATAGAATAGAAAACTTTATTATCGTGTCAATGCCTTATAGCCTGGGAAAATCCCATACTAATTTGGGGACACAAAAAACAAAAATCCTTATTTCGTCGGCCATTTAGAAGTTTATGATATGTCTTCCTGCCACACTTGTACTCTTCCCAGTATGGCCAGGGTATTGACAGGGTATTGGCAGGGCTCGATCGCCAGAATCTTCCAAGTATAAAATGTCTGTGCCTCGGGCAGATGGTCATGCTCGCAAGCTGGCCAAGATTAGCTCGGCTTCGGTAACATCACCGAATTTCGATAAATGGCAGCTCGCCAAATGCGCCGAAATATCCGAGTTGCACTCAGAGAGCGAAACAGGATTCTCCTCGTCCCTACTAGAGCTACACGGAGTCTGTAATATTTCGTGCAGAGAACAACTGTAGGGAATATCAGACATTTTGCGCAATATATACGGACGTTCTCGGGATAGACTGAGAGGGTTCTGACAAAATATACAATCTGACGCACATTTCTAGGGGTGGCGAATGGTCTATCAAAAATGACGAATCTCGGCAAATTTAAGCCGTGTCTCGGAATCTCAGCGCTTAAAAAAAGCGTCTCGAAATCTCGGGCTCGCCAGAAATAGGACGATCTTGGAGTCTCGAATTTTGAATCTCGCAAATGCAGCTTCTTGTATACTATATTTTCTCGGAGTTTTGGATCACTGCGTCTCGGGCTCGGATTTTTGGAGCGCTAAGTCTCGGGCTCGGACTTTTAAACCAGGGTATCGGCGTCTCTGCAAGTCTCGGATTTACCATTCGCCACCCCTATTTCTCATTTAATTTAATTTAAAAGAGTGAAATTGTAAAACAAACACTGTGTTGCCGCATCGTGGAAAATGAAAATAGCTCACAAACGAGTTTTCAAAATCTTTCACATAATGGCTGAAACATTTTTTTCTCCCTTGGCAGCGACAGGAAAAATACCTGACTGGACAACTGATGTCATTCGTATAAGAATTTGAACACTTGTAAAAGTTCTTACGGAAAATGTTTTGCGGAATAGAAGCTAATAGATAAAGAAATCCCATCGCAACACGAAATTTAATATGCAGCTAATTTGCATATATCAAGGAAATATTTATCTGTTTACTTTTGAAAATACCCAGATTTTTCCCGAAACAACAGCTAAAACGACGAATAATATTTTTTTACAGAGCATAGGTCTGCCGTTTAGCGGTTATTATTGTATCTCCAAGCGTTTTCGGCTGAGAAATTGGTCTATCGTTCGGACCGCCTTATCTTTGGTTTCGATCAAAATGGCGAATAATTGGGAAATTCGCAGAGCTCTGTACGGTGCGCAGCTTTAAGTGTCCACAAATTTTATTCTATAATTCATTAGATTGGTGTTAGTACTTTTGAGTTATAACAGATTTGACTCTAGGTCAGGTCCCACATAAGAGAAAATAATTTTCAACTATAGGTATGTCACGTTTCGCAAATTCCGGGGTTCGAGAGAAGGTATCTTAGAAAATTCATAACTCAGTCAAAATTTGATAAAATACAATTATTAAACCTTTAAACTATTGATGAAAGATGAAACTTGAATATATAAAATATTCAGCGGGTTTGGACAATAAATTGGGCTTTGGTAGCGCCCGACATTTATAGCTAAATTGTAGAGTCCTCAAAGCTAATTTGCATAATTTTGAGGTTATGTTGAAAATGGCCTCGCAAAAAATGAAAAAGAAGGAATTGATCCAAATAAATGTGATATTTGTTGATGGGATATAATGGTTAACTGTCACTGAAAATATTAGGCAAATCGGTGAAGGGCCGAAATTTGCCTTATCCGTTCTTACGCGGACAGCCTCTTAATATTGAGAACGAAAACAAATTCAGTCATGCAAGTAAGAATCTGATTTACGCAACTAGAAACTGGAACATAATCCCGGTTGAGGTAATTCCTTAGGCTCGATTACCAGCCGCTGTTCGGGAAAATGAGCCCACGCTCATCCCCCGAAGGCACGAAGACCGGACTCGAGAGAGCGGCGGAAATCGAGCCTAGTAATTCCTTCGAAATAAAAGTTACACTGAAAAGTTTCTGAAACTTTCCCTAGTTGAACATTGCGATGTAATATTTCAAAATATTGAATAAAAAGAATAGGTCACCAGCCTCGCGAAAGAGATATAATCGACTAAAAATACCTCCTAATTCCTTACAAAATCAACCAAAAACACGTATTTTTTCACGTTTCCATTGATTATTAATTTTTCTGCACTGAGAATTGGTCTATACTCCTTGTATAGAAAGAAGATGATTACTAGACTTAAATTTGCGAAAAAAAATGATAGGTCCCCACGCTCGTTTACGAGAAAACGATCATTTATCTCTCTGGCGAGCATTGCCACAAAGAAAAAGCCGCCATGTTTTTAATGTGCGCGCGCTAATTACGCGCGAAATTATGCGCAGAAAGGATGCGCAGTGCAATACTAAGGAGTTATAGGCCCATCACCACGTTAACAAAAATGAACAGTCCCCCGGGATTTAAGCCCTCCCTAATTTTTCCTTATTTCCTTACTATAAGCGTCCCCGCAGAACATTCTTCAACTTTAAACCATATTAATTTTCTTTCTTCCGATTCTTTATGTTCCAGTTACGTAAATGTTACTACTTGAACTGATTTGTTTTAGTTCCCAATATATTGATTGGAATTATGGATTTATTGTCGTAAAAAGGTTGTTGTTTTTCATCGTGGTAAGATAGTAAATATATCTTATTAGTTATTAGTATATACCAAACCAGTGAATAGTGCTTTTCGCGCGTTCTGATTGGCTAGCTCGGGCTCGGTGGTGAATAGTCTTTGCTATTCACCTCCGAGCAAAACAAAATGGATTTGCGTTTTGCTTCTTTACTGTTTCTTTGATCAAAGCAGAAATTACTTCCATAAACGAGGCCGTTGCACGTCACTGTGTTATCAAAAATACCTGAAGATATTTAGAGGTGTTCATTAGCAGCAATTTTAGTCGTGTTACTAAATAAAATCTCCAAAAATGTCGTACAAAATGTTTTGTTTACTATCGAGCAAATAGCTAGAGTATTACGTGAAAACGCTCTTCGAACAGTTAAGTCTTTGAAGTGGTTCCAAACGCTGTCCAGTCCAAATAACTTTAAAATACAATTCCTACATGAATCCTGAATACAGCAATGTCTTTCAAAAAGCAGGAAGTCCCTGTAATTATTTCAACTGATCCTGCCAACGAGTTTAGTTTTGTATTCGGATCGACTACTGTAATCTCGGTCTCACTACTATAGAAAATATTCTGGTTGCCGTATAAAAATTTGTCCAAAGTGCTGTGGCTTCTCAAAACTTTACTGCTTCTCCCCTCCAGTAAATTAACAGCAGTAACATCAGATGGTGGATGCAGTCACATGTGAGAAATAAGACAAATAACTGAAATGGAATTACGAAAACTTCTTCCGTTAGCGGGCATATCTTGACCATCCTCAGTGTTCAGTTTATAACGGCACTTGCAGCTTCAACATCAGTTTCTCGGGCAATAATAACCGACAGAACTTGTAAAATACGAGAAAATAGAACTCTTCGCTTTTGGTCCATCAGTAAAAACGGAGAAAAGAATAATTTTCTCCTTGAAATCGTCAAAGTCCATTCAACATACGAGACATGTTGATTGCCTGATGTTGTCAGTGACTTTTCCCGCGCTGTCCTCGGTCGCGCGCGTAGGGTTCCACTTTTAAAGGATTTTTCCGTAAAATAAATTTTATAATTTTGGAGCTAGCTATTTCACTGGTTTGGTATAAACTAAAACAATTATTCACCTCAGTGTCGGTGAACAGCGGAGGATATTTACCTCGCCGCTTCTCGGCTCGGTAAATATCCTCCACTATTCACCGACACTGAGGTGAATAATTGTTAATTAACTCTTTAAAATTTTCGTGATTTCATCCAAAATCTCAGTCGCAATTTCATTCGAGCATTCGTATTCATTATTTGCTTTTATACCGATATATGTCGCAATAAAACCATAAGGTCAACAGGACCTACCATTTGAACTACTTTAATGTTAATGTAGTTTCAAAATCATGAAATACAATGTTCTTACGATACGTTAACCTGCGATCAGGCGTTCTTTTCCTTTTCTTTCTTTTCGCGGAGAACGAGAGCGCGGAGGGAGGGCCTGATCGCAGGTTAACGATACGTAAGAACATCGATACAACTGGTACGTAACGATTACATCAGTTATAGAGTATATTTAATATATATATAGATTACTTAAGACCATGTTACACGAGGTAATTTTCCTTGCAACTTGCAATGCAACGATGACGACTGAAAAACATTTCAAGTTGCAGAGGGGGTGTTGTATCACCCATAAATGTAATACAAATTAACCATAAATGTAATAATTCCACTCACCATAAATGTAATAAAATTTAACCATAAATGTAATAAACTGAATAACCATAAATGTAATAAGGCTTAACCATAAAAGTAATAAACTGCTTCAATTATCACCAACCATCGGGCATTTGCAGTGCTACGTTATCGTGTTGATTAATATTAACTATTTGAAAAATCAGTTGACAAGTTGACAATTTGTTGACACTACCACCGTGTGGCATGTAATTTTCACTGATCTAATTTTCGCGGATTTTCCAACGATCCGCAAAAATTAGATCCCATAAAAATAAACTCCCGCGAAAAAAATCCGCACTATGGGGTAGGCTGTTTACCAAGGAGTCTGCACCAGCGCAGGAGAAAGAGCCATATAACACTACAATACTAGTATTTATATACTTGTTTTGTCACTGTAGCTCTGAATGAACAAATCATGTATGTAGTAATTTAGTAAAATAAACAAGACAACATTGCATCCCTTATTTGTTATACACAAGTCTCTAAATTTGTCTCTACGCTTTAACATTACTTTGTTCCTGTTGGTTTTAACTTGGCTTGTGAAGTTAGTCACTGACTCTGTGTATATAATTACTGTCCACAGTAATGAATTAATCTTTTTTTTCTTCAAGCTTAAAGGGACTATGTCACCTGGTGCCCATGCGCGGTAGGGTCCACTAAAAGCTGATTTGCATACGACCTTTTTCGCAGTTTATCGGTAATCTAGAGTGAAGTATTTTATTTTGAGTAGGCTTCTGTAAATTAGTGTCAACGTAGCTGCAATATTTATAACTGAACGAGGTTATTGATAACATATAAGACGATAATTTAACGGAACAACTCTTGCGTGACTTTCCGGCAAAAACATTCAACTCAAATTCAACCGCTAAATTCACACTTCCCCTTGCTTTTTTGACTTTGATATTGAGAAATAAAATTTCTGCCATTTATTTTCCATAGCAGTTTATTCATGGTCTGAATCCTGTTAACATAAGTTTGACAAAAATCATTGAAGAATGTACGCCTTCGCTGGCCGCCAAAATGTCAAAACAAAATTTTGCTAATCGTGTTTACATTTTATTTCGCTTCGAAAACTATGATTGAAAACATAAAAGCTGCTTTAGAAATGAAAAGTTGTATTAGAGGCGACTATTATATGCGAACAGATGGAAATTTCATAATTTGAAAAGTAAAATAACGTTCAATAGAAAAGTACCGTGTAGCAGCTCCGTGCGTGACAAGCGCCGGCCAGTATTGTAGTTTTGTGAACTTTCCATCGAAAAAAATAGAATGTGAAGCGAATTCGAATCCGCTGTGGTTTTTGCAAAGGACCAACACATCATTGTAATATCCATTCATTATCAAATAAATAATATCCTTCACCATTTTGCTCTCTGAATTCTAGGAAAGGCTCAATAAGTCCGCTACTGCCGTGGCAAAATTCATTCAGTAAACTGAAGCGGCCCGCCATTGAAGCCGTGTTGTTTTTCTTCCGGCGAAAGACTCGTTTGATTTCTTTCTTGCCTCCAGCGAAAGAAGATGGGCAGCGAAAGTTGAATGTGATAAGTAACTAGCGTTTAATGTTGCTCCAAACCACGATGAATATAAAGCCATAAATTCTAGCCTGTTCCTTCGATGGTACTGTAGTTAGTTCTTGCCATTGATTCTTTCCTTGAAGTACTGTAATACTTTCTATCGGATATTTTTCGCAAATCGAGCAAGCTAACACCGAAATAACTAAATAGAACTGTAGTTCGATATCTCTTAAGGATAAGTTAACATCAAGAGTGAGCCAGATGCAACGGATTGCCAAGATTAGCGTAGATTTGTTCACGACTGCTTCATCTCCTCGAATCTCCCGCCGACTTTGAAAACGTTGGCGAACGCTTTCAAATTGAAGCTGAAAACTCGTATGCAAATTAGCTTTTAGTGGACCCTACCGCGCATGGGTACCAGGTGACACAGTCTGAGTTAAAAAAAAGAATTTTAATTTTAATTTAAAATGAATTATCAGATAGTTAAATAGACTCACAAATCACTTAATCTTAATTGCAAAATACTACATCTACTGCTGTAATAGACGTAATATTAAAGAAGAGCCGTTATCTATACAAATGTTTCAAACCATAGTTGTGAGCAAGGCTGAAACCGAAAACCAAATAGCAACCCACTCCAAGTCATTGAATATTTACTATAACAAATGGAAACCCTTAATAGATAAAAAAGTCATCCAGAATTAACGACGCTGTATTAAGCATGCTTTCCGCCTTGTACTTTATTCTTGGTTTGCAACTGACGTCATCGCCGCCATGTTGGATGACCATTAACAAAAGATTTCTAATTAGCTTTATTGTTCCTGTCATCCAACATGGCCGCCAGGGTCCTTGTCATTTAAATCTCTCGGGAATGGTTGCAAACCATCAATTGCTAGAAATTATTGTTAGTTGTAAATGTTGTTTAGTTATTGTTTAGTTGTAAATCTATTGTTTGTTTGTAAATGTTATTACCATTATCATCATCATTATTATTTTAAAATCGTATATGTGGTAGTCTTAATACAAAATATGAATAATATAACGTAATCGCAATGTATGATGATGATGTATGTGTCTGTAGTGTGCATAATAAAGAATTGTTATTTAAAAAGAAAATGATTATCAATACAGTTCAATTCACATTTTTCAAGTCTTACAACTCTGTTTCTGTAAATTACATTCTTCATGTTTAACAAGATTAGATAAATAATAAATTTATCTGACAAGCAAAATTAACACAGTTTGTTATGATGTAAATTTTATTTTTATTCACCCTTCCATTTTATTTTTTCCCTTCTATCCCCACCATCCTTTCTAAGCTGGTTAGTGCATTTTGAGTTAAATATGGTTATAAATTTATGAAATACAAATGAATAAGGGCGAAGAATTAGATCTCTTTCAACGAAGTCGTTAACGAACTTTTTGGATTTTCCAACTCAGCATCGCCAGTCGTTTGTGCAATAAAATTTTCCTAAAGCCTAAAATCTCACTTTTTTCTGTGGGAGGCCCTCGCGCCTTTACTACTGCCGTCTACTTCAAAACAATTTTCCTTCAATCTACTTCACATTTTCGGGAAAACCCTGGGACCGCCCCTATCAAAAAATCCTGGATCTGCCTCTGATTTTTATCATGATTTTAACTGTTTACTTCCATTGCTTGTTTTCATTACTTCCTAGTGTGTGCTCTTTACGTTCTTTGCGAACAGCGGGGGTCGTGTAGGCCTGTCACAACTTTATAACTTACTGGCATAGGAACTTGGATGTATGTGACTGCTATTATATGGAAAAATGAAAAAAAAACAATTGCTATCTTTCAATGAAACCAAGAACAAGGAACATTTTGCAAGGTGTCAATTAGTAAATGGCTTAAAATCAACATGACTGCATTAGCCTCGTTTTTAGCCTCTAGTTGTTTTGCTTTTATTTTTTGTGGCTGTAGAATCTGTAGAATATTTGGCATTCTAATCTGTATATGATTCTATAGTTATTTATCTTCGACCATTAAACAGATGGGCCTATAACTGGTGGACTGGGGTAGGTTAATTAGTACGGCATAACTAAGATTCTATGATCATCTCAAATTGTTGTATACGTAAGCTCAGCATAGGTGGACTTTCGGAAGTCCAAGACTGATCTTCGGCAATTAGTAAAGTTCATTTGTTTTCTATATTTTCATTCGGTCGTTCATTTTTTGGAATCATTTCAATAGGGAATATGACACACCTTAGCACTGCAAATGCCCCCTTGACTTTAAGTGATGGTTGGTGATAACTGAAGCAGTTTATTACTTTTATGGTTAAGCCTTATCACATTTATGGTTATTCAGTTTATTACATTTATGGTTAAATTTTATTACATTTATGGTGAGTGGAGTTATTACATTCATGGTTAATTTTTATTACATTTATGGTTAATGTTTAGAGTGATTTCATTTAACCGTGAAACAACATCTAACAGTTAGTGCTAAATAGTCAAAACTAAACAAAAGAAAACAATGGAATGGGTGTTAGTAATCCGAGTAACGGCGTAACGCGTAACGGCGTAACGAGAATCGGCGTAACGACAAATTTTTTCCAATTTTTTTTTTCAATCATTTTTTTTTTTTTTTTAGAATCGGCGTAACGACAATTTTTTTAATTTTTTTAATTTTCCAATTATTATAAAAGATTGTACTGAAAAGGAATTTTAAGCGTGATGTAGACAAATTGATACTCACGCCAGCAGTGGGCACCTTCAAATAAATAGAAAAATACGCGATATTCTGCAAATGTTGGTCAATGGATGGATACAAATGCACAGTGACTGTGCTCACCCGGTTTTCATTGTGTCCGCCATCTTGGAGATCAGCGCCAAAAATATCGCAGGCTCTGCTTCTGTCGATAAATTGGCTAATTTTCAACGTACACAGGATAACAGGCCGCCCCCAGAGCTGGGCCGCCCCTTGGCCGCCCAAGCTAAAGATAATGCGCCGATCAATTCGAAGCTTCACCATCCCCCCCCCCCCCCGGGCAATCCCCGGGCATTTGACTACCTTCCGAGCCCGGGGAGTAGGGTATTTGACGCAAGGCCTTCCCGGGGGTGGGGAATTTGAACCTTGCCTGGGTGGGGTGGGGAATTTGAACCGGAAGTGTCAAGTCTTTCAAGCGGAATACACATGGTTGTTTCAGTATGGAGGAGTGTAGAGGAAAAGAGTTTACTTTCGTGAGCGAATAGCTCACAAGAAAAGGTTTTCAAAAGCTGTGTAGTATTTTTGAAGGTATGTTTAAAAACTAGAGTGTATTTGAATTATATGATTTGTAGGTTTTATAGCTTGAATAATCAAATCAATTGCCAGTCAATGTGTAGAAAGTCGCGGTCGCTGATCTTGCCTGTTTCATAAAATAGTTTTTGTCCACAGAGCATGAACTGCTATTGAATAGCGAATGAACAAACGCTGTAAAATGAACAACAACCTCTCTCAAACAATATTAAATTTAATTCATTCGAAGGTATGTATAAAATTCTACTTTGCATTCAGTTGCTAAACGCGTCTAGTATGATAAATTTTCACATCGTGGAATGACGCTTGCAAGCGACTTCCAAGACCTTTTTTATTCCCACTATTTAAAACATTTGTTCTTTGGGAGGGGCATTTGACCGTCAAATCCGGCACTAGGGTAGGGCATTTGAACGCAATTTTGGCCCAGGGAGGCGGGAATTTGAACGAGCCAATCTTCAAAAGTTCAAATGCCCGGGGGGTTGCCCGGGGGTGGGGGGGATGGTGAAGCTTCGAAAGAGAAACAGTGTCACGGTATAAGCGGTATTGTGTTACAACGGCTCGATTTATAAGGGTTTGTATGGGAACGCAACGGTTATGTTTTAGAAGATATAAAATGAAATGTTTTGTGAATAAAAACGACTTACCCTGTTGCTGTGTTGTATTCTTTGTAGTTTGCCAGCTTCTCAGGCCGATTTGAGGCGATTTCGGCGAGTTATAGTTTGCGAGGTTTTCCGTTAATATTGGCGTGAGTATCAATTTGTCTACATCACGCTTAAAATTCCTTTTCAGTACAATCTTTTATAATAATTGGAAAATTAAAAAAAATTAAAAAAATTGTTAAAAAATTTGTCGTTACGCCGATTCTCGTTACGCCGTTACGCCGTTACGCGTTACGCCGTTACTCGGATTACTAACACCCCAATGGAATTAGTGTTTAATAGTATCTAATAGTGAAGTAACTATTTCACGGGTTTAGTGAAATCACTCTATTACATTTATTGTTGGTATTACATTTATGGTTTTGATTACATTTATGGGTGATACAGGTGTCGCAACTTGCAACGCGCCTTTCTCCGGCCACCATCTTGAAATCTCCCGTGAGGGAAGGACGCGCTCTGATTGGCTCATTTTAACAAAATTGTGTTGCAAGTTGCGATTGACGTGTTACACACAGCAACTTGTCTCGCAACGTTGCGAAAAGCAGAGGATAGTTCTACTTTTCTTGCAATTAGTTGCAAAAATGGGGTGTTACACTGAGCAATATTTCGTTGCAGGAAAAGTTGATGAGTGAATAAAAATCCGTACAAAGCACTTTCTATCATGTAATTTGTTTATTATATATATGACGGGAATTAAAATGTCCTTCAACAAATCAGTTTTATTTTTCCTCAAAACGAACATCTCAAACATACATGCAGAAACAGCTTAGCACTCAAATGGCTTCCGTGATTGAGAAAAACAGCACTTCGGCAAGTATACTATAAAAATATGCAATTCACAAAGAGCCTGCATAAAAAATGTTCAGGTGTTTAAACAACATCACTCCCTATTCAGAATAATTCAAAATACCGGGAGAATTCGCAAAATATAACGAGTAGAACCAGAGGTAGTAAAACCTTTCATGCTTATTAATCACTGTCTGATTCAATCAAATAATGCCGGCGCTTCGCGCTGTGAAAAGACAAGTCTGGACTCTGTTGACTTACGCCGCTGTTTATAGCAATGTTAAATGTTCGTCCTTGAATGTTCGCCATTTGAAAGAGAGAGAAAGGTTGCTGAGGCGATTGATGGCTGCTTGATGACAAACTAACTTCTTCGCTTTCTTGAATGGCCAGTTGTTATTTTGACAACTTGAAGAAGCTCAGCGATCCTGAGGCTGAAGTGCTAGCGCTCAAGATGTTGGATATATTCCGCTGCTGTTTTTCCGAAAGCGAACTGTAATTATTGAGGCTCTGGACATTTTTATGCCCAGAGATTTGCATGATATAGGTCGGAGGTTGCCTAGTTCCTGTACGGCTTTTTCCCAGGCCTTCACGGTCAATTCGTTTCGGCGACGTATCCGATACTTTTTCGCTCGGACCACGTGACCCGAAACGGATTGACCGCGGCGAAATATAGAGGCCTAGGAACTAGGCAAGGTCGGAGGCACCTCTTGGTCGTTCAGCTTCTGAATCATTCGCTTCCGGGCACTGTGGCTGGTTAGGTTTTCTGCATTCAAACCAGCTTTTTATCTCGGGATGACGTAATCCTCGAGATGTTGGTGTGGAGCATTCGGTCACTCATGTCTATGATGTGGACAAATCGATATTTTAAAGAAACGTATGAAAAATAGAATTACGAGATTTTGTTTCTAACAACGCTTCAAGTACTATTGTAACGGCGCAAGATATATATCTTTTTCACTTGAGTCGCGGTTTTCCTTGTGGCACACTACAAGTTACTCAGCGAAGGTCTGGGGTCGAGAATGAAGTTACTCGTGCAAAAGACGCATGTGTGTAGCGTCCAAATTCAAAAGCTCTATTTATTGACCTGAATTCCTACAAGTCACTGACGTGATTTGCCCCAAATCAGGACATTTTAGGGGAAAGGACAATATCTACAAATTATTGTTGAAATTTCCAAAACAAAATTATTGAAAAAGCGAGTAACTTGAATGAGATTTCTCAACAATCAAGCTTCAAAATTCTGTTCGATACAGAGGACATTTCCCTAGGCTTTACGAGCTGAAATATTTCCTAAAGTTTAGCAGCGTATTGAGTGTATTACAGGAATCGCATCGAAAATTAAATATTTGGAAAGCAAAGACGAATGTCTGCAGGCAACATCATGTATTGTTGCAAACTTGTGTATGAAATCTGACGTGACCTTAGCACGTTACATTAACTTTACACCAAGGGTGTACCGCAATACAGTCAACTCTCGCCTTGCGGACACCCCTTTATTACGGACACCCGCTATTACGGACAAAATCCAGCCCTCTACTCGACTCTCGCTATTACGAACTACAAACTCGAGGGTGGCTGCTATAGCATAAAATTTGAGCTTTTTAGCTTTTTTGAATTCCTTTTGTTTTGCAACTAGTGTTTCTCTAGTTTTCCTGAATTCCTGTCCGTCCATGATGGTCGTGGGATAATCTTTCTTCCGTAAATAGCGGTCGAAGCTTGAAATAAACGACCGGCTTAACGTCGTGGGTTCGTATTCTCTTCCGTCCTTTTTTTTTACCTCCACGATGAATGCACTTAGTATTTCATCGAGCTCTTTCACTTCAATATTTTCAACTTCTTTGTCTATTTCTTTCGCTCTCAAAAACTCTTTGAACAAGGATAAGAGGATACGTCTCTATTCATTTTGCCCAGAGTATTTTTGTTTGCTTGCTCCTCTATAAAATCAGCTAAAGGTAATTGCAGAGGAACGAAACGTGAAGCCGAAGCCGTTTTCAATCTCAACCGCCTAGGAAGCCATTTGAGTGCTCTATTCTAGACGCTGATTGGTTATATTTTTCTCATGTGAAAAAGCTATACGGAAAGCTGATTGGACGTATCGCCTTTTTCACATGTGAAATATAGAAAATACAGAATTCTATTTGCAACGTTTATTACCTGAAATTCTCGCAATATATATAATAAAGTGTAATCTAAAACAGATACCTACTTGGAACGTAGAACCCCGGATATACTTTAATACTGTAGGATAAATATCCAATTCGAACTTATTGTCGCTTTCCGTTTTGATGCAGTGGTGCAGGAAGAGGTAGCCTTCTTCCAACAAGTTCACCATGTAGATTCCGATCGGGAAAGGAAACTCAAGAATTCGGACCTGTTCCAAAGCATCTGAGGAGTACTTAGCTTGTTTGTTGGAGATGTAGTTGGCAGTAAATACATCTAACAGTATCCCATCCACTTCACTGTTGGAAAGGCCTGTATAAAGTCTTTCCAGATCCCTGTACTCTGATAACAAATAAGCTGATGTTAAAATACCGGGTACAAGCACAAAGCTATAAAATAGGTACACGTGTCTAATATACATGACTTCAGCTATGGGTTCCGTTTGCGTAAACATTTGAGAAGAGCTTCAAATTCCCCGATGTTAATGGCAAAAATAGTTTTGTCTAAAAGCCAAACCAAATTCAAGCCAGAGTACACAAAACATACCCTATTTCTGAAGAAGTCAGGCCAAAGCCTGACGAAATATTGGAAAATATATTCACATTTATCCCAACCGTACAGTCAGCCTTTCTTTGTTGTATTTTCATTCTTTAAATTTGTTGATTAGATCCAACAGGATCCGGTACCTTTGTATTGTCCGTTGGCTCTTTCAGAATTTTACAAAGTTTTCAATATCTATACCCTATTTCAGACCAAAACGGCTCAAAAACCACTACCCTTTGGCGCCGCACATACCTATATAGCTTATATAAGGGTCGGGAGTTACAAACCAAGGTTGCCGTTTGTGCAGGTTTTTTTTTACCATCTAATCGACTGTGATTCTAGTGCATTCGCGCTTTTAGTAAATGACCATCATGCGTTGTCGCTGTTTTACGGTCAACTAACCCCAAAAATTTGTATTCGTTTAAATAAATGTACTTGTTATTTGAAACTTAACTGCGAAATTTTTTTTGGATTTGGTTGAATCCTCGATTTTCTGTGCCCCGGCAAAGTCACCAAAAACGCCTCCATTTTTGTTTACGACCGCGTTTTTGACTGGGAATGAGTCTAGCGGCTAGTGACGTAAGCCCGGGAACCTTGGATCTTTCGCGTCCACTCATTTCCGATACACATTCGAAAAGTGTGTAGAAACGCCTTCCAGGTGCGTTATTGGCCGTTGCAGCAACACCCCAGATTTAGAGAAAGGTATACTATACCATTTTATAGCGATCGTCGAGAGACGGTAGATTTTGTAAACTCAAACGAGCGAAGTATAAAGTGGGACTGTGAAAGCCATTGATCAAGAACTCTTGTACGCGCACTTCTAGCAGACCGACTTTCAAAGGCTATTTAACCCGGTCAAAGACAACTAGCAATTCGACCAAATTTTACCGAGAACCTATCTCTATCATCGCTACTAAAAGATAGCCAGAAATGTCAGCCAATGAAATTCAGCAGCGCGAGCGTGGATCCGTGGTATCGCGCATCTGTAATGGCGCTAACATTTCTTCCTCGTGCGAAGCAATTTCAGGAATATTGATGAAAGTCAAAGACGAATTTCTTTCGAAGGATAAAATAGTAAAAATGACAAAATATTTGAACTCCAAAAGTTTTTCTGATGCCGGGAAATAAGCAGTGCGATAAACCGTGTACTCATCGTAACATTAATGCGGACTACCGAGGGAACATACCCACTTCGCTTATCGAGGAAGAAAAAGTAATTTATTTGATGGTTTTTACTTCAAAATTATCTTAGTTCACTATGGTGGTTATTTGGAGTAGCAACGACAAACGTTTGAGGATGTCAAAACTGTAGTGATGTGGTTTGTTTCCTTTCAGCTTTGCTTCAATTTCCAGGCCCGAGCAGGCCGCGCGCGGAGCAAGCCGATTTTCAATCGATCGACTATCTCTTGGCTGCGTCTCAAGCAACTCTTAATACAGTTCTCTATAAACTCTCGATATACAAACTTTAAGCATGGACCAATACTAAATAGGACAGAGCCAAAACAAGCTTTATTGGATGGCATATAATTGTAACCTCGCTAAACAGCAGTTACAGGGTGTACGACAGCAGTAGCATTCGCTAATCATGTTTGCAGTTTCCACATGAACACCTACAATAAAGGTAAGAGAATAAGACTATTCTGTTCTGTTTAATTTTCACTGAGAATGCGAATAATACATTTCGTAGCGACATGACAGCAATCACGTTTGTTTACATTTACGCAATACTTGGCAACTTGCGACTCACCAATATCTTTATTTATTCCATAGTTTATTTAATCATTTGTAATTAGTGCAGGTCCACATCAGGACTTATGTCTTGCCTACTGTATAAACCTGCTTTACCAAATAAACCATGTATGTATGTATGTATGTACCAAGAATCCCTCACATGTTCCGTGCCGTCCAATCTTTTTTGAAGCATTCGTTCTAAATCTTCATTTTCTTTAACTTCTTTGTTGTACTTTTTTAGTCATTCTTCGTCCGCCAAAGGGTTCATCAGCACACATATATGCCATTTCATCGAGGCTTTCATTGTTTGTTGTGCGATCTACAACAGCCGACTCGATCTCATCTTCCACCTCCATGTCGTATTCCGGAATAAAACATGTCTCAGAATCTTCGGAATCATAGTTTGACTCCGAATTTCCGTCGCTGGAAGACATATTTCTTTGTGGGTAAAATTGCGATAGTTATGAAGACGTAAAGAAAAAGAAATTCTCCGAAGATGATTCTACACAATTAAATGTAAAGCCCTCACAAAAGCCTCAGAAAGTTCCCGCCGTTACGTCACAAGATCTCGATCCAGGTCCCCAATAATGCGCGGTCGTGGGACAGAAAATTCCAAGTTCAAACGGCTGTAGAAACGCGGGGATTTTATCGATTGCGATAATTTTTTCGCAGACGTGATCAGGGTAGCAAAGAAATTTATTTAAGCGAAAAAAACGTTTTGGGGTTAGTTGCACTTTAACAAAAACCCCAATAAAGTATATATTTCCTTGAAAGCTTAAGAATTGTAAATTTCGAATATGTATTCATTTGAAGTAAAAAAATAAACGGTTTTCGAATATAGCGATCGATTTCCAAAAGTATATAGGCTCACAAATCGAGTTCGTTTGCAGCCGGAAATGAACGGATGAAAGCGATGGACGTCGCTATGTGTTCTTCACGCCTTAATTAATTCTCTAAAAAACCGTGTCGGGGAATCTGGTTTGCTTTAACATGCAGTGACTTTGAGGTTTGATAAAACATGCGTTTGCTTTGCTAGAATACTCATAACTTTTGAAATAAAAAGAAAATAAACATTCCCCACACGGTATTTTTACAACATTGTCGGGCAACGTTCTCGATAAATTTCAACGAAAATAGTTGAAATCTCGTTGCAAACGAACGCAAAATGCACGCTTCATTCATTGAAATCTTAGTTTCGAGAAACGGGGGAAAACATGTTTTGGGGCGTTCTTCCGGTCTGATGAGATTAAAAAATACACAAGACGCGTGAAAATAATTACGTGTTGACAGAGGTCTATAACTAGAGGTTTCCATCTAGCATTGCGCGCGGCCCATCAGATTCACGTTTACGCTATTTTTAGATTATTTTCCCGCGAAACCAGCAGCCAATCACGCACCATGCCCGACAAATATGGTCAGTGAACGCGCCAGCTCGACAATTTTTGTTCAAGGCGGTTTTTTCATCGAGACAGTGAAATTTGAAAAAGATGGTTAAATTTATTCAGTAAAAACCTTGGCCCTTCTAAATCAAACAAAAGTTAATTCTACTAAATAATGCACGGAGTTTGGAACGAAATATTTAATGGGAAATGCCTGTAAATGTTCAACAAATGCGACTGAAGGAGCACTGACTAAAAGGCAGCCTGAAACAATTTACGGGAAAAACCCGGCGAAAACCGCGGACACAATTAAGAACTTAATTCGGCCAAGGAGCTGGAAACCTGTTTACAACACAAGTTTAAGCTTAGCCTATTCAGTATTGTTACCTTGTATTTCGAAGAGGCTTGTCGATAAAATCAGCACAATGAAGGGTGCAAAGAAAACAGATTTTCCAGGATGCCCTTTGGGCAAGTTGGAGCCATTTTGTGCCAGCCCGAAGGCCTTTCACATTGGCCTAATACTTCATCTGCCAACAAGTGTCCAAAATGCCCATCGGGCAAGTGATGGATTAAATTCACTAGCCCGACAGAAAAATCCACTAGCCATGGACTATCGGACAGCACTTTATTTGCACGCTGGTCACTTCATCAATAATGATCGGATATGAACGGCAGTTCGTCAAGCGTTCGTCAAGCGTTCGTGACGGTACAACTGAAAGATCACTTCACAGTGAAATTCTCTTCGAATATCATTCTCTTTCTCTCCATCGATGTAGATATTGAGGGTTTCCTTTGTTCTTTCACATCAGTCAACTTGATTTTAAGCTCAGTTCGTTTCAACATAATTTTAGCTTACCGTAAAAGCTCTATTAGTCCCCGGGGGGCTTATTTAATTTCAGGCCTCAAGAAGGGGGGGGGGGGGGGAGCTTATTAGAGAGGGGGCTTAATAGAGAGGGGGGGCTAAATAGAGCTTTTACGGTAATTCTGTAGTCGCGCAAGATTTGCCCGCCATAAAGCTGTCCCTCCAACTTGTAAAATGAATATAATGTTCAGCTCAATAATTATTTCGGATCTGCTAAACCATCTGCACAATGTTCCAGAATATACGAAACTTTGGAGAGATTGAGCGAAGATTAATCCGCCGAAGTATTTCATTCAACTTGCTAAATGTGAACACCGCGCCGCTTTGCCGCCGTTTTCATACAAATCATGCTTCATTTAGAGTGAACTGAAAAATCACTCAGTCGATTTACAAAAAGTAATACCAAAGTCTAACCTAAATTTAGTGAAGTATTTTTTAAAATAAAAAGATTATGCCATTCTGCTGTGACGCTTTTTATTTTTTCGCTTTTCTTGGCCAAAGTTTCTGCCTTTGCGTAGCGCGCGCATTAAAAATGGTTCAACGTTATTGGCTACTGGCTCGCGGGGAAAATGGTCTAAAGATAGCCTAAACGTGAATCTGATGGGACAACAGATGGATACCTCTAGTTGTAGACCTCTGGTGTTGATCGATAAAGAGAAGGCTCATCTTACTTTAATTAACAACTGAGTTCGTATCGAATACAGAGTGGTTCTCCTCTCGCCGCTGTAAAACAAGAGTTTATGGCTTCAGTTTTTTGTGTTGTGTTACACAAACGCAACACGTTAGTTTATGTGGAGCTTTTGTCATGGCACATGGCACACTCGATCACTTTCTCCTAAGATATTTACTTTCGGTCAAGTCCGTCTGCGACGCAGGCTGCTTCTAACATTGCTTCAAATATTTTTGCAACAGCGCAAGGTATATATTTTTTCTTTTTTGTCGCGGTTTTCCTTGTGGTACTTGTGCAAAAGACGCATGCGTGTAGCGCCCAAATTCGGAATATAATCACCAGAAGCTCTAATTATTGACCTGATTTCCTACAAGTCACTGACGAGATTTGCCCCAAATCAGGACATTTTAGGGAAAAAGACAATCGCTATGACCACAGTCACGAGTGCTTGTTTTCTACCTATAAACAAAGCGCAGAGAATGCATTACTTTTAGCCGTGCCTTTCAAGCTTCAAATTCTGTTCAATACAGAGGCATTTCCCTAGGCTGTACGAGCTGAAATATTTCCTGAAGTTTATCAGCGTATTGAGTTTATTACAGGAATCGCATCGAAAATTAAATATTCGGAAAGCAAAGACGAATGTCAGAAGGCAAAATCACTGTTGTAAAATACATGTATGATGTGTAACGCAATGCGTGCGTTATAACTCGACTATTTTTGGCCTGTGATGTTAGCAAATTGAAATTTGAATCGAATCGAATCGAGTCAAATCAAATCGATTATCGTAACACAACATGGCCTAAGGGGCCCCTAGTCCTCTTAGCTTCTCAAATTGCGTAGCCTGCATGCAGACGTCTCGTGGAACACGATTGGGAACGCAGCAAGGAAATACTTGAAACCCTTACCCTATTTCAGACCAAAATATGTGATTTTTGATGCCCTATTTTAGACCTGACCCAAAAATCGATACCCTATTTCAGACCTATAAAATTAGTACACGTGTCTAATACATGACTTCAGCTACCCAGGAATAGGTTCCATTTGAAAAGGGCTTCAAATTCCCCGATGTTAATGACAAAAAACAGTTTCGTCTAAAACCCAAACCAAATTCCAGACCAGAGTGCGCAAAACATACCCTATTTCAGACCAAAATGGTCAAAATCTATACCCTATTTCAGACCAAAACGGCTCAAAAACCATACCCTTTGGGGCGGCACATACCTATATAGCTTATATAAGGGAGTACCCCCCCCCCCGGGTGAAATACGAGACGTCTGCACGCAGGCTACAAATTGTGCAACCGCGAGCGATTTCAAGTTGTCCTAATCAGCAGACTGGCAGTGATGCGATCCGGTGTCACTTTAGCCTCCTACGCAGACTTTCTTTGGGCTCGTCACGCAATCTCTCCGCCCCCAGGAGACCCGGTTGAGACGAGTGCAACCACAGGTAGCCCAAGCTCTATATATTTGTTTCAGCTGAGCGGTAATTTGAGCGTCACGGTAACCGTGCGTAATAGTGAAATTATAAGCGTTTGTATGGGGAAAAACGTTTAAAAAATATGAAAGATTTTTGAATAAAAATTACTCACCTGAACTCCTTTGCTTGTCTGTCTGTGTCATGTTTGGTTTTTAGGTCCATTGGAAGCGATTTTAGGGAGTTTTAGTTTTCACTCTTTCTCCCAAGCAAAGGAGTTCATGTGAGTAATTTTTATTCAAAAATCGTTCATATTTTTTAAATTCAAGTAAGAAACGTTTTTCCCCATACAACAACAACAACAACAACAACAACAAGTTTATTAGCATTCCCATTTACAGATGGTATTGCCTAAACATAATTAATAATTAAGTAAATAAGAAAAAAACAAAAACAAACAAACAAACAGAAACAGAAGTAATAATAGTAATATATGTCGTTGATAATGCTAAATTAATTACAATTTTGACTGACCGCAGTGGGCCTCTGCCTAGTAGTATAAGTATCGCTTAACTGGAATGCTTGATATGTAAAATAACCTATTTTTCTGCAAATGAAGGGATCGACATTATCAAATAAAAACAAAATTTTGTCCTGTTCATTTAACAGATCATATTTCAGATAATTAGTTTTTATGTCATGTGTTACTTTTTCTCGGATATCTAATGCAATAGAAAATATGTTTCGTTTTCAATTTCGTTGGAAGAGCAAAACTGACATAATCTAAGGTGTTCAGGTATTTTTGGTATGCAGTGTCTTCCAGATGTTTTCTATTATATCGTATCAGTTCTATTTGATGTGTTTTCAATTCATTGACAATATTATGTTTTATTTTCTGTAGATTATGTTTGATGATGTGTTTATCTGTATTATAGTTAAGGGTTTTTGTATTATTCTGGGGATTGGTGTCAAATTGTTTGAGAAGTTCATTAATTGTATACATAAAGGACGGTTTTTTATCGGTTGCCAATTAATGTGAAATGTGTAGGCATTGTTTTGCCACACTATTTTCTGGAAGTGTTTCAAGATGTAACCAGAATTTTATCATTCTTGAGAAGATGTTTAGTTGTAAGGAGAGTCGTCCTGTTTCGTTGCGGGACATAACGTTAGGTGCTCTTCTATTGAGGCCAAGATAGTGTTTGTAAAATTGGGTATGTAGTCTTTCAATTGGGTCTTTTTAGCACAGAGTGGAACGAAGTGTAACTCTGGGGTATTTGAATGGTTTAGGGAGATTACATTCACTATGGCCATATGGCAATATGTCTATATGGTATCTATGGTGTAAATCTATGGGTACTCAAAAAAGTTTTATACGGGGAGGCTCCGCCCAGAGGTCCAACCCCTTACCCTTTCATATACCATTTTTCACAGAAAAGGTACCCTTTCATATACCTTCCATAGAAAATGGTACCCCTTTCATATACCTTCCATAGAAATTATGAAAATGGTACCCCTTTCACATACCTACAGTAGAAGCACTGCATCCCTTTTCTATACCCTTGTAATGAACTTAATGAACAATATATATCACCAGAAATCATCAAGCATTACCAGTAGAGATGTTAACCAAACAATAATATCATTTACTCGTGAAATCCCTACCCTTTCACATACCTCGAGCCTAAAAAAGGACCCCTTTCGGGCGGAGCCTCCCCGTATAGTCCATTATAGGGAGTACCCCCCCCCCCCCCGGGGATAAGACGGAGTTTATGTTAATTGGAACGAAACAACAACTCTCTAAAGTTGACATTAATAACCTTATTGTTGGAGATGCTAATGTCGCTCCTGTGTCTGTTGCAAGGAACCTTGGTACATGGTTTGATACCAATCTAAATCTTCAAGATCACATTAACAAGACCTGTAAAACCGGGTTTTTCCATCTGTACAATATTAGGCGCATTCGAAAGTATTTGTCCAGGGAATCCGCCCGTACGCTAGTCCAAGCTTTCATCATGATTGACTATTGTAATAGTCTTTTTTATGGCTTACCATCAGTGCAGCTTTGTAAACTGCAACGCTTGCAGAATTCAGCTGCCAGGCTTATTGATCACGTTCCTCGCAATAGTCACATCACGCCTGTATTGTGCTCGTTACATTGGCTTCCCATCAAATTCCGTATTAATTTTAATATAGTTCATACTTTTAAAGCGATCTATGGTCTTGCGCCTACGTACATTTGTGACTTAATTAATATTAGAGAACGGTCGTGTTATAGTCTTCGATCAAATAATGCACTATTATTAATGCCTCCCAGTTCTACGCTCAAAAATACCTTAGTGGATCGTGCTTTTTCAGCGGCTGCCCCCACACTCTGGAACAAGCTACCAGCGGACATTCGCAATGAAGATAATTTTAATAGCTTTAAACGTTTATTGAAAACTCATTTTTTTGGGCTTGCTTTTAATTCGTGACTTTTTTTAGTTCTTACATATTTATGTTTGAAGATTGACTTTAGCTTTTAATGATCCAGCATTTAGTTTTTAGTTTTTACTCAGAATGTATTTTTATTTTTAATATTGTAATGCGCTTTTGATCATATTTACATGGAATTAGCGCATTATAAATACGAATATTATTATAACTAGGAATTGAATACCACTTTCAGCGTTTTAACGGTCATTCTGATTTCATCTTCCGTTAAGGGCTGATCAAGTTCATCAAATTGCATTACATATTTTTCTTTGCTCTTTAAATCGTTGACGATGTTTTCCTGGAATTTATGATTGATATCTTCATTTGGATCAGAATGTAATTGTTGGAAATGATTGTATAATTTTCCAATAGGAACTTTCGAGTCATGTCAAAAATTTGCTTGATTGGACGTGGATTTTAAAGTGGACCAGAATTGGTTTGGATGACTGGTATTTATAAGTTCGTCAAGTGTGATCACTATTATGCAACGGTTACCGTGACGCTCAAATTACCGCTCAGCTGAAACAAAGGTCAGGTCATTTATAGTTTACACTCATATATAGAGCTTGGACTACCTGTGGTGCAACACGGACACAAGCTCAGTCTTATGTTTCTACGGACATTGCAAGATGCGGCTTTCGAATTTCAGGTGAATCTACAAACACGTCGGCCCACATGTTACGTGACTTTTAATTAAGGAATAAAACCTCCTCGATGGCGGTCGGGTTCTCTCTACGCCATCTCGGAGCGAAATGACGCCTTTATCAGAGTATAAAGACATAGGAACGGAGGTTTTAGATGACCGTACGCGTTATCTGACGTCATCTATTCTTTATACTCTGGTAAAGACATACCTGTATATAACGGTCACCGAACAACTTCCCGAAAATCGTGCCTTATATTTACTGTAAAGTTTACCTGTATATAGCGGACACCTGTATATAACGGACGCGGTCACCCTTTAGACTTCCCGAATCCACAATTTCATTATTTTTTACCTGTATATAACGGTTAGCAAATTGGATTACGATCAAACCACTAGCTACAAGGAAACTTAAAGAGAAACTCAAGTACTGTATACAGTATTGCACCTCCCTAAAAGTACACCACGGACATTTTAGGGGCCTTTTACTCGTATTTATTGCGTTGCTGTTAATTGTTATTGTCAATAAAATGTAAATTGAGTGATTATTTCCACATATAAAAACGTTATTCATTAACTTCCAGTAGAGTTTAAAGGAAACATGTATACAAACGGTCACCTGGCCATTTCCCAAGGGTGACCGTTATTTTCAAGTTTGACTGTAGCTTTTTATGCGAGAAACATCCAGGAAACATACGCGCGAAAATCTCAGCTATTTTATAATACATGTTGACAAACTGTTGACGGCTTTCGGCTTTCCATTAAAATGGAGATAATCGTTTTTTTCTTCATAACTTTCTTTAGAAGCAATATTTTTTTGTCTTGATGTAATCTATCAAACTGTCATATCTCCGACTTCTACATATCAGTTGTTTGGCCATGTTTGTTCAATTGAAAATCCCTTCAAAATGGTCGAGTCACAACCATATTTGGCAGGTCACGTGACCAGGACAAGAAAACCCCTCAAACAGCTTACATTATTTGACAGAAACAATGCCAATGATCAAGGAACGTTCCAATTCATAAAGCTTCGTATGTATAGTAATATAGAGACGCAAAATTATATTCTTTAATAAATTTTTTGTTTTAAGCGTGAACAGTAATCCCATACGAACGTAGTAAAAAAACTCGCCCGCGGTTTGGGACTGGCACTAGGTACGCAAGCGCATTGTACATTTTTTTAACACTAGGTGTTCATATACTCATATCTTTTGTCCAATCTCGTTCCCAGAGTCCTCGTTACCCTTATCCGCCAACGGCAGGAATGGGCAACAAGGACCTCTGAAATAAAAGGAACGTACACATGTATAGTAGCACTGGAAGTCCAAGAATCCTGTCATGGCGGAACGCTTTCCTTGTTGCTCGTTCCGCCGCTGGACAAGGATAACGAGGACTCTGGGAACGAGATTGATCTCTTGCAATGTTAGCAGGTCGCAACGCGCGAAATATTGGAGCCACAAAAAACGTCTTTAGCAATAAGTCTGAATCTGTAGTTACGTAAGGAGGACCCCCCTTAAAATCTCTACTGAAAACTATTGTCTTGTATAAGTGTGACATGCAATGGTCTGAAGAGATTTACACTCACAGATTAGACTCTTTTTTGTTGTTTGGTCACGGCCTCAAGTGATGGGCAACATTTCATAAATTGTACTCTTCGTCTGCAAACAATTTTAAAGCCTTATCGCGGAAGAGTAGTATATTGGTATTACTAATATAACAGACTCCTTACGCTTAACTATAGCTCCTTGCTTGATCCCTTCTGAATAGCCTTGACTGTCAGTCAACACTCCAAGCTGTGAAAAAAATATATATACCACACATCATTAATATGTCTCGCCAACAACTACTTTTGTCTTTTGTACCTTGATGGAGGCAGCACAGCAGAAACGTCACCCGTTTTATTTTGACTTTCTGATAGCTCCAAAAAATTAATTTCTTAAGTTTCCCTTCAAGGCGACGCAGTTTTAATCGCCATAACCTTATACCGCTTGTTGTTATCTGAGTACATACAGAGCGAGCTTGGGCTTGAAATACTACTGGAGTTCTGCGCGCTCGCGGAGGGTCCCTAACAAGGGGCCAAATTTGTCAAATTTGAAGATCATGTGTAGCAATCACGCTTTGACGACATAGCGAAGCGAGTTAGTAAGTCAACAACAACAAACTGTATTCTACCCCAGAGCCTACAGTAAGTATTTACAATTTTGAATAAAAAATAATAGGGGTACTGGCTACCCGAAATAACCTTAAAGTTAAAAATGCCAGGCAAAGAAAATATATTTTACATGTTCAGGTCGGGCACACAAACAAACAAAGACACACACACGCAAAAATCACACGCAAAAATAAGAGTAAACAGAGTTAAGCTAACTACCAGTAGACTACTATAATAAATAATTGGTAAGAATAAATAATTATTGTATTGCAAAACAGCATTTTTATCCAAGAGGATGAAAGAGGAGCGATGTACAAAAAACTAATAATATTTGATAAAGTGGTGTTTAATTTTCTTTTTAAATAAAGACAATGAAGAAGATTTCATATCGTCAATGGAATTCCATATTGATGAGCCTTGAAATCTTATATTAAATATTCCATAATTTGTTCTTGCTTTTGGAAGATAATAAGACTGTTTTGCAGCAAGCCTTGTGTTATAGTTGTGGATCTGTTTTATTTTAGTGAAGAAGGAAACAAAGGCAGATGGTAACAGGTGATTATGATATTTATACATAAAGGTTGCTATATGAAGAGTTACAAGATCAACAATTTTTATAATTTCAAGATATTTAAACAATTCAAGGGACTAGAGTACTTATCGAATCTAGAGAAGGTAATTATTCGTATTGCTTTTTTTCTGCAAAATGAAAATTGGCTGAAGAGTGGTCTCATAGCTATTCCCCCAGACAATTATTCCATTGGTCAAAAAAGGATATATAAGGGCATAATGTAAGCTTAAAAGAATATCTAGACTTACATAATACAACAACAACAACAACTTTATTCGGTTTTTTTAAATTTAAATAATAACGAAGTTTAGAGAGGATGCCAATGCTTCTTCTGATTTTTTTTGAAATGCATTAATCAACTTGCTCGATCTTCCAGCTTAAGATTGAGTTAATTAGGATGCCAAGATACTTTATAGAGAGGTCCCGCTTAAGTTGCTTGTAATTTATAGCAAGAGTGAAATTATGATTTGTTTTGTGGTGGATGGAAAATTACAAAATTGGATTTTTCTATATTGTGTGAGAGCTTATTAGCACATAGCCATATATGGACAGCAGTTATGTTTGTTTCTAGTGTGGAAAGAGTTTTATTTTTATAGAATAGATTTGCATCGTCTGCAAAGAGGTGAAAATCAAAGATATCTGAGCAACAGTGAAAATATATACACCTATTTCAATTAACGTTGTCGGATAGAAATGTTAAAGCCTGCAAGACAAGACCGAAAGGTAGCATGGGCACTAATAAAATATAAGAACACGAAAAACATTATTTCTAATGTTTTCTATTTGTTTTAGACCTGTAGAAGTAAGCTACTTTTAGCCAAACTAAATTTTATCAGAATCATACAACAGCTAGTGGAAAAAACATGAAAATAATATACAGTTGAACCCCGCTAATTCGAACTCGGTTTATTCGAATTTCCCGCTATTTCGAACTCAAACCCATTTCCCTTGAATTTGCCTTTCTTTTTTTCAGTCATTTACTATCGGCTAATTCGAACTCGGTTAATTCGAATTCCCCATTATTTCGAACTAACCGGAAGCACACTGAACTAGACTGCGAGCAGTCCCTCTTTCTTTATCAGAAAGAAAGAGGGACTGCTCGCAGTCTAACACTGAACTTATATTTATAACATTTTAAGTGCACTTATTTTGTAATGTGTTTCCATTCCGCACAGTTCCGGTTGGCAATGAATATTAACACCTGACGTTTTCAAACACAAACTGTTCCCAGATAGACTTGTATTTTTACTATTTTTTGCAGAATGATATGAAATGCTATACATTTATCCTATAAAGAATGAAATAAAAACTGTATAAGGTGCAAGCCCATTCTATTGTGTTAACTATTAATGATTATTTTGATATTTTTAAACGATGACCTGGTTAATTCGAACCCCCGCTAATTCGAACTATTCCGTTTCCCTTGAGAGTTCGAATTAGCGGGGTTCAACTGTAATTCGGGGCACAGCAAATAAATCACGGGCACGGATTTTCTTCTTTCCACCGATATGCAAATTATAATGAATACCCAGGCAACCATTCGGTCTTGTCTTGTAGGCTTCGCTTCTATCCGTCAAATTTAAATAGGTGTAATAAAAACAACAAAGGACCAAGAACTGATCCTTGTGGAATTCCACAGCTTTCATTGCATTTAACAGAGTCTGGGTAATTGTCGAGAGTCGAGAGTCGAGAGTCGAGAGTACTAGGTCGAGAGTCGAGAGTAACATGTCGAGAGTCGAGACTGACATGTCGAGAGTCGATAAATAGTCAATAACTCTATCAATCGATAATTAATCAATTGATAAACTAAAGTCCCAGGCGATCTCCAGGCCGCGCTTCGCTCGCCGATTTTCTTGCGGCGCTATTCCCCGGCCATAACCCCGTTCCTTGCAATGTTCCATTTTCCAATGGCTTAATATTCATTTTATGGCTGGAAGGTACAAATAACTATACAAAAATAGCTTATCTTTTGTAACAGTGCTTTGCAGTTTCAAATGGCTAAAATAAGCGTAAATGCCGCAAATGGAGATTAGCGTGACCGTGTAGTGCGTGTGTTTCCGGACATTGTTATGATAAGAGTACCCAGTCACTTTCCCTTTCGCACGCTACCCGGCTTTGCTTGGAAGACATTTCAGTTTTAAAATAGGTTATAGCAACAGCAATAGGACCCAATAGGTATGATGACAAAAAAAGTACAACTATTTGGCGTTACGAGCTTGTAATTACATGTAACACAGTGAAGCTCTGCAAAATTATGACAACGATTTGCGGAATGATTTTAGATAGCAGCTATATTAATGGATACAGGTACGTAAACAAAAATGCTTAGAAAAAGCCGTGGGAAATAGATGATATCACCTACTATCGGTTTTTGATGTGCCGAGAACGAGCTCCATGTGAAATACTTTATTGCTGAATAAATTGTATCATTATGGCGTTAGGGGCATTATTAACGATTGGTTCTCTTCATATCTCAGCGGACGATCACAGGTAACTCAAATTGGTGAACATACCTCAGAAAAGAAAAGAAATCCCTGTGGTGTCCCTCAAGGATCTATTCTTGGCCCACTCTTATTCCTGGTCTATATTAACGATATTCAAAAATCCTCTGATATACTTAAATTGTTTCTCTTTGCAGATGACACTACTCTGTTATATTCACACAAAAACCTTCAAACGCTTGAAAAAGTTGTGAATACTGAGTTAAAAAAGGTTTGCGAATGGTTGACTGTAAACAAATTAAGCTTAAATATCCAAAAGTCAAATTATATTATTTTTCATCCTTTCCAAAAGAAGACTGATCGTGAAATTACTATCAAGGTTTATGACAACAATACTAAGAAATACCATTCTTTGGATCGTAAACACTATGTTAAATTCCTTGGTGTTCTCATTGATAGCAACCTAAAATGGAATCATCACATTAATTACATTGCCCTCAAAATGAGTAAAACTGTTGGGATTATAGCCAGATTGCGACATTTTGTCCCTATACAGACACTTTTAATGATCTATCGATCCTTGATTCTACCCTACCTAACCTATGGGATATGTGTATGGGGCCACGCTGCTAAATGTCTTATCAAAAAACTTATAATCCTCCAAAAACGTGCTCTTCGGCTTATATACTTCACTGCTAGAAATGAACATGCTATTCCATTTTTCGTTAAATCATCGATTCTACCCGTAACAATGATCTATTACGAAGCTGTCGCGAACCTAATGCACGACATATCCCATGGATCTGTACCGTCACCTCTTCGAGCTTTCTTCATAAAATCTAATGAAGTCCACCGATACAATACTAGATCCGCAGCAAAAGGTAACTATTTTCAGAAAGATGCTAAGCTGGAAATTCAAAAACGTTCATTTTCCCGTTTTGGAACTTTAGTCTGGAACAATATCGCACCTACCCTGGGAGACAAACCTAAGTCAATTTTCCGAAAAACAATTCGCAACCATATGTTTGATGTACTCTCAGCTCAGGACGACTATGTTGAAGTCAATTCCCTCATAGATAGCCTTAAATCTCTTTCTTAATTTTGTTTGATTAGTTTTGTTTTGTTAGTTTGTTAGTTAGTTTTCCTTTCTCTTCTCTACTTTATACAGAAACAAAATTACTACTTTAATTTCTTTGTTCTACGCCATTATATAAATTGATAATTTTCTTCTTGTTATTTATTACTAAAACCCTACTGTTAGCTACCCTTATTATAATTTGTTTTTCGTCACCTCCCGCCTCGAATAGCCCTGCTAATTTGCGGGAGGTGAAAATCTATGTATTTCAACCAAAGAGTTAATAAAGCTTGTTGTTGTTGTTGTTGAAACTATGTGAAACCATTGTTTATTTTACTGAAAGATTGTGTCTATTTTTCATTACTGATATGAGATAACAATCCGGTCAGTATAAAATGCAGACTGCAGACTGCAGATTGCAGACTGCAGACTGGGTATAAAATGCAGACTGCAGATTGCAGACTGGGTATAAAATGCAGACTGGGACCAAAACTGTCAATTCATGTTATTCGCGATTTATTTTCAATTTTTAACTTACCGGAGTCATGTAATCGCCTTCTGAGTTGAAAACGGTCACTTTATCTTTAAATATGGGATATATTTTCAATGTTTAACTTGTACATTTTGTATTAAATACGTTTCACAGCTTTCCAGTCTACAAAATAACGACAACAAGATGGATTACTAGCAGGGCAGGTATATTTTGCAGGTTGCAGGTTGCAGGTTGAGACTACTTTTAGAAACATTACACACACGGTTAGGCAGAGAATGGCGTCACGGTTAGCCCAGTTAGCTTAAATTAGCCCAACTGAAGGTTAGCCTAATTCTAACTGAAGGTTAGCCTAGTATGGTTAGCCTAATTGTTGGGGTTTGGGTTAGCAGTTGACCTGCAACCTGCAACCTGCAACCTGCAACCTGCAACCTGCAACCTGCAACCTGCAACCTGCAACCTGCAAAAAATCCTTGCCGTTACTAGCACATGGTCAACAAACTGAAAGGAACTTTCACAACAGTGTCACGCAAGCCCTTTTTCGAGTTTGTCTGCTGCGAAAAGTTTCCTTCTTGGTCCATTCTTTAAAAAAGTCATCAACATTGAAAGGCTGTACAGTATTCGTTTTCTTTGGCTCGATTTGTTTGCTTTCTTTTCCTTTCATTTCGCTCAGTTTTCCATAGAGGGGACTGGCTGGTGTGTTAATGTATAACAACATTCAATTCCTTTGATTTGACCCCGGGTTTGACCTGTTTTCACAACACGTTTTTGTCACCAACTCAAGGCGATGATTACACAAGACCTGTACTAACCAGGCACAGAGGTCTAATGTACCGGATTACATATTTCGCAACTGATATAAACTGAACACCGGGCATGCAAAGAGGGAAACCTTTCGTGGAAGATGAACGTGTGACTCTGAGGTAAGTTAAAATTGAAAATAAATCGCAAACAAGAACTCCTAAAGTAGTTTACAAGCGGCCGATTACCTTAATAATGGGGGAAACAACAATCGATCTCTCCTCCCCCGACTCCCCCTCGGTCACTGTACTCTGAGGTGCACCCCTAAAATGAGCGAGAGTCAGCATACGAACATGCGTGACGAGAAATATAAATATAAGAAATATAAAATTAACTTTCGTTACTTCGTGACACGGACCCCTCCATTTCCTGCTCTGTAGTGGCTCTTCTCGAGTAGTTGAGGTTATTTTCCCTTGTCTAATTAAATATTTCGCTTGTTTCTTTACATGAAAAGAGCTCTTACACGACACGAAAACTATCCGCGGTCACTGGACTCTGAGGTGCACCCTCCAAATCCT